>CM043021.1:19575370-20128507 GCA_023690525.1 Holotrichia oblita | reverse complement strand
CAAAAAGGTCTTTCGAAAGTCATATTCCGTCGTGCAAACACGAACATTTCCGCTAGAGTCGCTACGAAAATAAATGAAAAATCAACGTGAATGCAGCTAAATTGTCTCATTAAAAGTAAACTAAGCACTTACGGAAACGCTTTGATGAGGGATTAAACCGTTTCCTCGCTAGATGGAGACAAAGACGCTACCTACTACGAAAAGAGCAGATATATCCTCCACTTTTCCCATTTCGAAAGCCGGAAGGAAAGAAAATAAAAATGCATCGCACCCAACACAGTATTTTTTGCCGTTTTCCATCCCTCTAGAGACGTGCTTAACTAAAATGAAATCCTGAAAAGCGAATGGAACAGACAAATTCAATCCAGTGATTTCTGCGGTAAACTTCAATAATAACTTAAAAATAATATCACCGCAAAATTTTCGAAAAGGACTTGCCACTATAAAATACAAGTGAAAAGGAATGAAAAGAAAATGGTATGGTGAATTTCATTCTGCTAATGAAGAACCGCAAGAAGGTGTACCCTTAGAGGTATTAGGCACTTTATGAAGAGTGAAACTGACTTACTCTCTCCAGGGTGAGAATGAGGTTTATAACGTTTTAGTCCCGGTTGGCAGTTTGTTTAAATCAACCCTGTTCTTGCAGGCCTGCCTGGTAGGATCAAGGCATAGTGACAAATAAGTTAATAACTTAAATTAGTATGGATTAGGGACTCGGGGCTTCTGGTGGAATGGTTAATACGTAATAGAAACTTTCACCGAAATTTATATGACGTTCAGTCAAGATAAATGTTATTCATAATAATCTGGATAGTGTCAGTCTTCTTTAGAAATAGAAAATAATGACTTAATCTTACCGAACATTAAACAGAACTAGCATTAAATCATTAAATTTATGTCAGCATAGAAATCATTTCTATACCATTAAAATTTATTATGAAAAATATTATTATATTTAATTAAATTTCCTGAGTACAGGTAGAAAACACGAGTTTATATTATCTGCTACATCGAACTAAACATGCTACAGTAAATTGATGCTGATGATTATTATCATATATATCATTTTGAAATAGAACCGTGCAGTGCCCAAGGGTTTATAATTACCAAATGATTGTCAACACTCATAAACATTGTGCGAGGTAAATTAGAGAGATTTAAAATACAAATGAGCCGTACTTTAAATCGCTGTAATATACCTCCCACTGTGTTTATGAGTATAAACAATTAGTTGGTAATTGTAGGCCCTTGGGCGGTGCACCATTATATGTATTTATAAATAAATATAGAAGGAGCATACTTGTCATATATATTTATTCCCAGCTGTGACGCGCAAAATTGATCCAGAGATAAATCTTCAAATTCGAGTGGTAGTATGACTATAAAAAAGGCTATTAAAGATACCCAAAATATGACACATCTATTAAATTGGTGAACGCAAAGTTAAAATAGATAACATTAAATATATACCCCCCGTCTTCTGGCATCCACACCAAGCTGACCTTGTTGTGCCTGAACAGTTAAATTTTGCAGACATTCCCATACTAGTTTGGAAGCTATATAATAAGATGCTAAAGCCTTTAAGGCTGTCTGATTGTCAGAAAGAATGAAGATCGCCTCCCCTCGAGGTTGGCGACGCATACTCTTCAAGGTACAAGTTTGTATACCATATATTTCTGTTTGAAATACCATAGTGTATCGCCCAAGTGGTTCACATATTTTTTAATCCCGATAAACACCGATGCCAGAATTAGTACGGACTCTTGATTCATCTGTGTACCAGTTTTGGGTTTTCGGTTATCTCCCTTCACCATTTTTGCACTCATCTCAATTCACGACAATTTTGAAGGGTTTTTCGTAGGAAATCTTGAGGATTGCGACGTCGCTGCCTACACAATAGATTGGGTTTGTTGTTGTGCGTAGCCAGGCCAGTCTCTAAATTCTCAATTATCGCATACTTCTGTGTGATTTTTGGCCACCAAACCAAACAGCCATAGGTTATCATGGCTCTTATTACCATAGTATACAACCAGTGCATTATATGAGGTTTGAGTCTCAATGCTTTTTGAATGCTTTTCAATTTTTTCAAGGTTTACTCCAAGATTCTGTACTTAGACTCTTAATGTTTAACTGTTTGAATGAATTGAAATCTAAGACTCTAAGGGCCGATTGAATATTGCGAGTTTAAGCCCGACTTCAGCCTAAACCGAAGAAAAACCTAAATTCGGAAGTTCAACTCTGGTTTAACTTGAATCACCAAATTTGACGGCTTAAGCTTGAGTTCACGTACACGTAACCTCACTTTTGTGTTGTGATACGATACGATCGATGTTAATTTATTATTATATAGTAGTGTTTTACATTTTGAAAAAGAATATTGTTGTTCAAAATATGGAAAGTATTTCGTCTCCGTAAAAACCAATTTGAAAAATGGAATGATTTGGATTTTATACGAAGATTTCGATTTTCTGAAAATGGAGTTCGTTTTATTTAACTGACGAGGTATCAATCCCCAGAAAGCCCAATTCTGACTCTATTTTTCCCCATGTTACAGACTTTGCCTGGTGGCTCTTCATATGAGTTTGTTAACACTCTAAAGTAGTGATATTTCTTGGCCAAATTTACCAGAAGAGTTTCCTCCTTGGTGTTAAAGTTGCTCTTTTTTTAGCACTTATCATGACACCGTTCACTTCCAGTCCACCACCAAATGCCCTCGCACCAGTAACTTTGCCCTGACTAATATCTAAGACTTAGGTTTTACTAGTAATTTATAAGGGCTACTACTTACGTAATAATCAATCAGATAAATACTTAATGCTTACTCGCTTAATACTGAGGAGTGTTAAGGTTACTGCAGCATGTATATGAGCGTTTTATCAAATACATTGAACAGCTTCGATCTAAATATATAGACACCAAACCAAAACCAAACAAAAGTGACAGTTGATACCGTTGATGTTTCAAACGCACGTGTGCGAATGTGCATCGCTTGCTATTAGGATGGAAACGTTCGTTTGTGCAGCTTAGCTAAACTCAATCTAAACAGCACTTGTACAACAGACCAAAACGTTAAACTCAAGTTCAGTTTAGTTGAACTGCACTTTGCACTATTTCTCCCAAGCACTATTGTCGACAGCCACATTTACTATTCCTTCGAATACGATAACCTGCCTGCAGCTCTTGATATCATTAATTCATTCAATTACTTCAGGTTTTGTGGCATGCCTTCAACGATTGTCTTGGAATTTGGGTCTTTATTGTTGCCAAGGCATCTACTTACTACTTCCTTGAATGACAGCCAAGCTATCTTCTTCTTAACATTCAGTTTCATCTTAAGCTGTGGATCTTTCATTAGTTTGCCAGTTTGTCAGAGCTAACAAATGCTCCCTCTTTGAGTTTTAGCTTGGACAATGCACGGAATTTCTCACGTTGGTGTTTGAAACATTCCTCTTCTTTAGAGAGAGCTTTCACAAACTACTTCATTATTTCAAGTTTGATATGAAGTGAAAGCAGGAGTACGTTCTTTGGATTCACGACAGTTTTTTTGACGACGACCCAATTGCCAACTCATCGTCCACTGTTTTTTTTTGTGCAGTGTCGCGTTCTGCTTCACTGTCTGTTGCTGTACTCTCGTTGCTGTTCTAGAAGCAGAGACAGCACTTTCAAATCTACACTCATGATCCCTGTAATATAAGTTCGACAAAAGCATATTCAAGTTCTAGTAGCATTCTTTTAAATGTACTGAATAAGCAACTAACAACCTCAATTTTTTGATATACTTCACTTTGAACATATTTAACAACCCAGGGGCATCATTGCAGGATCCTCTTGAGCTGAATGGCGCCAATATTTTTTTCCTGTAGTAGATCTAAATCTCTAACAAGACCATTTAATTCTGCTTGTGTGAACAGTTGAAGGTCGTTGATATAACCACTAAACTGTTCATCAGAGTATTATCAGTATCATTGTCAGTACCCTCACGTCTTGCTATATCTAGTAAGAAATTTGGTGAAGTTGCTATAGGGATGTCAGGATCCTGAGCAACAGGACGCATTCTGGATGGTATGGATACTCCAAAACGAAAAGATTTCTTGTTATCTTAAGATCACTATCGTTCTTCAGTACAAACGCAGCAGATTGTGTACTAAATCCAAAGGCAAATTATCCTGTGGAGCACAATCTGGTATGATTTTTATCGATTCGATTTCATCGCTAGATAACCGCATACAGAGCAATGATATTGCATTTCAACCTCTATCTATTTGTAAAATAGTAATTAATCTAATAGAATTGTAACTTTTTTGTACTGGTTTCTACTAATTCTACGATTTTATACAAAAAAAGAAGGTTAGATTTAACGCTGCTTCTTCTTTTTGCTTATAAAACTGAAGAATGAAAATAAATGTGTTATATTGAAATAAAATCGTGGAAATTACCTACAATTTACGTCGTAACCATTTTCCTTATGAGTCGAAACGTTGTTGAACAAGCGTGACTGGAAGCTTTGATGAAACCGGATATACACTTACACGTGGTAACATCGCATCGGTTGTCTTCTCTTAATTCGAGACAAACTTCGTCGTATTGCATCGTTGTATTTCTGCTGGAGGCAACCTCTTGAAACGTCTTAAGTACAATTGAGTCAATGGAACTGGCGCTCATCTCTAGAGGATAGTACTAAACTAGGACTAGTAGCATAAATTTAAATGTTGTACCTGTATATCGGTTTGTCAAATAAATGTAACAAAAACTAAAGCTATTTTAGGGAATAAGATTCTATTAGTGTTGTAATAGTTCTCGTTCTGTTGTCTTTGCTTATGTCCTTGTAATCTCCGACTACTTTTAATCATTAATGAAGTTTCGATCTTCATACAACATTTATGATCATAAAAAATTCAAAGAGGACCTCTGTCTAATTAGGTATTTAAACCTCACCGGCTAAATTCCATGAAACGTAGTAACCCCCAGTATACGTCCGTTGAAATGATTTAATAGTGGCAGACGGGGAGTGGGATCCAGGGTGAATTGGCGTGACGTCCACCCGGCGTTGTAGAACAAAAACCACCGCTACCAGTACCCTCTCTTTTTGTTTATCAGATTTGCTTAATTATCACGCGGGTCCGAGTATAATTATTGCGGCGGGATATGTTCCTGAATTATGTGAAAATTTAATTGCAGAGCCTGAAATTTTCCACCGGGCGAGAGAGCTAGTACGTACAGTGAACGAAGGTGCGAAGGGCCAGCTCACCCCCAGTATTGTCGTATTGTTGTTGTGACCTGTTATCTGGAAAATTTGTGTTCTATGAGTTTTACCCTTATATACTTGACACCGATCGCCGTTATTCGGAATTTATGTACGGTGAAAAACGGATAATATGTTAGTTAGGTTTTTGTTAAATAAATAAGGTATTGTTTTGTAATTAAGGATTATTATTCGGAATTAATTATATGTAAATTACAATCGGGGTTTGTAATTTATTGTTTAGAGTGCAATAATGGTTGTTGTATAACAATTTAAATCCTCAAAGTCTACATTCGCAGATAATAAACCTAAATTTGATAAATTTTCATCGCAACATCCGAAAAACATACGAACAACTTTTCCTTTGACAGAAAACTAATTTTCCAATCATCTTGTTTTATTTCGTTTCCAGTACCGCCAGATATCATATACGACGACACGAGCGGCGATCTGTCGATAGCCGAAGGAGAGAACGCCACCTTATGGTGCAAGGCAACAGGCCACCCACCGCCCAGGATCGCGTGGAAAAGGGAAGACGGCCAACCAATTATGTTAAGGAAAAACGTCAGGGACATCATGAAGGGTGAGTTCGATTTTATGTCTAGTTTGTCCGGATTTTCGTAGCAGTAGCTATATATGTATACCTACAGTATATCGTCCCTTTCGAACTTCCCGTTAATGACATTATAAATCTGTGCGGTCGAGTAACGGAAAACGATGGTGAAACCCGTAAATTTGGGAGAAAATCACTGTTACCTATGGTGATTGTGCGAGGCGGTAGTGCGAATTGATAGACGCATTCGATCCTGTTCAATAGACCCTTACGACAAATAAGGGAATAAGGTAGGGAAGTAATTTAAATATCTCTACCTTACCTACCAACTTTAAATCACGTGTTTGATTAAAGGTAACTAGATCAGTAGTCAATTTAGATAATTAAACCTAGACACTCTCTATACAATACCTTCCTAATTGGAGGGAAGTCACGTGACTAATGCAATTCTGATTGCATGTACATCAAGCACGATTTAGAGATCGCTGGGTGATATATAATGGTGGTGTAAAGAGGTATTTATATGCACGCGATATCGGGTGAGAATTATTGACAGTAGAGGAATCAGCAACAAATATTTATGCAAAATGTTATAGTCAAACTTTTACCTATCTACCTTTTGTAAATCTTTTTACCAATTATAGTGTTGCAAAACCTCTTTGTGTGAACTCGAAAATATTTCAATTCAAATGCAGAAAAATACTTCCAACCTCTAGAAAATCCAGGCGACACTTAACTTGCCGTTGCGCCAAAGTCTACCAAATCCACGAAAATTGCCCTGTACAAATACACCAAAAGATTGCAGGAACCCTAAATACTAAGAGACCTAATGCAAAATGTCTGTTCTGGCTTCCTGGACATGCTTCAAAAAAATGATATATTGGTTATATCAAACGCCGATATGTCCCATGGTCATCTATACTAAACTAGTATAACGTCCCAAGATCAATCTTTTAAATATAATAAAATAAATATAAATATTTTCGCTTAAAATTGGTGGAGTTGACCTTTAACGTCAACTCCAGCAATTTTAAGCGAAAATATGTGCCATAATCTCTGCATATGAAAGAAGCAAACATCCATCTGCAGCTACAGTCAGGCTGTTCTAAAAACGTTTAGTTTTGAGTCCAAATTGCTTTAGAATTGTTAAGTTAATATTATACACCAGACCACAAAAAATACGTTATCTCTAATATGAGTTGGAAGGCACTCCAATTCTAAAAGAAATGCTAAGGGCAGATGAACCTGCAAAAGATGGAGCTAACAGTTAACAAATACTTTCGTGGGCGTTTCCACCAATTAACTTAGAAAAGAGATTCAACAACACCCGAAAAAATTCAAAGGAAGAAATTAATAAGCTTCTCGCCAAATAAGCACAACAACCTACTTGATCTAGCAAGGCTAGAGTTAAGGATGCTTACAGGTAGATCATTGCTAAGTCCATCCAAAGAAAATATTTTGGGGCAGTAACCAAATCACACAATAATCAATGTCAAAAATTTCCAAAACTAAAAAGGTATATTTTCAGTAAATAACAAGAGATGTTGCGAAATCCAAATAAAATGGTGAGTTAGATATCATGGTAATTGCATTCAAAAGTACAATTGAGTTGTATGAAGCTTATAAGCTGGGTTTACCTTGCCAATTCGGTTTTAGAAAGAATTACAGCTGAGTGGTAGAATTAGATTAGATTAAATTTAAATATGGGTGATATTGCGCTGCGATCTATTAATCTATTATTCCCCTTGCATGAGCTGTAAGCTGCTGGGGTATGCCCGCTCTCAAAGCACTATCCCCTTCAGTCTAAGAGCTTTAGTAAACTGCATTAGCTGCGATGGTTTCAGAGAAGGTATTTCTTCTTCGTCTATGACGTCTTTGCTAAGATAGTTAACTCGGGTTTCCATGATGGCGGTGTAGTAAGATGTCAGGTGTTCGGATTTTCATTCTTAGCCCCGCAGAACCTGCAGTCGCTATTCTGCTTTAGATCTATACTTGTCATGTGTTCACCAAGGTAATCATGCCCTGTAAGAAACCCTGTGAGAATGCGTAGTCTATTCTAGCAAAGTTCTAGCAAAGTTTTTGCTCTGTGCTTGTTGGAACTTCCAATGAAGATGTTGCTTTGAGCCTCTCTTCTCTGTCTTCTTTTTTGTAGGTGCTTATCCATATGCCATACAACGGTTCTGGTCCCACAAAAGGAGTTGTGGCGGCTTTCCTTGCCAATGAATTAGCTTCTTCGTTGCCTCTGATTCCAGATTAGATTGTTTAATCCGTTAAGACATTCACATACTAATTTCGAGCTGATGGTGTTAGAACTCAGCGCCATTATGGCTGCTTGGCTATCGGAAAAAATTGCAGTGCTCTGCTTCCGATAGTTCCTGTCCAGGTTCGGTTGAGCACATCTTCCAATGGCATTGATCTCCGCTTTGAAAACACTAGGGTATATCTCAATTGGCTCGGAATATTTGGTGGTTTGGAACTGTACACATACCACTTCATAATGTTTTCTTTTAGGGAGTACGTGGAGTGTTCTCCTACCAATTTGCTATTATTGCTTAGCTTGAGAAGGAAATTGCTTTCAAAGCTATATTCCTTGACCATTTCATCGTTCGATAGACTTGGTAGTGGGGACAGCCGCGCTTGAGATATCCACGAACGATGAGTGATAGGAAGCCAATGATAAAAATCTAATTTCTATTTTAATAATGCTTGGATTTAAGCAAAATCTTTGACGCAATAAATCATTATATTTTCATGTCCGTTTTTTTACTATATTGGTTTTATCAAAAGTGCAGTTTGGGGCTTCTTCAATGGGGCTTCTAAATGGAAGATAGTAACCATTCAGCATCTCTCCCAACAATTGTTCCACAGCTCTACCTACAGGCAACGACATTCCTCAAGGATCTATACTGGGACCTCTTTTGCAACAAATGCATCAGTTTTGCTAATATGATTGATGTATTCTAACTAAACATAGCTACACAAATCCTTCACAATTAATAACCTGGATGTTACTGTAGATCAACTTAATTCTAACCTCCTCCAAGAAACAGGCGCCAAATTTTGTCAAGTTATTTATTTCGAAATTTATTAAGAATAATATTCATGGTTTAAATCCAAGCTGTGTCTCTAGAATATTAATTGTATATCACGTTTAAGCTGATCTGTAGATTGATTGTCTGTAATTCTGTTGGCTCTCTATCACTTCCTCTTAGTGTCGGCATCCATTACTATTGAGTGATTCTTATTAAGTAAATTTAAAATGTGATCAACCGTTCCTGCGTTCATATATGTTGAAGCAATGATCCTAATTGTATTAGATTGTTTGGCAACGTTTAGTTTCAGCAGCTGTAGTTCTGCTAGTATTGCTGTAGGACCTTCGTTTTCTGCCAAATCTGAAGCTCTCATTTTTTTTCACTTCTTGAAGTAAATTTATAGAAATTAATTTTCCTCATAATTATATCCATAAAACTGTCTCTACCTTGACAGGTCCCTATCTTGGCAAGAACAGCAACTAGAGTGGTTCTTCACCCCATATATTAACCGAACGATGTGTGGAGATGTTGATTTCCCATGAGCAAACGTTACAACTGCGTGTTATCCCATCTGCAGGTTGTGACCCTAATTTATCTACATACAAATAAATGACTTTTTCAAAATAAATTAGTCACTCTGTAGAACATCTCATTAGTTGTTAATGTCGTTTAATTTTACATGACCCAAATGGAAAATAGTTAACTTGAATTAGCTAACTTACATGATGCATCGTACGCAAACGACTAAAATAATTAAAGTATTTCCATTATCTACCTAATCACAAGACATAAATCCCTTTAGATATGTGTAGAACTATACACACAGACCGATATACTAACTCCTCCTACGTAGGTATTCCCGCTAACAAACGAGATCATGTTAACGTTTGTATCCCTCCATATTTACAGAACCATAAAAGTACGCGCATTCATACTCAATAAATCATCGATAAAACTGAAACAACATAAAGTTAAACTGGAAAAATCGCTGCAAACTCGGAATACGCCATTAAACCAGCATCGTCCATCAAATCAGAGCGGACGATCATTGCAACCGGTCGCAATTAACATCATCGGATACATCGGAAAACGGCCGCCGCCCGAATAAAACATTCCGTCAGTCCGCCGTCGTGTCGCGACGCCTTGTTAATGGGATGCCGTACCAATCGGTCACAGCCGATTTAGTTTCGATATTATTTGTTAGGGTACGTCGAACGGAGCACTACCGTCCGTAATTCTCTCCGCTCAAAAATGGCACACGCTGGGCGACCGAAACGACAACCTACAGCATTGTTATCTGCTCCGCTAACGAAACAAAATTGGATGTCGTTAATTTATTTGGTTCTAATTTTATTGCTGTAATTCCAGTTCATTATAGTTATGTCAATATTGCTGCAGGCGCGTGACAGAAATTCTAATTTTGAGCGCAATTGGCAGTTGACAGTAATGAAAAATATATATTTTTTATACAGGGTGATTGGTGAGAATGGCCCATTAAAAATATTATACAAACGAAACAGAATTTTAGAACAAAATTTTGTAGTTGGATATGGTTAAATATAAACTATCACGTGAAAATATTTTCGAATAAATGTCACTTCCAGTTAACCGATCAACTTCGATTTTTTAAATAGCATGCTATAAAATAAATTACAAAATCAGCTTCTATGATAAATTCTACACATATTTTATGTATCATACCCTATACCTAAATACCATTCCTTCTGAGTTATTCGCAATTAAAGAAAAAAGTGACAGATACCGATCTTACTTTATAGAGAAGTGGATACGTTTCACACGTTTTACATTCACTTTGGATAATAAATAAATTCATGATTAGGTACTTGAGTTGGTCTATTCTCAATGCTAATCCATTGTAACACCTATATACTGAGAATAACGTATTGCACAGAAGCGAAAGCAACGTTAATACAGGTGAAATAAAAATTGAATTGAAAAGATCCATGTTGTAAGGTGAAGTATAAAATGTAGAATAAAAATAATCCTCTATTCCTTACAAAATATTTAATTTACTCCAGATACATGTTTCGGCAATTAGCCATCATCAGTCTAGAATCTACAAATTATAATATTACAGAAAAATTTTTAAACTAAAATAACTATGATTAAAGTACTTACAGTCAAATAGAAACCAAAATGTACCATCCACGATGAGCATAAGATATTTCAAAAATCTCCTTTGTATAGATTCGATATAATAAATGTGGGTATTATAAATAGGATACCAGATAATTGATCCACACTCTAATCTAGATCTTATTAGAGAGTTATACATTGTTATGAGGCAGTTTATGTTAGTGAAGTCTCTACAGTTCCTATAAATGAAACCGTATGTCCGATTCGCGCTCGCCACAATCTCATTAATGTGCTCAGTAAATGTAAATTGGCTATCAAAAGTGATTCCTAGGTCTTTTATCACTTTACAACTCTGAAGAACAGTGTTTGATGCCATATAGTCGTGACTTATTGCATTTAGTTTGCGAGTATAGGTCATAGCTTTAGATTTAGATATAAGGGTGATATTACACCGCAACCGTGGGTCTATTGTGCCCCCTTACATGAGGTGTAAGCTGCTGGGTTTTGCCCGCAGTCACAGCTCCCCATCCAGCCTGAGAGCTTTAATAAACTGTAACAGATGTGATGGTTTCAGAGAGGGTCTTTCTTCCTCGTCTATAACGCCTTTGCCAAGATAGTTGGCGCGAATTTCTTCAATTGCTGTGCAGTTGGATATCAGGTGTTCCGGACTTTCATCTTCCGCCCCGCAGAACCTGCAATCGCTATTCTGTTTCAAACCTATTCTCTTCATGTGCTCCCCGAGGTGACAATGTCCTGTAAGGAAACCTGTGAGAATGCGCAATCTGTTCCTGTTTAGTTCTAGCATGGTTTTTGCTTTCTGCTTGTTGAAATTTCCAAGGAATACCTTGGAATGTCTCAGACCAGGAAGATTGTGCCAGAGGGAAGCTCTGACGTCCTCTTCCCTGTCTTTAAGTTCTTCCTTATATGTGCTCATCCCTATTCCAAAGAATGGTTCCGGTCCCACAAACGAAGTTCTGGTGGCCTCCTTTGCTAATAAATTAGCTTTCTCATTGCCACTGATTCCAGTGTGACCTGGTACCCAGCATAATGCAACTTTGTTTTCCTTGCCCAGGTTATTTAGTTTATCCCGGCATTCCCAAACTAACTTGGAGCTGATGGTGTTAGAACTCAACGCCAGTAAGGCTGCCTGACTGTCGGAGAAGATTGCAATGTTCTCCTTCCGATAGTTCCTGTCAAGATTCACCTAAGCACATCTTCCAATCGCATTAATCCCTGGCTGGAAGATACTTGTCTCCAGTGCTCGTCTGATCGCATCATGCGACGTATTATCAAACGCACCTGAGATATCTAGGAAGGCACAGATAGCTGTTTCTTTTTCATTCAGGGTTTTCTGAATGGTCCTTGTTAGCTCTTCCAGGGCAGTCTCTGTCGATCTGCCTTCCCTGTATGCGTGCTTAGGTCATAGCTTTACACTTATCAATGCTTAACTGCAAGTGATTAGATTCACACCAGGAAGCTATGCTATTTAAATCGGTTTGTAATGATAGGCAATCGTTCAGTGTGTCAATACTATAAAACAGTCTCAATTTGTCGGCATAAAGAAGCGATTCGCAGTGCAGTGAATCAGTGATATCGTTTATAAACATTATAAAGAGAAGAGGTCCCAGATTGGAACCTTCCGGCACACCCGACGTGGGGATTATTATTTTAGATTTGACACCATAAAGTTCAACATACTGCTTTCTTCCAAGTGAGTACGATCTGCAAATTCTCAGCAACCCAGCTGCAACTCCCAACCCCCGAAGCTTGCCAAGCAAAATGGAGTGGTCCATCTGGTCAAAGGCTTTCTTGAAGTCCGTGTATATAACGTCCACCTGTCCCTGTTTATCCAGAATCTCAGAAACATATTGCGCAAATCAGCTCAAGTATGTAATTGCGAAGCGTTTATTAATGAAACCATGCTGAGCTGTAGAAATATTTTGTAACGAATGAGAAATGTTGTTGTGCAGAATGGTTTCAAAGATTTTAGAAAAGTTGCACAATATTTAAATCGGTCTAATTCTCAACGTGGCTTCGGTCACCCTTCTTGAAAATCGGACAAATTCTAGAGGTTTTCCATACTTCTGGGAATCTATGCTGACGTATAATAGCGTTAAATATATGGTGGAGTGGTTTACCAAAAACTGATGCACAATCCCGAAGTAGAAAGCTCGGTACACCATCAGGCCCGCATAGCAAATTGTTTTTAGATTTTTGCAGTGTATGTAAAATTTTCTCTTCCGACATATGGAAGATATTAATAATAGCCGAATTAGTGTTATCTGCATCTTTGGAATTCTCTGAATTGTTTGGCGAAAGGTACGTGCTACTAAAAAACTCTGCAAAAGCGTCCACGATCCTCGAAGAAGTGTCTAATTCAGAAATACCATATTTCATAACACCCGGTATTCTAGTATTCTTGCGTTTAGTATTAACATAGAATTACAATATAACCGAAACACAATTTACTTGTGTCAAGTCTAATATACAAAAAACTTAATTGGCCAATTTTAAAGCAAAATGGGCTGCGGCATCATGACGGAAAGATCGATTTATCGTCAATAACCAAGACTGGCTGAATAAGGAGTATCCCATTAATTTTGACAATACGGACGGGTCCACACCAGAAATTTCTACGCCATCTGGAAGACAAAGAGGTAGACCATGCAAAAACTATGAAGAATCCTCCAAGTCTACAAAGAAAAGGAAAGCTACAAAAATGATTCGGCATTCTGGAGTAGATCAAATTACCTTCTCATACTTACAAGCATTGAGATCAATTGGTGAAATTACACATGCAAAAATTATTGAGAAAGTAAGGTATTTGTGGCCTGAATTACAAAATGATCTATTGAATTGGTTTGACAATGAAGGTCAAGATGTATTAAGTTTATCAAAAGATGAAGCCTTAGCTATGTACATAGACTTAAACATACCCAGGAACAAATATCAGATATTAAAGACGGTTGTAGACGAGAAAAGATGTTTGATATATCAAATATCTTACATATACGTGGAGTGCGATGGATCATCAGGACAGGCAGAGTATAAACAAGTTTTATCTGGTGAAAGTAAATTTATTTCAGATGCAAAGCTTTTTATTGCTTCTTTAGTTCCTCTAAAGTTAGTTGATTCTGAAAACAGTCAAGTAATATGGGAAAATCTGACACCCTCTTCCAATAGATATTTTCGTCCAATATCAATTGAGTTTACTAAAGAAACTCCAGCAAAACCAAGAGAAGTTATTTTAGGCATCTAAAATGAAGTTTCTGCGCTTCAACCTTCCCAGATGGTTATTTCTGAACAACTGTTTCGGTAAAACACGAACTAATTTTAACGATGACTGACGGTGAGGTAACGCAAGTGTTGGCAGATACACCTTCTTCGTCGGCATGCACAATACGTGTCACAAAGCTATCTGAAATGAATAATTTGGAACTTGTTAGAAGCAAACAGGTTAGGCAAGAAGTTTACAGATTCGAATTTTCAACATTACATTGCTGGAT
This sequence comes from Holotrichia oblita, assembly GCA_023690525.1. Taxonomy (NCBI): domain Eukaryota; kingdom Metazoa; phylum Arthropoda; class Insecta; order Coleoptera; family Scarabaeidae; genus Holotrichia; species Holotrichia oblita. The sequence goes on along the minus strand of CM043021.1, from coordinate 20,114,077 downwards.
TAGATTTATGGAGTGTATATATAAGAAAATTCAGAGACCAGCTTGGGTTGATTGTCGATAAGAAGGTAGCGGAAATTTGAATGACGGAAACACCGCCAGAAGGTTCTTTGTTAATTACACATGTACTGCTAATATAACTGGAGTAAATGAATATCTGATCAAAAGATTTTACGCAAAAAAGTTCGGGGAATATCCAATAACAACAGCAGAATATTATGTAGAAGCGTACAAATGGTACTATATGCCAGCTTCTGTTCATAAGGTGTTAAACCACGGAGAAAACATCATAGAACATCTTGCCTGTTACTATTGGGACAGCTTTCAGAGGTTGCCCAGGAAGCATGAAACAAAGATTATAAACATTTTCACTTACACCATGCTAGAAAATGCTCTCGATCGTCAATAAATGAAGATGTGTTCCACACCTTCAAGCATGAAAACTTATGGAATTAGATGATGAAGCTAAAGTTCTGTTACAAAATTTAAGTGTAGAACCGGAAGAAAGTGTAAATAGTGAATAGAGAACATTTTTTTGTGAATTTATTGTTTTTAACACTGCATAATAGAAAAGCCTAAAATGTTTTTTGTAAGTATTAAGTACCTCTATTGTATATTATTATTTATAAGCATTTTCTCAAATTATGTTCGTATACAATTTGTAGTTTGATGCAGATTTCCACAGTCTATTGTCATTATGCTATTGTTATATTTCTAGTTTAATAATTTACGAACTCTTTATAAATTATAAAACTGATTGTATTCATTAACTTAACATTATAAATTTCACTACGATATAAACCCTACAGCTACACTTACAAGCAAAGGCACCCAACTGTCCCTCGCCGATTTTAATAAAATTTGGCAGGAATGTAGAACATCGAAAAATATTTGACACGTTTTCTTTTAGGGCCCCGTTTTTGGTTTTAGAGGGTGTAACGGGGACTCAAAGTTACCCTCAAAAACATTTTTTTTAATATTTCAGAAACGAGAAGAGATATCGAGATGTGGTAAAGACTAGATCGTTCCTTGCTGCGGGCTCTACATTTTAGGTAGAAAATAGAACAGTGGCGTACCGATGGGCTCGTTGGGGGTCAAAAAAATACAATTTTTTCTCGCCCCTGCTCCTGTATATTATGAATTGATCTTTTTTATTATTATCTTTAAACTACATGAAAAAATAAAAGAGAATTTAGCGTCATTTTTATATATGCTTACTGACCACTATCCACTCTTATATTTTTGAAATTCAATTTAAGATTTCATCAAATTCAAGGGGTATTTAAGCTAATAATTACAATTGTTTATTATATATTAGAATAAACATGTAATCTGATACAATAGAAAGAGTACCACCATTCAAAAATGTCGCCAACGCTTATTTATCTAGACGTAAAAAACTTGCATAATGCCTTGGCAAAAAAATGCAAAAATTATTGCCAAGCTGATCTCAAAATACATTTCTTTATTTATCGTTGCCGCTATATAAGCGTGCGGTCGTCTCGCAAAAATTTAGTATCATAGAGTGTCTTGCTCTAGTCATTACAAACGGTTCTTTTTGCGTTAACACCCCTGCTTACACCTTAAAATACATTTCTTTACTATGTGTCTTGTTCTACTCGGTATAATTACAATTAGTTCAAACACTTATAAATAAAGATGGTATAATAAATACTAGTATATGTATATATGAAATATATAAATAATTACGATCTATATTTATGGTTGATAGTCTGCACAGTTATGATAATCATTAAAGAAATGTGTTATACATAAATATTTGTTGTACCAACCACATCTTATTATAGCCGGTGCCCCACAAATACTGCAATTTGATAACTGCGAGTCATGGAAGGAGAAATCTACTGGCGTTGTAAAGTGTCCCGGCCGTTCTTCAAGGTATCCGCTTTTATACCAAGCATATTGAATAAAGTCGGTATATCTTGGCGAAGAGAATTGCAAATGTGTTAAGCCTTGCATGCGTAATATGTTGTCTCGTTGATGCAATTGAATTGCAAATGATGATAAAGCAATTGTATCTGATAACTGACGAACAAATTGCTTCCAGAAGCGGAAACCATAAACATCCAACGGTTGTATAAAACCAGTGGCACCTTTGGGGATTGTTTTTACTGTAACTGGCCGAGCAAGTGGCACAGCATCTTCAATATCTTCGGGACTTTGGCCTGACCATGAGTCACATGAGTTTTGTAAGCTTTCCCGATTTTGTGGCCACAATATACACATTTGGTGGACGGAATATTGTTTGTTGCACTTTTGGCCCCAAACTGCCACTTCCCTCTTTCAAACACACTAACAGTGGAGACAGCAACTTTCCTGCTGCAGATATTGTCGGCTGAATGGTATAGCTGTGTGTCGTCGCAGAAATTGATTGAACTACAGCTTCCACCTTCTTGGACCCACGCTCAATTAGTGTTCGACCACTATGCATTTCCAAATTGAATCCGCTTTGGTCAGTATTGTAAATATTTTCTAATCCATATTCACGTATTAAACTGTGTACACTTCTCACAAATAAAGTTGCTTCTGCGGCAATATTTACGGCATTAGTCACTTGGGTCCTTGTTCGGAATTTCGTAATTTTGCGGGAAACTATATTGTGGGTTTGTTTGAATTTTTGTATCCACCAATTCGATGCCTGAAAATTTGGAACATTCAACTCTTCTTGAGCCTGTAATGCCCATCTCCTTATATCCGAGTCATGGACAATCATTTGAGAGTCTACAGCACTTTGGAGATGGTTAAACACATATTCGGAGATGCGATATAATTTTTCACGTGTGTTTCCGCCGCTGGACACTTGTTCCCATCGTCTTAGCTGCCGAAGTGAAGTAATCTATGTTGGACATTTTTTAGAGAAAGTCGTCCTTTTCTGCCACTTTTCCAATATTCAACAGCATTTTGTTTGTACTGCACTATTTCATCGCTAGACATCTCGTCTTCGATATCATAATTTACTCTGTCGTCTTCCTCAATATCCACTAGCTGTGGCCCAGGAAAGTCAGATTGTGAATCAAAAGCCAGGGTGCTTGTTAGTTCAGTGTCATAAGCGGGATCGCTACAACCACTGATAATGATGTCGAACACTGTTTATGCGAGTGCCTCCTCAGCACCAATCTGCGGAAATGCAGGTGTACCATGGTATTGCTTATTTATCAAACTTGTTAATATTGTCAATACGTTCAGTATATTTAACGCAAAAAGAACCATTTGTAATGACTAGCGCAAGACACTCTATGATACTAAATTTTTGCGAGACGACCGCACGCTTATATAGCGGCAACGATAAATAAAGAAATGTATTTTGAGATCAGCCTGGCAATAATTTTTGCATTTTTTTGCCAAGGCATTATGCAAGTTTCTTACGTCCAGATAAATAAGCGTTGGCGACATTTTTGAATGGTGGTACTCTTTATATAATAAACAATTGTAATTGTTAGCTTAAATACCCCTTGAATTTGATGAAACCTTAAATTGAATTTCCAAAGTATAAGAAGGGATAGTGTTCGGTAAGCATATATAAAAATGACGCTAAATTCTCTATAATGAACATTTAGAAAAAAATCCAAAAACAGGTAACTTTTATTTTTTCATGTAGTTTAAAGATAAAAATAGAAAAGATTAATTCATAATATACAGGAGCAGGGGCGAGAAAAATTGTATTTTTTTGACCCCCTAACGACCCCATCGGTACGCCACTGTTCTATTTTCTACCTAAAATGTAGAGCCCGCAGCAAGGAACGATCTAGTCTTTACCACATCTCGATATCTCTTCTCGTTTCTGAAATATTAAAAAAAATGTGTTTTTGAGGGTAACTTTGAGCCCCCGTTACACCCCCTAAAACCAAAAACTGGGCTCTTAAAAAAAATACGTGTCAAATATTTTTCGATGTTCTACATTCCTGCCAAATTTTATCAAAATCGGTGAGGGACAGTTGGGTGCTTTCGCTTGTTAGTATCCTGGAACAATATTAGAAAGGTGAGATTAAACCAAAACAATAATAAGTGTTGATTAAAACTCAGTAAGTACCTAAAGAAGGAATAAATAAGTCCAAAGCTAGTATTAGATCCACCCAATCCAGGTAATTACATCTAATCGTAGCGACCGGTGCGGTGTATGTACTACATACGTAGGTACCTGTAATTTGCAGCCTATCCCCGTATAGATGATGAGTAGCCGCTCTGTGCGTACTCCCCTTTTAACGTTATAACGTGCTGTTGTTGTTGTTGCGCTACTGCAACTTGTTCCGCAACAGTCAATAAATTAACCGGTAGGTAGTACATCCGCCGCCCTATCTCCCTCGTTTCGTCCCTCTTACCGTAGCGAACAAGTACACCGTCACCCCCTACTAGAACCGATGCGGCGGGCCCTCCACTGCGGCCTAATTAATTTATGTAATATGAACCGTATTGCCATGTTTATTATGATATAAAGGCAATATTTGCCGGATTTATGCCCGCCATTATTCAACGTAACGGAGGCCCGTTACATAGCGCGTACAGACTCTATTGCGTTTTCTGAAGCGGCAAGTGTAAGTGGGAATTAAATATTTAGTTAGGGTGGAACATCTCCTTTCTGTTAAAGCGGTACCGGCAACTCACGCACTTTAAACGTGAACTGTTATCGTTCCGGAATTGCCAGCGGTTTCGCCACAATTCGCACTTACCAGGGTGATTGATATTCGTACATAAATATTGAGATAGTATCGAATTTGCGCCGTTAAAATAAGCATCGAATAAGTATTGAATGGAAGGAGTAAAGGAAATTTGAAAACAAATAAAACAAGCAATTAAAGAGACCACCACAATGTACACGGAGAATTATGAAACGAAGAGTAATAACATAACAAAATCACAGTTTAAAAATTAAACAAAACTAAAAAAGCTAAGCTAACTGTCTACACCGTACTATGATCAGACTCTTCGTGTTAGATTTGTTGGCAACTATAGCTTGTTTTGGAATTTATAAAAATAAGATAGTCATAAGATACAATGAGGGTGACAATGAAGCACAGACCCCGAGAGAATAAACATTTTCTAGAAATTTTACAACTTGCAAACTGAAAATCAACAAAATATTTGCCTACAAGGATTTTTTGGAGTTACTAACATTGCCAGACAGAGAAAACGCAAAGAGGATGATAAGATGAAAAATTAAGGCAAAACTCAATTACCAATAAACGATTAAAGAGATTGGGTACTTTATTATTAAACAATTTAACCCCTCAGGACATAAGAGGAAAAACTCGGAACTCAACTGCTGTGCCGGAAATATATAATATCATGCTTTGAAAGTAAACAAGCTCTTGTCCTCTGCAGGGAACGCAATTTTCTGGTAAAGACTATTACTATTTAAATCCAGGATTAAGCGTAAAAGGCATTTCCAATCAACAGTCAAATATAGGTACTAAAGAGTGTAGTCCCAGAACTTTTGAGTAACGTGAAACGAATAAAATGGAATTGCAATATTCCAAGAAATTATTGAGTTATCTAAAAGACTAAAAAATAAAAAGAGTAGCGGGGATGATGAGGTAGCGTTGTATATAGGCAAATTTAGCATTCCCATAATTGGCGGTGTTCTCTGTCATATTCTCAACAACTCTTTACGTGAAGGTGTTTCCGGATCAATTAAAACTGGCTTTAATAAAGCCACTTTTTAAAAATAGTGGAAATGCTGAAGAACTGAACAGTTGTAAGCCCATAAGCTTGCTTTCTAGTTTCTCGAAGTTGTTTAATCTGATTATGAGTCAACAGGTAATGGATTTTATGAATTGCAATGACCTTCTTTCTGATCACCAGCTTGGATATCGCCAAGGAAGATCCGCGCAAGATCTAACTGACACAACAGCTGTAGTTTACCGACCAAAGAGAGCTTAGAGAATCTTTGCCAACTGGATATTGAAACAACTGCAAACTGACGATTTATTTTATAATTATTTAACAATTATCAACAGCTTCGTAAACAAACAAAATTCTCGAATCCACATACTTTGTAAGAACTTCCAATGCATCATCAAAAAGTTACAGTTTTGTGTGCCATATGGGCAAGACGTATAATCACACCATACTTCTTTTAAAAATAATGAAGTATTGTTTCTACAGGATGGCGCCACCATCAAAATAACGGCATTATTGCAAAACCAAGTTCGCAGGTCGTGTAGTCTCTCGTTTTGGTGATCAAAACTGGCCGCCAAGAAGTTCAGATTTAACCAGTTCAGACTATTTCGTCTGAGGATTTTTGTTTTTAAGTAAAGTTTATGCAAACCACCTTGAACCAATCCAAGAATTCTAAAAAGAAATTGCACGACAAATTCGTGAAATCCGGCCGCTCTTCTCCCTCGACGTACTGTACAATTTTGTCAAAAAAATACATACGTGCCACCAGATGAACAGTGGTCGTCAGCAATAATATCTAAAACAAACAATAAATTAATGTATCTTTTAATTTAATCATTATTGTGTGAAGAAGCCAAACAGGCGGATGGACTCATGGTTCACAAAAGAAGGGAAGAAAAAGTCTTATACTTGTCTAAACTGAAGACACTGAGGAAAGAAGTTACAGCAATACTTTTTAACTCTAAGCAGAATTTCCAGTTAGCAGAAGTTCCTGTCCTTTTTAGTGTAAACGACATATGAGTGTTATCTGCGTTCAGGATTTAAAAACACGAAAAGCATATTCTTATATTTACCTAGAAAATTGCTTGTGCGAAACGAAAACCATAAAATGGCAAGAATGTGTATGGCTCTAATTGATACCAGTCTATTCAATAAGATTCAGAAAATGTTTGCAGTGCATGGGCACTCATTCTTCCCTAATGATAGAGGTTATAAAAGGAAACATTAAAAAAGTAGTAAAACCTACATCATTCATGACTTCAACGCAGCAGAAATAACAATGTTATTGTTAAACAAATTTTCACTGTCGACAGGGAAATATAGGTGGCTATCCTAAGAAGAAAAAAAAACGTGCATTTCGGATGCAACGGCCTAGAGACGAAACAGAGAGCTCTCCGGTTTCCAAAATGCATCATATGATATGGTAAGTTAGTTTTGATTTTCGACTGTCACTATAGCATAATAAACACAAGGAGTAAATAAAATTAAAGCTCACTGATTGCGTAACTATATTAAACCGTTTAATGGTGATAAAATTCCTAAAATCACGGCTGAAATTCTTCTGAACAAAGAGAACCTAGCTCGTACGGACTCATCAAGAGTGAATGATCATGGATTGTCGTGCATACAAACCACATGTTCGCCCCAATGAACAAGGGTACGATAGATTGTCGCATTCAGTATACATAGCGGCAACCCGTCATTGTCTGTTCTACACGCACTAGACACGTCTTCAATGAATCAAGATTAATGCATCCCCCAAACCTGGAGTGAATCGTGATTCTACCGATTGTAACAACGCTGTTCCCAAACTTCGATAATAACAAAAAATTTTCGATAACTCTATATCCTATTAGAACTACATAGCAGTATGAAACTATCACTATCATTCATTTCAAACAGTACCATTAAACTTCGCAAAGCAATGGATTGCTCATAACAGTTCAATAGCAGAAGTAAAATCTGTTTAGTTATATTAGAGCTCCAAATTTGTCCAACATTGTCTTTATTTCTTACAATATAGAAATTCTCATCAATTATTACCTAACGTTCCATTTTTCTCTCTGTTATGGAAATAATAAGTACCCAACACCAACAACATTTATCCATTCTGAACGACTTGAAAATTCCAGAAAACCGTTATAAATATTTGATTAACTGCAGCTAGAAGACTCTTTTGTTTTACCCAACAGTTTCAATTCTGAACTTAGAGAAATATATACAAAGATTTTGCAAAACATCCTTCCATATGCTGCGGCTTATTAAAAAATTAAATTTCGCTTGAATTATGATTTCCCCGAAAGTTTTGAATAATTCAATATATTTTACATCCTCATATTTTACCCGCTGCAATTTTATAGTTCTGAATTTGAGAATCAAAACAAACTAGACAACGAAAAAAAAAACCCCCAGCACACATTACCCGATATTATAACATGCCATGAATAAATAATTAACAAGTATTATTCGCAATTCACTAGCTTCTAGCGCATCAAATATACCGTCACTGGCAACAAATGGTCCGTTATTAATTTTAATTCATCCATTAAACCAACTAACTATAATCAATACCTATTAATGCTTCACACGCGAATCGCAGAGACCCACGTTATGACTTTTTAACGCGTTTAAAATTTTCACCATCCATTCAGTAGAGAGTACTGCCACCGGTCTCTTTCATATCCCATAAACGTACTCAACCCACCGTAGTAAAAGGTGTGTCGTCGCAGTGGCGCTTGCAAATATGTTTAAATGTTTTCGAATTTTCATGATGCTAAACATAGAGAGTGTCCAGGAGCTGCGAAAATGTGAAATGCCAGCCCCGCAACGGCGATCGTTTTGCGTGAAAATACAATTTTAACGAGATTAAATTTAACTTTGATCCTCGCGAGCTTGCCGAATCGATCGTGTGATACAACGGATGCGTCCATTGAACGAATTACATGAATTTATCAACAGCATCCTGAAAGGGAAGTAGGGATGCGAAGTAATTCCGAATTAAACATGGATTTACTAATTAAAATGCTAATTACTTTGGTGTAATAATTTACACAAGCTTTACGTTTAAAAATTGAAAATAATTAAAATCGGAACTGCTCGTATACTTTCATAATTTTTGCTGGAATTGTGTTTCAATTTAGAGAGTACATTTTCACGTTAAAAGTGTGTAATAATTCACTTATAATCTATTGCGCTATAGCTTGTAATATTATTGAGCTCATAATTTTTTTTTTTAATTTTTACTCTGAGGTTTTTGAGAACCATTTTTTGACGAAACTAATAACATCACTGAACGGTGCTTGCTAAAATAAAAATACTAGTTTATTATTATTTCAGATTTCTATTAGATACATACCTAATTAACTTTTTGTTAAAGCTGGTAACAATGACTCACTTTATAGTTTGACAGCTGTCAGAATTGTCAATTGTCAATGTCACAAAAAGTAACTGTTATAAAAAAAAGCGCTAACAAAATTTAGCTATAACTACTTAAGGATTTTACTGAGTAATTTCCATGATATGAACATATCATCACTATATCAGAATCTACACACTCTCCTAGCTCTTCGAGATTACACTATCGATGATAAGCACAAGCTGATGGTTTCTGATCCGAAACTGTTACCGTCAGTATCAGAATCTGCTCCGCAGGATTTAATAATAAAATAATCAAGAAAACAACGCGAAAACGTCGCTTAGAAAGAAATATTATCACTCATCACGATAATTCGAATAACATTTCTAATTCAGATAATTCCAGATAATCTTCTACTGGCGAAGATTTAACAAAACGAAAAATAAATTAACAAAACAATATTGAACCGGAGGATGCAGAGAAACACAAAGAATTTCAAGAAACTGTTTACAGTTTACAGGTTAGACTATACCTTAATAGAATATCTGAAAACTGGTGAATCGGTAGAAGAGAAAGCATTGAACGGCCGCCTCGCTCTCTTGATTTAAACACTTTTGACTTTTTTCGTGAGGACATCTTAAAAACACTGTATACAACAATAAACAGGAAATTTAAATGCACTGAAACACTGTCACTGGCAAATAGTTAATGTAGAACCACGGCAGGTGCAAAGACAAAAACATAAAAACGTTAAATAGGTTTGGTGTGCAAAAGTGCAAAAAGATAAATTTCAGAATTTGAAAAACTACAGAAAACCAAACTCAGAAAGGAAGCACAGGGGTTCGAACCTGGTACCGCTGGACTATGAAGCAAGTGTGCTAGGCCGACCTAACTGATTTTAAAATATTTTTGACACCAAGAGCAAAGTTATTTACAATATTTCATGAAATTGCAGCCTGATAATAAAAAGTGAATTAATCAAACGTGATAACTTAAAAAAAGAAACTAATTCTTTGGGTTAGAAAAAAAATTATTTATTCCTCAGCTTCTACAAACGTGACTTTTCTAGACACAATATGACAATAAAATTCGAAGTCTGATCCGTTTACATACTCGAAACTGAATCATCTTCCAGGTTATTGGGACTGGTTCTGCATAAGCTTGGATAACAAACAGGTTGCAAGGATCAAACAACGCACCATCTCTGATACCATAACAAATCTATGTCCTCAGAAGTTATAAATAAATGGTATACATTTTGACACAGTAAAGGCTGTCTTTGTTTCTTCAAATTTATATGTTTTGTTGTAATCTATAAACTATCGATAATATCCATTTACGTGATCATCTTTAAATAAAACAGCTTTGTTTTCTTTTAATTTTTAATTCTTTTAAAAATATCTGTATGCGGCTATTCCAAGACTTAAAATCAGTCAAGGATGATTCAAAAAGGTAAAACAAAACTTTGTAGCATAAATAATTGCCTGTGACTTATCTACCACAGAATCATTGTGCTGGCAGCCAATAAACTCTGATAAAAGAACACTCGTTATAAACATACAGACTCCTTTCTTTGGTTCTACAAACAATTTGGAATCATTTCTTCATTCACTACTCGAATTCGAAATGTCAAGGCCTTATTTAGAACTTGTGCTATAAAGTATAATACAAACGGATTGCTCTAGTCTGTTTCTAGTGAAACAGTTCAACAGCATGGTGCAAGTCCGCTTTTTTGCCAGTTTTAATTATTACTTTACTAGCTGAAGTATTTTCCTATTTTCTATTTACTATTTTATCATGGTTAATATCTATTTACAGATTGAATAGGTCTTTCACGGCCCATAGATTAAACCCACTTATAACTCCATATATTAAGGTAACAAAATTCCCATAGGAGTAATATAGTGATCGGCAGAGTTCATACATGTTACAACTGTAATAAGGAGTCCGAGTCCCTCAAATATCTCAAAAAGAAAACTTGAAAACACTTTTCTCGTTAAATATTTTTGTTCATACCATGCAACTCCTTTCGGCAACAGAACTGGAAGTCTGTTGAGAAAATTTTTCAACCAATTCTTGCCAGTACTAGATATTTCCTTGAAGAATGGAATCGATTGACGAACGATGGTTTCGAGTTTCTTGTCGTTTTCAAACCTTCCTCATCCGTGGGAGGACACCTAATAAAGTTTCCTGTTGGTCCCAGAAAACACTAGTTATAATTTTCTTACTCGCATAAAGAATTTATTTAAATTTTGATCAGTTTTGGAACAAGATAAATGACGCGTTGTTGCACGTTGTCCATGTCTCGTTGGTCATAACAGTATGAGAAAAAAATGAACTCCATCTTATCGATAGATGTCCGAAAACGTCAATCCTCCTGTCATTCTTTGCTCCTTGTGTTGATCGATAAACGTTTACTCCTAAATATATAAATTTAGACCCTATAATAATAATATTTTTTTTTAATAATAATAATAATAATAATATTTATTTATTAACCTAGCAGATTCCAAATCCATTTATAATGTTATTTCTAAGATTTAAAGAAAGTACGAACGGAACTTGCATATTTAGTATATAATAATAGCTAAAATTAATAATAATAATAATAAATCAAAATAAGCATTCCTTAGCCATTATACAAAAATCCCTATAATTTTCTTATTATAAATACCAAGAGCATAATTATAATGATTGTACGTCCTACATAAATAAAAAGTGGCGAATTCATCAAATAATTTGTATGAGGTACATTATAAACAAAGTAAGTGAGCTGCGGGAGTTAAAACGGGGGATGTAAAAATTTAATTTTTCTAGAAACTCAGGATTATCGATTATGCAGTGAACTATTTTAAATAAATGACACGAAGAAATTAGCTTTCGACTATTTTCAAGTCAGCTAAAGTTAAATTCTTGGAGTAATGTCATACATCAAATATTATAATCCGGATATCTTCTGTATTCAACAAAGTACAAATATTAAAAAAAAAATTGTTTGAATTGACTCAATTAGTGCTGGTAGAAAGGTGCCCATACAATTCAACAATATTCCAGCTTACTACTAATTAACATTAAGGTCATCAGCGTAGAGCAAGCATCCGGCATCAACTAGATCGCATATGTCGTTAATAAACATAATGAATAAAAGTGGTCCAAGATTCGAGCCCTGGGGCACTCCACTGAGAGCAGTGTAAATATTGGATGAAACACCTTTGTATTCAACATACAACTGACGATTTGCTAGGTAATCTTGCAATAATATAATTAGATCAGGATGCAAACCAAAGTTTGCCAATTTAGAAACGATAACGTTATGTTGCACATGATCAAACGCTTTCCTAATATCCATGTTTTCAGCAATATATTGGGTAAAATTACACAAATTGGTAACCGTAGAACGTCCCTTTATGAAACCATGTTGACTACGATGTATGAGCGTTTGTGTATATGCCAATAAATTAAATTGCATAAAATCACCTCAAAGATTTTAGAAAAATTCCTCAATAGTGCTATAGGCCGATAGTTGTTGACCATATTCTTTGATCCAGACTTGAAGACAGGAACTATTTTTGTTTTTCTCCGCATATTAGGAAAAGATCTTTGGGACAAAATACCATTGTAAATAAATTTCAAAGGTGTTAATAAGCATGGTGTAGAGTCTTTAACCAAAAGGACGCTAAGCCATCAGGCCCCATCGTAAATTTTAACTTTGCAGCAGCAAGCTGTATTTCAAAATCTGTTATGGACTTTATGCGAAGAATATTTGCATTTAATGCTGTATCAACGGTATTGTCAGTATTAATAAATTGCGGAGTAAATACGCTACTAAAATAATCAGCAAAACCATTTACAATTTCTATCGGTTTCGAAAGGATCGCATTATTATATAACATATTACCCCCGGTATTCTAGTACAACCTTTTTTTGTATTAATGAAAAACCAAAATCCTTTTGGATCATTTTTTATATTAATTTCCATATCTCGGATATAATTGAAATATGCCGCTCTAATTCTAGCCTTGATCCTTGCGCGAAGTAATTGAACACGATGTCTATAATAGTTGTTGTTAAATCTTCTAAAGGGCTTAAGAAAATGGTGCTTACTCTTGATATCACGCTTAATATCTGTTGTAAACGAAATTGGGAAAAAAACCTCTTTTTCTGAACTCGTTGTTTGGGTACATAGGTACTCATCTATTATCGCAAATAATTTGAAATAAAACAATTCGCACATCTCATTTACATTCATAGAGTTTGCACTCACTTCAAAATCGTCCCAAGTAATCGCAAATATTTCTTGATACAAAGCATTATAATCAACCCTTTTAAAATCGTATTTCAAATTATGTGAACATTCAAAATTACCTCCGAACTTCGTAATAGACAAATAATTTATTGTTTTCAAGGGGATGTTGCAATAAAGCAACAAATTCTGGACAAAATGAGTTTTTAGACATTTAATTTCAACATTTATCAACGCCGAAAGCTATGCATTTCTAATTTGTTATCCGCTGAGTGCTCCCTGGCATATCAAAGCCCCCTCTTAAGAGTTTAAATGAAAGTTAATAACGGGATATAAGAGTAGAACAAATTGCGAGTATTTTCCTATTTTGCTTGAAGCTCGTTTAGTGAAAAAAAAAATGATCCTGAACTATTTATACCGGCCCGTTTTCCTTCGCATTTTTTAAAAAAACTATATACAGTAGGCGTCGAGCGTTGCCTTTAGTGCCTGGTCATAATTCACAATGAAGTTTGAAGTGGGTAGCTTTGTACGCGGAATGGCCATCGACTCGGGATTTATGCGGCAATACACATCCATACGCGCATTGCATAATTCACAAAAATGGTCAGTAGTGTTTGTTGCGCCACTAGTACTTGGCGGACGGCTGCTTCGCATTCGTAAATAACTAACAACAATGGTGGCCGTAAATCAATTTAATAACCCGGAACAATTTTAGATGTGCCGGAGGCGCCCCGCCGCATTGTGCCGTTGAAAACGTAACTTTCGTTTACTAGTGGCGCTTATAGTACAACGGCGAAGGCGCTAGTTGCAACCTTAAATGTGTTCTAGTTAGAAAATATATTCAATATTAGATCCGGGGAGAATTGTACGAAGAATGCAGCGATGATTAAAGTAGGGCTACAACTGATATCTATTAGATTTATAAATTTTATATAAAAATAAAGTTAAAATTCTAACCTTTTAATTTGAAATTTAAATTTCTGCTATTAACTGTACTTATTAGAGTTTAAATTTCCACACTATACTGTACCTTAAGCCCCTGCATTACTGAATACCTAAACATAACCCGTATAGCGTGCATGTGCAAAACAGGTTGCAATAAATTAGGTTTTCTTAACTATGTAGGTAGAGAGGTAGGTAGGTAGTGCAGGTTGAAACACGAAAACTCGGCGACGTAATTTATGTACGAAGCGACGGCGGCGGCGGCGGCATCGCTGTGCGCTCGTGGTGGTTGCATCGTGCACGTAAACCATTACCCGATGAAAAACTAGCCCGACGACGAATCTGTGCTCGCCTAACAAATCCGTGTAATGTTTGTGTGTGAGAGAACACGTTGCAATGACAGATAATCTCGTTAAGTTAACGACGCGAGCGCACTTTTAACGGAAAAAGATTGAAATATCTAGCTCGTTGTGATGAATAGCGAGCTTTGTAACTTATTTAGACAATAGACTGTGCACTCGCATAAAACGAGCTAGGAAACTAATTTATGTATGTACATACATACAGCTGAAGAAAAAAGAACGCAAGCATTTTTATTGTACAACATATTATATTATTTGTATTTAAAAATATTTGTCTGTAAACTTCCCCTATCAAATTTACTCACTATTAACTCAAACTAGACTTTGTAAGATCCGTATAGAATTAAGTCTATAAAGCTACTACCTAACATAAAAGACGAAGACGACGTTTATGCCGATATCCAGCGAATATTTCATCCTGCTACATAGTTCTTGAGTCCAAAAAGGAAACAGACTTTAATCTTATCGCTCTGGTAGGAAACGCCAGCTGTTTGCCCAAGCTTCGCTTGGCAAAACTGATAAAAAAGAACTGAACAGAACAAAAATAAAAGCTCTTTCTATCCATTAAGAACAAGCTAGCAGACGTAGCGTATTTACACAGAAACAACCGTACATCAGATAGGACTGCTCAAGTTTGATCTATGAGAATTAAACCGAAGAAATTATTTTAGGAGATGCTTCTGTGTGTAAACGACTTCAAAGGATAAGAAATATCTGAGTTTGTTAGTTGTTATTCATTAGATTCTCGCCCGAATAAATGGTGAATTCATCTACTGTATTGTTTGCTTCATAAACTTACAAAATGACAAATAATCCGATCAAGATTCATTTTCCTATTACTGTTACAATTTGATTTTATGAAATAGTAACCAACAAATGCATTATTGAGGACAGAGAACGTTAACGATGCTTCGATAACATGTCAGAAAAATATTAATAAGTGAATAAGGAGCTAATTTAATAAATAATTGTTTGTTTTTGTTCTCATTATAAATTTAGCTAATTTCATATATTATTATTATGACAATTTCTAGGACACTCGCAACTCATAATTAGTATAAATACGAAATTTCATTGTTATTAGACAGTTAGTCTTTGAGCTATCGTCAACCAAGTAACATAATCAGGAGTGAAAAGTGAAATATGGAAAAAATCGAATATCGTGCCGTTATACCATAATGAATGAGATGTCATTGGTTTACGGCGACTCTTGTCCAGGAAAAACCATGGTGTACAAGTGGCATAGTTTATTTAAACAAGGAAGGGAATCCCTTGAAGACGACCCGAGGCCGGCCAGGACCATTGAGGTGACCAAAAAGTTGAAAAAATTGTATTCGAAGATGCTCGACTAAAGAAGAAACAACTCGCAGAAATGGTTGGAGTATCCGATACAACAATTTTTAAAATCCTACACAAATCTCGGCATGTCTAAGGTCAGCGCAATATGGGTGCCGAGAATGCTCACGCCGCCGCAGAAACAACAGCGCGTAGAGTGTTCGCGTGCATTTCTTTACCTCTGTAATGAAGACAAGGATGGTGTATTGAGTCGAATTGTTACTGGAGACGAAACTTGGGTTCATTATTATGAACCTGAGTCCAAACAAGACTCCATGCAGTGGCATAAAAAGGGCACAGCACCTCCCAAGAAATTTAAAGTGTCACAATCAGCTGGGAAACTCATGGCAACGGTATTTCGGTATTTTGGGACTCGGAAGGAATATTGTTGATTGATTATAAAGATAAAGGTGTTTCTATAACCGGAGAATATTACGCTTCAATATTAGAGCGACTAAAAGAAGCCATTAAAGAGAAAAGACGGGGAAAATTGACGAAAGGTGTGCTGCTTTTGCACGACAACGCGCCCGTCCACAAGAGCCGCGTTGCGTCAGCTGCCCTGCATAAGGTGGGCTTCGAAATTGTGAATCACCCACCCTACAGTCGAGACCTGGCCCCGAGTGATTATTACCTGTTTCCGAAAATGAAAGAAGAGCTGCGGGGTAAAAAATTTACTGCCGATGATGAAGTCAAGGAGGCAGTTTCGGCGTATTTTGCAGATAAAGAGAAATCATTTTTTTATGAGGGTATAAATAAATTAATTGAAAGATGTGAAAAATGTATCCGTCTTGCAGATGAATATATTGAAAAAGAAAAATAATTTGGTTTTTTATTTCCACCCCTTATCCCCCATTCCGCGAATATAAAAACGCTCCCTGGTACCTGATCGAAACGTGTCTGGTGAATAATTTAATTAACATTATCAAGAACGTTGGCGCTATTGTAAGTATTAAACGGGATGTGCAAACCCTTAGGTTGAATTTTCAAACATAATGGAATATCTTAGGCTTGTTAGGCCACGTAATGGTCATGTTCATGGTCAATGGTTATAAATCTTACTTATTTCATGCTACTTCAGTAGTACCACAAGGATCGAACCTGGGCATGCTTCTTCTCATAGTCTTTATCAATGATTTGATGGAAGAGATCGTTTCTGACAAGTGCATATTTGCGGACGACTTAAAACTTTAGATGTCTATATCATCAAAAGTAGATTGTCTGCGTTTTCAAGAACAACTGAACATTTATAACTAGTGTATATCTAACAGTTTACATTTAAACATTGAAAAGTTCCGAATTGTGACGTTTACGAGGAAGATAAATCCTGTTACATTTGATTACAATGTGAGCAATCTGTCCCTGAGACGTGATCTAACAATCAAAGATTTGGGTATCTATTTCGACTCGGCCCTTATATTTACCACGCATAGAGACCGTACCATATCATCAGCCATGAAAATGCTGGGGTTTGTGATCAGGAACTCATCACGTTTTCAAATAAATACTATATTTCACATACGTCAGATCGAAACTTGAATATGGCTCCATAATATAGAATCCTTTTTATTCCACTATTAAGGCAGCAATAGACAATGTACAGCGAAAGTTTTTAAAATATTTATATTTTAGATCAGAAGGTAGACCTCGTAGAGGTTTTGAGTATGAATTGCTTTTGAAAAATTTTGTATTATTTCACTTGAAGTTAGGCGTCAATTACAGTTCATTAAATTCGTATACCACCTAGTCCATCATAACATTGATTCTCTTAACCTGTTATCACAGCTTCCATTTCTTGTTCTACGCCTTTCTGCAAGACTGAACAATATATTTTACACACCGCGTGCTCGCCTAAATTCCTCATTGCATTCCTCAATAGTATCAATGTGTTGCAGTTTGAATCTTATATCTGCGCATTGCGACATTAATTTTAATTCACTTAGTACAATACTTGAGGTAGCTGCGATGGTGCTAAGCTGATCAACTTATTCTAAAAGTGCATGGGCGTCCCGGATTTTATTTTACAGGCTGTAACTCCACACTCGGTATATTTACGATTAAATATTTCAAATAAATGTTGCTTTACTTCTTAAAGTCTACAAAATGACAGAGTCAGTTTTACATTTGCTTATTGTCTTGAAGGTCGTTTGAAGGTCAACTTTTGCTTTTTTAATGGAAACCTATATTTTTGTCAGCTTTTGTCAGTTTTTAAATTACATTTGCAGTTTTTTAAATCAATACTGAGAAACTTGTCTGAGTACTACTGAGAAACGTTTTTTGAACGAAATGTATTTTACTAACAATTTGACAATAAATCATACAAGTAACATTATTTTATCAATAATAGTAAACGTAAAAGGAAGATTCTTCAGACAAAAGCTATTTTTATCTTGAAACAGAGGGTGAAGCCTTCAGCCTAGGAAACTTCCCGTCCATCTTCCAAGCCGAAATAATCGCCATCCAGACCTGCGCGGAAGGCATATTAATCCCCCAGCAGCTTAATGGAGTAGTGGAAATCCTTTCTGACAGTCAGGTTACCTTTAGAGCGCTGAAGGCTGTCAGATTTGACTCCGAGATAGTACAACACTGCCATAGGACTGAGATAGTTGCCAAATCACTCTGGAATCAAAGGCAATGAAATGGCTGGCAATTTAGCTAGAGGTGCCAGCAAACGACCATTCGTGGGTCCAGAATCAACATCAGCAACATCAAAGCCTTTGTCATATCCGAACTCGCTGCTAGGCATTGCTCCAACTGGAATGCACTTACCGGCATGAGACACTGTAAAACCCTTGGGCCGTATGACAAAAGATAAAAGATAGGGATCTTACCCGGTCACTGCGCACTGAATAAACACCTGCATCACATGGGAATAGTAAACTCTCCCCTGTGTAGAACTGTGGGAATGAGAAGGAAACTCTAGTTCATCTTCTTGTCGACTGCTCGACAGTGAACAGGGAGAGGCGGAGTTACTTTGCGGTCGATCGATTAGATGATGCCAGAATAAGAAAACTAACTCTTGACCAGGTTGCGGACTTCTTTGTCCGAGTGCAACCTGGTTAAAAGGACTAAAACAGAACGGGGGTGCAAATTACTGGCACCGTGGAACGTAGAAGCAACTGATACCAAAACTTCAATTAAAAAACTGAGAGCTACAATGTTCTGGCAGAAAAAAGTCAAGAGTCAAAAACAGAATGATATGTCAACATGAATACAATTTGGATTTGCGCAATAATAGGCTGCACAATAATTATTACTAATAAGTATATCCTTGTTAGGACCTGTAAGCATTGTTTTTAACCCCAGTTATGTTTCTACTTGTAGGTCAAAATACCAGAGACCAGGTATCCGAGATTAAAAAATAAATAATGATTGCACAACATTATTGTCAATGACAATGTCATTAAATGGTGGGCTGCAATTTGAGGTACAACTATTTGTGGCTTATTCAACTATAGTAATAAATGATGCACCACCTCAATTATTTCCATACGGCCGTACTGCGTTAACCCATTTGACTATCACGCCACTAGATATTCAAAGCTCTCCGGATTCGTCTCCGAGTGGTTTATAAATTCAGTTGATCGATGGTAACGTCTTCATGATAAGATTTCCGTCATCATAGAAAAAATTTAAATTCAAAAATTGCTTGGAATTGCTAACGTAAGACAAAAATTAGAAATACTTATTTTAAATTAAAAATTATATATGTATATAATGTATACATACAACTGTAGATTGTGTGTGTTTATTGTACATTTTTCTAGCACTTTATAAAGTAATATTAAGAAATAATCAACAATTTACCATTATAATTCAGCAAATAATTTGCTAACCCTCATCCCAATTCCTTTTTGAAAAAGCGACATTTTTAAAGCTATTTCAAGCTTTTCCATACTTGTTCTAAATTATTGCAAAATGTCAGCCTGCTAGCGTACGTACTTTATGAAATAATTGAAAAAAGCGAAATACTACTTGTATGAAGTTAGCCTCCTTTTCTGAGCAGACTTAGAACAACTTGGGATAACTGTCAACAGTTGCATTTTCAAATTAGAGGGCTAATTTCACAGAAATGGAATGTTGCTTTTCTCAGTTATTTTATGTAGTATGCGTGTTAGCAGGCTGAAATTTTGGAACAATATAACTAACTATAACTAACGATAGGTGATTCTGAACACTAAGATATTCGATTAGGTGTGTCCAGATGAGTTGTTATTATACAGGTCCAAATATCGACGATGTTTTGACTATAACCAACTTACTACTACTCTTACTATTTCAGAACCGGAGATTGTTAAGTTTCTGGGATTGACTGTTGATTTGGTGCTCAAGTTTGAAGCAAAAATTGTTCAGCATTGGAAAAAAAATTGAGTGCGGCATTATATGGTATAAGATGTCTACGTAGTACGGTGGAGATGCAATCTCTTAAACAATTTTATTTCTTGGTATGTTGAATTGCGCTCGCGATATGGCATCTTCTTCTGGGGCTGTACAAGAAACGCATTTAAGGTGTTCCTATACCAAAAGAAAATTATTAGATGCATATTAGCTGTAACCTCAATAACCTCATGCAGAGCACTCTTTAGACAACTGAAAATTCTTCCACTAGCTTCCTGATATATTTACGAACTTTTAGTGTTTTTTAAACAAAATGAGGGTAGTTTTATGAGACATTGTGATGCATACAGCAATATGGAGACAAGGAATTGTCGGGATTTAAGTATATCATCTCATAGAACTAAATTATTTGAAAAGCATGCTTAGTAATTGTTGTATATAACAAGTTAGCAGCGGTGTTGAAAGAAAGCAAGTCAGTTAATCAATTTAAGAAACACCTACAGCGTTTTTACTTGCACATAGCTTTTATAGTATTGCTGAATATATGGATTTTTTAAAATTTGTTGTTAGTTCTAAATTGTATATCAGTTTTGCTTTTTTTTCTGTTTTAATTAGTCTATATTATATTGCATGCATGACAATGTCTATATAGCTTAGTCTATCGCAGACAATAAATATTATTATTATTATTTGGAAATAAATTGCTATTGAAATGAAACTAGAAAAATAAGTCCTGAAATCTCTTCGTCTCGCAAGAATCTCTCTGATATAACACACAATTGACATGACAGGGACTTAAACCTTGAATAACATTCTCGCAAGATTCAAAATGAATATTTGTCCACTGGTAGCGTCCACCGAGGTTTCCCATTTATGCAAAATTCAAAATTTTGAAAGCTGTTCCAGCTTCAGCTTTGTTCGAGAGAGTTTTGTAAAATAATATTAAAAGCCAGTCAAAAAACTTCTATCTTTAACTCCCCTTTTCGTACATTCTTCAATATTCATGATTTTAAAAGTAGTTTCAGGTTATCCTAGGGGATAACCTATTCTTGAATATTTGCTAATTCGATGCAAGATGTCAATTTATACTTGATACACCTTGCTGGGTGATAGTAGAGATGAAAACAAGAGAGTTATGATAATAGATGTTTCAATTCTTGGCCTTACTGTTGTAGACAAATCTGCAATTAGTTTTAAAAGTTTAGATTTTTTGGTTGTTGTCACCATTCTAAAATTCTCTATCAAAGCTCACCTTCTGTGTTTTAGATGCCTAAACAAGACTTTTCAAGTATCCCCAAAGAAAAAAATTCAGAAAAATGAGATTATGATGCCTTGATAGTCATGTAACAGCTCCTCCTCGATCACTGCAGTCATTGCCAAATCATTCATTTCAATAGCTTGTGAGAAGTGAGCTTAAGCTTCATCAAATTAGGTACAATTTACCATTCAATCGATTCGATAAGCGAAATGTTCCTAAAAACTAATTATCTGCAATGCTTTTCCAAACATTAATGAAAATCCCAAATTTTCGGTTTCTGACAGGAACTCCATGTGAATTTTCAACTGATTATAAAACTATAAAAATCAAAAACGCCCTTAGGTATGAAACAGAAGAGCATATAAACAGGAATTTAATGATATTAAATTTGTTACGATACTTTTCTGATCCCTTTTTCAGTACAAATATTTGGCTTAGTAATTACATAGACAATTATGGATACGAACATGTAGACGCACTTCAAACGTGTCACTAATTAGTTAAATAATATTTTGCGCCAACTACGTTTACATATTTGTCAAATTCTATTTACATTTAAAGCAGCTAGTTCAAGAGATACTTGCTTCCGCTCGGAGGGGGCAGACTAATAAGCTGGACGGGTCATTCATGTTGACATCTGTAATGGATACAGCATTGGTTTGAATGAGTTTCTCGAAATTTCAAGCCAAACTAAAAAACACCCACGAGGATGTACCTAACACTCTGATTTCACGTAGGAGTGTGCCGACATTAATCAACAAACTAGGCATTAGGTATTATGTACATATACACAGAACTACCTACATATACAAAGCTCTAAAAATACCATCGCTGATGGTCTATATAGTTCGAAAATTCACTTCTGGCAACGACTGATTTATCTACATACCATACCAACCTACACACAGTTTGTAATTCTAGCTTGAAAATTAATTGCATGACCCGTATAGGATATACCTAAGGGTACTTTGTACCGGTCGTTGGAGCTGTACTGTGTATACGCTAGTACACGTTCATACATGTAGTAAGTACGTGTCATGACCTCTTTCTCGTTTCGTTTTTATTTGGCTGCGAAACGAGCGGCTAGCGCAATGTAAACCATTTAATTGGAATCGTAAGCGTGTTACATGACACCCGGTCTGCTGTTGCTGTTACTGTTGCCGTTCTGCAATGCTTTAAGTTAGTAATGAATAGACAGACGTGACAATTTTTGTAAAGGTACCAGTGACGTACGTCTTAATAGTAAAAAAATCGCTTTTTTATTGAATTAGTTTCTAGCCGTATTTTTGATTGTATCGAATGGTTTTAGTTTTATATAACTTTCATTTTTAACATACTGTCGACTTTTTGAAGTGTGCCTGCTTACTCTCCTAGAATATTCATTTAATTTGAACGCAAGCCACTGGTTGCAGTAGGTGGCTACGACAGTTTGTAATGAATGATGTCGGTACTAAACGTCACGTAATGAATCCACCGCATTGTTTCTGCATGTAAGTCGTTATTCTAGGTCAATGGCCCCTTGATAAATAATGTGTGGGGATGCAAATAAGATAGCTAGTATCCGTACTTGTGACATTGTTAACCTGCTGTAATATTCCTGCAATGAATATGCGAATTAATATTTATTATTATTATTATATTTATTAAATCTTTAAATCCAGTCAGAAAAAAGAACATGAATAAAAGTAACAGAATTAGGGAACTACTAACCATGCTGGTAACCGCAAGGGCATTAAACATGGGTAGGCATTTCAATGTAGGTAGTTGCATTTATACTGCTATTATTGAACACGATTCATGTTTGCGGTAGTTCAGACCTTTGACATACATTATACTGCAAAGTGTAATCCTATAGGATCGGATTGCTTTTGATTAAATTTGTACGCGTTTGCGTGACGCATAGAAATGTTTTATCTATCGTATTGCAGCTTTAGATATTATGTCATGATAGTTGGTTTACGTAACATGCATACCTCTCAAAGCAAATAAAAAGTCTGGGAATAATTATTTTGGAGCTGCAAGAAGATCAAATTACGTAAATTTCAAATATAACAAAATAATAAAAAAATTGTGAAATGTATTAAATTTATTAACAAAGAATCCACTACTGCTTCCTATATCTCTTCAGATGTAGATGTTGAACAATATTTCCAGTGTTTGGATGGCCTGCCCTGATTTCTTTTTCCGACGGGTTATTTATTTTGGGCACTTTTAATTAGTGCTCATTCTGCTTACGTGTGGTTTCCAGCATGTTCTTCGTTTTCTTGACCATTTTCCCACGTCTTTTATTTTGCTGTGTGTCATTTAATTTTTTTCCGTGAATACTACATACAAAATCATTAATTCAAAACTTTGTTTAAACGTAACTTATTTTCAGGATAATAACAAAATATACAAAACCAATTTTTGGAACAGCTATAATAGCAAATTTAGTAGTATAGAGTCTAGAGCCTAGATCCTGAAACAAGTGCTATATCGCTGAAACTAAACAAAATTTATAGAATCGAATTTATAAATACCAGTACACTGTTTCATAAAACGTAGTCGCTGAAACTTCCTTTCTCCTAAGACGACACAATTTTCATTTCGACAATACTAAGATTTTAAAAGAGGATAATATTTATTAAAAAATATTAATTTTTGAAATGACATACATCAGGAAGGAAATTGACAGGATCAATTTTAATCTAAGAGTTTAACAAAGGATATATTAGGTTTGTTCTAACAAGAATACGAAACTATCAGTGATAGTTGCAAACTATCAGGATTCTGCGCACTAGCAATTTTGCCGTTCCCGTTGCTGATAGTCACACCAATTTGCGAATTCTTTGCTGATTTTCAGAGTCCGTAATTTACGCATGCGTACATTATTTCATGTTACATTGGTAGCAGTGGTAGTTTATATCACTAATCAGGTCAAAATATAAATATATGTACTTTTAGAAGAGTATGCACCATTTAAATATCTACCTTGAGGCAAATTTTATTTATTATTATTTGTAATACCTATTTTTTACCTGTGGTTTAAACAACAAATGAAACACAGGAAAGCCAACTAAAACCTAACCTATCTAAACAACTTCAAATTGTCATGTCGTGCAATCTGTATTACAACTCTATTGATAAAATTTCAAATTGTTTTTTAAAGCGTTCCAACAAGAGTAAATTGCAAACAGTTGGAAATTAATTTCTGACAGCGTATGCGCACTAAAATAAATCTGCAAACTATCACAAACTGTATGTTGGAACAAACCTATTGATTAACATATTAAATGTCCATTTGTTCCACTGTTGAAATCATTTTATGAATATGGCTCCAGACACAATAGGCTTGTAAGATACAGATAAAAAATCGGTAACCCCAACAACACAGCATTTAATTAATTAATTCGGGATAGGTGTTTCGTAGGGTTCATGAGGCCTCATCACTAACCGAGTGCCGAATTGCATGGTAATTTATGAAATTAATAAAATATTATATTCTGGAATAATTTTTGTTAATTCTTGCTTTTCCAGACATAATCAATAGCCCAAAGCGAGTTAGAGCTCTAAAATTGTATTGATGTCTGCGAAAAAAAGCATAAACTGCTGCATCACTAGCTCAAAGACGGAGGGAGAAGGGGGGAGGGGAGTAAAGAGTAAAGGGTCGGGGAGTAAAAAGTAGCTTGCAAGAAAACACAGGGAAGTGTCGCTCACCGATTTAAATGAAACTTGGTGGGTTTGTAGACTGATGCAGTATAAGAACAATGATAACTTTCATAGATGCTAAATCGCCGGTTTTGCGGCGGTGGGACGCCCTAAAGCCAACCCTACCTTTCGATATTTCCTTTAATATCTCCAAAACTATAAGACATATCAAAAAGAAGTTAAGACAAATATATAACTGTTTTATGAGTACTAAAGGATAGCGACAACAGCTTGCTGGTCATATTTCTTGTTTTTCAGAAACTACCCCCACCCCCGATTTTTTTTTTAAATTTTAAAATTTTTATTTGCTGGAAAAATTCACAAAGTTATGCACAATTCACCCATATACAGTGTGTTTCAGTTTACATGAAGACAACCAAATAAATTGTTTATTAGCTACGCAATTATTATTAAACTTTTATCATCATCTTTAATATATTTTAAGTTAACGCGCAAATTGCGAGAAATTGTTCTGCTTTGCGATATGTTAATTTGAATGTTACATACTGGTTGCTATTGACGCAATTTTCAGACTTGATCGCTCTAGAGCGATAAAGTGACAGTCAGTGACGATCATGTGACGATCTTCGGTACCTAAACATCAACTTTTCGTTGCCAATGATAAGCAAAAAAGCATTCTTTGTCAAGTGATTGCAGAAAAATATTACTTATTATATTTATTATTTCATGATTTAGTCACAATTACACCTCGAATTGGTCCATCTATTGCTTGAAGGAGCAAACCACCCAACTGGTACAATCTGGTTGCATTTAACTGAAACGTCTATAAGTGTAAGTGGTGTGTGTTGTATACCATAAATGCTTTTGTATACGTATATATGTACATATATAAATCAAGGCAAGTTAGTACTTGCAGTCTTCAGTTTATTGACGACGAGTATGTTTCGCAATTTCGCTGTCGAAAAGTCTCCTCCCCCTCCCCTCCCCGTCCCCCCAAAGACGGGCGATTTAGCATCTATGAAAGTTTCCGTTGTTCTTACACTGCATCAGTCTACAAACCCACCAAGTTTCATTTAAATCGGTGAGGGACACTTCCCTGTTGTTTCCTTGTTAGTGATATAATCAAACAAGGTACAGACAAGGCCATATTCATTTCAATAGATCACAGCAAAAGTGGTTTTCCAAAAAAAAAACAATTTATTCCCATAACATGTTCTGAAATTAGAATCGAGTACTTCGAAAGTGTTGAAGCTTTAAGCGCTATTTGTCTAAACCTATTACACCTTGTGAAAGTGTTAAAATTGACGGTTTTAGTAATCACATTTCATAAAAACATAACATAAGTAGGTACTAACACCTAGTTTCGATGTTTCCATCAATCTCTTGGAGACATAAACGAAAAGAATATAAAATAACCTCACCACCATCCGTAATAGGTTGTGTATGTATGGTAATGTTTTGATCTGCGTTTAGAATTCTTCACTACATGGTTTCTCATGTGTTTAAATGTTTTGGACAAACGACTTCCATAGTTTCATTAAAAGAAATCCAATTTAGTCCGATAATCACACACATCACATGGTGTCCCTCACAATTGTGTGAAGTAGGACCATTCAAACTTTCATTAAAAAGGGAAGGAAAACCAATATATTCGCCAGTAATTTTCCCTACTTAATTGACAATCTGTATTGTAGATCAATCTGCTTAAAAACTCTTGAACAGATCCATTTTTATGAAAAGCAACTTCATCAGAGAACAAAACCGTTTCAAAAAAATTGCTCCAATTTTAGCTTGCGCTCAATTACAAAATTCCACACGATGTTAATGAAACTGGACACAGTAGGATACAATAGGTGGTTTCTAGTAAATTACTGGATCGTTTTAAGGAGCTTGAAGAGGATTTCGTTTTTAAAATTTCTAACTCATCCATCACATCTTTATTGAATAATAAAAAAAATAGTATTTCGGATTTCAAATGCTTTTTTGAGTTCCTCATCGCTATTCACCATATTAAAACTTACATTCGATGAAACTAAATCAAGTTGTATGAGATGTCCTTTACCTCTTTTTTTCTGGAGTGTCCATAAAATGATTTTACTTTTAGATAAATAATAATAGATCCTAAAAGCAAAATGGCATGTTTTGTAATATAAAGGGTATGTTGGTTTTAAATGTAGTTGTATTGTTACATTTTATGAGTTTTAATAGGCGGGCTTCCGCGTAGTAATTGTATCCTGCGGTTCTGGAAAATCACGAAATTGTTGGAAATGATTTGGATGTAATTTTAATCAATATTTCAGTTCTAGGTATTAACAATAATAAATCGGATTTCAACGCCAAAACGAGCTTTCATGTTAATAATGTATACATATTTTTATTAGTATATGTGATGCAATAATGCACCGCGTGGTTTAACCACTTCAAGTATCATCAATTGTCAGAACAATATATAACACTTGTATAAAAAGGAGCAGCATTTTGTGCGAGTGATTCTTAACAGTGTCTGTTTGTTCTTTCAATAGAATAATTAGGAGAAAACTACTCGTGGGCTACTGGTCCATTGTACTCTTCACAACGTCATCATAATCATAACATCGTTAACAACGTCCTAAGAAAGTTACACTCACTTATAACTAACACGTCTCCAGAACAAATAAATATCTAAAATTAGAAACGAGAAACACCGGCATATAATAGTAATAAAACTGTACAGAATATATGAAGTAATATTTTATATTTATTCCGAGAATTGTGTGAACATCTAGTTTCTTATCGTAGTATCAACAAAAATAGTTGAATAGAAACGAAATCAAGGTTTTAATTTATATTAAATTTGCGGTTACAAATGTAGTGTATAGTAGGTTTCATCATACTACGACTACAGAATAATGGCTGTTGAAGAAACTAAAAATATATCGGAAAATCTTCCAATAGAAATCGATGCTATTCAATGTGAGGAAGATAACCTTCAAGATACAGTGTCTTCAGTTATCTACCCAGATATCAGAAGGAAAAAGAAAAGGTACAGTGATAGGTTTTACAATAGAATTATCTTATTTTTTTGTAAATATTTAACTTTTGAAATTAAATTTAATAATTCTCTATGTTAAGTTCTTCACTGGATCTCTTGGTGCAGAAGTAGAACACTAAACACTCTAACCCACTGAACACCAAACAAGTTTTAACTAAAACACCGACGCGTTTCAACAGCAATGCTGTCATTATCAAGGCGATAATAAAACTAAATTAAAATAAAATCTACAAAAACAGGTAACCTAAATGTTATGCACGGTCAATCCGATACGCATCATTAATTTCCGATTAACGAAAACAATGACGAATACGGTATAGGGCCATTGTCACAATTCATTACACATGACTTATTTTTATATATTTCTAAACTTTCGGAAACATTTAGAAACTTACAATTGTTTATTTGTCTAATTAATTTAACATTCGTATGATCGATGTTGTGATCTGTTCCAAAAATGTGTTGGGCAACGCTCGATTTCTCAATTCTATTAAATCTAAGATGAGCCATATGCTCTTTGAATCTAGTTGAGACTGCTCTCCTGGTTTGCCCAATATATTTTTGATTACAATCTTTACAATTGATTTCGTAAATACCTGACTTTTCTAGAGGTTGTATTTTATCTTTAGGGTTACCGATGAGACTTCGTAAACTAGTCCCAGAACTGTAAACTATTCTGAGATCTAGCTCTTTGAAGATTTTACTCAAACCTTTAGTGATAAAGGGAGCGTAAGGGAGGGTCACAACGGGTGAAGCTTTAACATCCTCTCGAAAAGTCGTAGATTCTTTCACAGTTTTTTCTTATAATTAAACTTCCTAATTAACTTATAGATATGCTGAGGCT
Source organism: Holotrichia oblita (assembly GCA_023690525.1). Classification (NCBI taxonomy): domain Eukaryota; kingdom Metazoa; phylum Arthropoda; class Insecta; order Coleoptera; family Scarabaeidae; genus Holotrichia; species Holotrichia oblita. The sequence continues at coordinate 20,085,090 of CM043021.1, read as the reverse complement.
GGAAACCATTACACTTGGCCGCATCTTTTATAATTTTAAGCTCTTTCTCATACCTCGCCTTGTTCAAGGGAAAAGTGAGAAGTCTGTGGACCAAAAAATTCAGGCTTGCCATTTTGTGTTGAACACAATGATGGGAGTCTGAAGGAATGTAGCGAAGTGTACTGGTTTCCTTTCTATACACGTCAAACTCTAATCTATTGTTATTTCTAATTACTAAAGTATCTAGAAAGGGTAGCTGACCGTTTTCTTCTCTTTCACAAGTGAACTTTATGGTTTCGAACCGATTATTTAATCTATTGAGAAAATCGTCAATATTACATTTTTTAGTGTCAAATATAGCGAAAATATCATCCACATACCTCAACCAAACCCTAGGAAAGTATTCGCTCTCAGATTCTAAGTCCTTTTCAAAACGGCTCATGAAAAGGTTAGCCAAAAAGGGCGACAAGGAGTTACCCATTGCCGTTCCTTCCAGCTGTTCATAAAAACCCCCGTTGAATTGAAAAATGTTCTGTTTCATACAGATGTCAGTTAAGCGAATATATTCCTGGACACATTGTTGACTCAAACTATTTTGAAGCAACAAGTCCTCGAGGTATGTCAAGGTGTCTGGAATCGGTACACTAGGAAAGAGAGAACTAACATCAAATGAAATCAATACTTCACCCTCCAGCAACTGAATATTTTGAATTTCTTTAATAAATTCTAACGAATTTTTTACTGCAAAACTAGGTTGCTGTATTGGCAAATTATTAAATTCATTGGTCAGCCATTTGGAAACCTTATAAGTCGGTGCGTCAATTGCCGAAACAATTGGCCTTACCGACTTGCCAGGTTTGTGGATTTTAGGTAAACAATATAATTTAGGGACAACAGGATTGGAAACATGTAGTTTACGTCTAACGTCGGCGGTAACAAGGTTGTTACAAGTTTTAAACACGTTGTTGACGTCTCTAATCATTTTCGGTAAAGGATTTTTTGAAATTGACTGATAAGGGCCACTACTCAACAGGTCATTAACCCGATCATAGTAGTCCTCTTTATCTAAAATAACAACCTTGTTCCCTTTGTCAGCTTTCAAATAAAAACAATCTTTTTCCCGCAAAGTTTTAATGATTTTAATGTTTTCGGATTTCTGAGGTGATTTATAGGATTTCAAATTTTTTGAAATAGTATGTTTGCAGGCCTCCCTAACAAACTGCTTTGTGGGCTCAGGAAACCGCTGGATAGAGGATTCTATCCCGGCAATAACCCACTCAACATTCGATTCAGGAGTCTGCAAACCAAATTTCAATCCTTTATTCAAAAGATTAAGTTCCCGTTCACTAAAGGTTTGCGAAGAATGATTTTCTACTATGTTAATGGTATTCATCGGAACATGATGTTTCTCTATGTTAACAAAAATTGCCTATAGCTTAGATAGTACCGATATGACCAGGTGTTAAAAAGACCAGTATGTTGAAAGTTGTTGAAAGTTTCTGTTCAAAATGACTTAAGGATTCAGAATCATCATGGTGAGATCAACTTTCACCCAAATTTACATCACCCACCTCGCTAACTTAAACATGCTTGATTTTATGTCAAAATTGCTGCTACGTACTTAACATCAATTCTATAGTTGCTCAAAACATGTCTTCATAATTTTCAATATTGTTATGAGCTTTAAATAAATAGTGAATTATACCACAAATTTAGAGCATATGAATTTACTGATATTCTAGATTTATTATTTACCTACGTTACTATAAATATCAGAAATTAATCAAAATGCTTTTGCCATTATGAAAAAGATGGTAGTGCCTTCTTTTTCTAAAAGATGGCGGCATAAATAGATAAATCTGTTTTCTTGTCACATTATCGTGGAATCTAATAAATTAATCTGCTTTTTCTGGAAATATATCTATAAACAAGGACTTTTGTGCAAAAAAGGGCCATTATTATTGATTTAACTAAATTGTACTGTTATGTGAACACTCTAATACCCCTTCAAGACCCGAAATTAAAAAATATGAAGCAACAGATAACAATGGCTTTGCAAATTTAACCGGTATAGAATTTCCCCCTGACGCTATTGACCTCCTATCGTTGGAACCAAAGGTCGTCTTGCCAAAGTCACCAACCAACATCCGTTTTGAGAAACTTTTGGCTGATATTGAGTGTTTGCTGTATGAAGTTGACACTGCCGAAAGGGATACTCTACGTTCCAAAACCATATAGTATATCATTAGCTATTTAAAATACAACAATAACGAACAACCTGATCCTAACCAACAACTTATTCTCTAACTTACGATATTTGCGTCTTGCCAATCAAGCCCAAATAATCTACGCAATATCATCACCTATCAAACCATCAACAATAATAACAATTCCAATATGAATGCTTTTTTTAGCATTCTGTTGCCATTAATTAATTCAAAAGAGAAATGAATCATATTGATATCGACTCTTTGAGTCTCTCACAGATATCAACCTCTTCAATTAGTTGATAGACCTCTAGGGGGGTGTGTAGTGTCAGCGAAACTATGCCATTGGATAGTAGTTTTGGAGTTTTCTGCCAAATCCATTATTCACCTCCTACTGGAGATGAATCATCTTATCGACTTAATTAATTAAATTTATTTCTAAATTCCAAGGGAGTAAAATTTTGTAGGGACAAAAGCAGAACACTTCAGTACTTACAGTTGACAATAATTGTACTCACAGGTATAAATAACAAGACAATTTTTCCTAGGTAGGATTAGAATCTTATTAACATCAACTATAATAGGAATACGGTAAGAAGCTAACTCTAAAATAATATTTCACTTATCACATTTTTGCTAAACATTTTCTCTATTTTTTTCCAATGAACCACGACCTAAACATAATCTGGTTCGGACTGCGTTTGCAGATAAAAATTCGGAAAAGTATTAGTATCTGATACCTCACTATCTTTCTCCGAACCTCAGAAAGCATCCAATTCTGAAGATGAACTTATTAGCATAGCTCTCTTTATTGATTACTTGACATCTTCTTTTTCGAATACTGGAGGGAGGAATTCCTGGAGGGAGAGATTGTTGAAAAACTGAAAAACAACGATAGTAATGCAGTAGTTGAATTTGAAGATCTACCATGTAAACAATGGCAAAGAATTCTGCCTAGTCGCCCTAAATGCATTGGAAATATTTAAAGGGATTATAGCTTTGTTAGCCTCAACAATGAAAGTGCCTACTTTGTACCGGTTACACAACATTTCTAAGTATTATCTATACCACAATTGTAATACTACTTGAATGGTGTCATTATGTTAACCTGCAAAGGTTACGTTCTGGAGATAGTAACACTAGCACACTAATGTTTCTAAGGCCTAATATATGCGAATTGTGATTGTCAAAAATAAGATAGATTCTCTTTAGATTATATCTTAATTTTTAAGGTTAACTATGTATGTAGATTGAAGTTTGTTTAAACAATGTTCTTTCGAACAATTAATTCAACACGGTTACGTAATTAATTACATCTAACAAAATAAACAAACACCGCAGGCTAGAAGAATTCCACATTATTTTTTTTACATATCCGATTTATTATCATTCAGTAAATATGCATTTCATTCTTATCTTGTAAACAAATTAATAAATTCACTTATCATGACATCTCAAGAGATATGCCCGAAAGATTATATACTTTTATTACCTACAACGAATTTTTGAAAACATTACAATATTATTTTTTATCTTTATTTTTCAACAGCATTTCAAATTATCGCCCTTATGCCTCCCCGACGAATAGAATCGTTAAGAAATGCGGAAAATATAACGTAATAAAAGAGAATATACCAGAAAAGACATCACGTTACTTCAGAGACTTAGGGAATACAATTCTGAGTATACGTTGGAGGTGGATTTTGATTAGCATTTGTTTAGCTAACGGTGTAGCATACTTAATTTTCACGTTCATATGGATGGCCATGGTGCTGTGGGAAGAAAGTTATATGGATATAAAAACCGAAGGACATTGCATTAACGGCACAAATTCATTTGCCGGGTATTTAATACTGGTTGTAGATACTATGACGACTATCGGAACTGGATCGATAACACCAACAGATTGTCAAAATGGTTGGGTAATGATGACACTACTAGCGCTAACTAGTGTCGCAATTGAAGGTGCTCTTGTATCGGCAGTTTTCGTTAAAATGGCAAGGCCAAATACTAAAGATTGTATCAAACAATTTAGCAAAAAAGCAGTTGTAAGTATATATTTCAGAATAAAGTTTTAATTATCGTAAATAATAATATTTGTCTTTAAAGATTTGCATACGAGATGGAGTTCATTGCTTGATATTCAGAATTAAGGACCTCAATGGAAGATATTGGGCTAAAACTAGCATTAAAGCTATCCTAATTCGACGTAAGAATTTGAAAGAAGGCGATTCTCTACCGTATTATTTTGAAAATTTGAAATTGGAAAGTACAGGCTTGTTAATCTGGCCACAAGAAGTTGTCCATAAAATAAATAAAGACAGTCCATTTTGGAATATGTCCAAGCTTGATTTGTGTATCCTTAGGTATAGTAAATTTGGTAATTAGAAGTTGGAACATTCTAAATACTTTTTTTTAATATAACTGAACTGTTTCGTTTAACATTTTAAAATAGACCTTTTTTGATATAAAAGTTTTTAATTCATAATGTGGTGTTCAAAAAGACCTATTAGAGATTGTTGGTGATAAAATTATACTAGTAGCCATTATGATCTAAACTTAAACTAATCTCCATAACTTTCCCAAACGTTTAAACATAAAGCATTTGGACCATGTAATAATTCAATAAAATTCAAAGCGATTCACAGATTACGCATTCCAACTTGAAACAAAGAAGTTAAATCACGTCGTAAAAAATGTCATTTTTACGCAGATCCGTTTACAGATTTGAAATAATGATCATCCTGGAGGGAGATTCCTTAACCACAGGGCATCCATCTCAGAGCCAAACCTCGTACACTAACAAGGAGATCCTCTGGGGATACCGTTTCAGTCCGTGCGTTGAATATGACGAGCTCGAGCAGAAATACATAGTAAACAAAAAGATGTTTAACGAGACCGTAAAGTACGAAATACCGGAATGCAGCGCCCGTGAGTTGTACCTCGCTGCTCGTAACGAGTCCGCTACTGCTAAAGCCGAGGATAGATGAAATTTTTAGTATTTTCTGGAGTATCCATATCCGTTGCACTAGTCGATGTAGACTATTACGATCCGAAGCCTGTGTAATTAGTAATGAAATAAAGTTACATTATACACCTATTATTAAGAATGGGTAATGTAATTTTCTGTAAGGACAAATGGATAAATAAAATTTAATTGCAACGAAACTGTAGTTAATGGTTGCCTTATTTGTCTAGTTTTCACGAAGGAACTTTATGTAAAAATGTTTCGAAGTACTTTGTATATCTTTGTATATCGTAATAAACAATTGGCCAGCTTCCTTACAATTGTGTAATGAATGATGAATTACAATTTCATTAGCTTTGATAAAAGAGGCTACAAGACTACTAGTTGCATAATATCCATTCAATTCTTGCAGAAACCGTTGATAGTGTTTCTATGGTATGATATAACCATTATCTTAATTTGGCAATTCTGCGTTGGCCTATATTTACACCAATGAAGATATGCATTCATATGTTACCTTGTAGAATCATTGAATGGAACTGGTTCTTTTTAAAATCATAAATTATGTGACAACTATCTATGGAGGTTTCAAATAAATTGTTACCTCATACAGGGTGCCCCAAAATGGCTACCACCTCCCCTCTACGCTCCTCCCAGACACGTTCTGACTCTTCTTAAATGTGATCTAGTGATTTTCTAATGGATCATGTAGTGGAATTGTTAGATGAAGTCCCTCTGGAGATCAGAAATGGTATGGGGTACCTGCGCGATAGCGCTCCTCGATACACCAGGGTAAGATAATTTTTGAATCAATAATTTCAACGACGTATAATTTGTAGGAGAGAAAAGCAGGTCTGGTCCCCAAGATCTCTTGATTTAAAGTATTTAAACTATTGAAAACTTTACGTGATGGTTAACTAGGATACAAACGAATGAAAAATACAAAGATAAGAGCAGAGCTTGAGGATGTAAAGTTACATGTAGGTTTTATAAAGATGCCTAACATGCGCAAGAACGAGACAGCCGTTGATCTAAATTAGTTCCTTGGGGATATGCCCTTACAATCTACATAGTGATTACAATTGGTTAGGTATGATTTGAAGAATGTGATTAGTGACGATGAATAGGCAAGATCGTCCAGCTTGATTAACAGTAAACAATGATCAATATGGTCAAAAGTTTTTGTTATATTGGTGGATCGCCTAAGTGTAACATTATAAAAAGTTTTATTCGTAAGTTAATTGTATGCATTGAAAAAAAAATAAAAGCTCTCTGGTATATATCCAAATTAAGAATTCTCCAAAGCACTCAGGCATTGCTATCCGTCTTACCCATTTTTTCAGGTGATATTTCAAGGGAATATGAATTTGTAATATTTGCTTGTCTAATTTTTTGCAAAATTTGTTCTCGTGCTGTTATATGACGTTTGGTAAAATCATAGAGAAGCTCTAATCTGGTAAATCCGCTTTTTTTGTTGAAAATTGAAATTAGTGGCAACAAAATTTCTTTTAGACGAGGAAGATGTCAACTCCATCTGATGACAATTTTTCAACATTATAGCCCTTTTCGAAAAAAGGTGTAAAAAACTCTTCTACGGTTTTGGGAATTCTTCCTAATCTAATAAATTTATTGTTGAAATAGGAAAAGACAACAATAAACAGAAAAATAGGAGTCGAAAGAAAAAAAATGAAGCAATAAGATACACGAAATGAACAAGATAATGTACAGTCAGTGCCCAAAAAATCTGGACAAATTATACAGCATAATTTGATATGTTTTCTATCGTATAAACAAGATGTTTATTATTGTTATGGTTTTCAATAGTGTAATATCATATATGTGTGTGTGCCAATCATCACCGTGTTTTATAATGGCACGTTACAACAAATACACGTTATAAATTTGATAAGAAAGAACCACTTTGAGTTTGCTAGCAGCGCAGTAGAGGAAGTGAATTTTCCTGATAGTATTAGAACTGCATAAAAAAATAAAAGCTAGTGAACTAAAAAATGGTTTAGCTGCAAACAGCTACCTTTTCCCCCTCCTCCCAACCGCCACTCCCCTCCGCTGCAGCAATGCCATAGTGGCCGAGTGAGACTTTATCGACCAGTGAATACACGTTCCAATATGTGGGCTAGGATCAGTTCCATGGGTCCTGGAATTTGTTAGGATATTGGGAAGCAATTAGCTGCACCAATTTACGTAACATTTTGGAAAATATTGTATTGCCGTCGATACAAAAATTACAACATAACTTCACTTTTCAGCACGATAACTCTCCCATTCATACTTCCAATATGGTTCGAACTTGGTTATCAAATAATGATATTAGTATTTCAAGATAGTCCTCCAGGAGTCCAGATCTAAACCCATTTGAAAGTATTTGAGGATTGTTGGTGAAAAAAATGAATAAAAGTAATTTTCATCCGAGGAATTATGAGGAACTTTGTGATTAGATCTAGAACCCAATATTGTAGAGATTGTAATGAATTCCATGCTAGAACAATCAGAGGCAGTGATTACTAAAAATGGAACAATAAAATATTCAATGCTTTTTGAATCTGCCTAACGACAAGTTATTTCTTGTTTGTGTACCCATGCTTGCTAACAGCTAAAACTACAACACAATAGCTTCAGTGTTCCGATTTCTAGTGTGCCGACTGTGATTAAACAATGATTAAAATACGAAGAATAAAGACGAGGATCAGAACGAGAAGAAGAATGAATTTCATAAATTATTAATAGCATCGACATTTTTCAAAATTTCGCAGAATGAAGCAGATAAAATGTAATACTTTAGTGAATAATTTGATGGCGTAATTTTTAAAACTATGTACATATGTTTCAAATTAAAATTTATATACAAGTTAGACATTATTTCAACTATCTATGCTCCACTGCATGTAGTAGTTAGAAGCAAATACACACGCTTGACATCTCAGCTTTAGAAAGCTTTGAAGTCAAAGCTAAGTAACTTTATTTCTTCGTCAATTTCAACTAAAACATATTAATCTGAATCTTACTCTGGATCTCTAATCCAGCGCAAATGTCTTTCACCGTTAATATATTATCCTTATTTCTTGTATTTCACTATTCATATATGTATATAATGCATAAAGATCTACCTCGTTTGACTTTACACAAAGAAAGCTTTATAAATACCCTCAGCAGGTATTTCAATCTATATGGAAACTACCTCACTCTACACTGTATTTAGATAACATAAACCTAAGGCAGCAGATTCAATAAACCCAGAAAGGAGAGAATTTGAAGGTATTTCGCTATAATTGCCGCGCTCTTAAAACATCAACTGTATCTCTTAAGCAACGGAGCGTTTTACATCAAAGTTAAATTAGTAAAACCTTGAAACATTATCTCGGTCTCCGAATTACAAAACAGGAATACAACCATCTAACCCCCTACCTTGTCTTCTAAACTTCAATGCATTGCACGTTCTGCCATATAAACTTCCTTATGTAAAATTGTTATTCGTTCTTCGTAAAAAGGAGTTGCACGCGCATTTAAAATTCAATTATTTTTGATATGTGACCCGTTTCACGAGAAATTTCTCCTTTTCCTTTGTTCCACGGTTAGCGAAACCGGGTCCGCTGTTACCGAGTCGCAGCTGCCCTTTTTTCTTACTCTTTCCTTCCAAGGAATAGTCGCATATATGGCAGAAGAATTCTATTAAATATCCTTTCTCCTTTTACGTCGAATAAATTCCTTCTAACTTTCGTACGCGAGGAAGTGGGAATATTTAAAAATATTCCGCATAAGTTAGCAGTATCGCCGTAGTGGTATTGCCTTCGCAGCGTTTCTCCTTTCTTGAAAGCGTCTCTTCTATGGCAATTTTCCAAGATTTTCTTCGACTTCGAGCCGGTTTCATAACATCGTCTGACATTATAATGGAAGAATATAACAACATAGTTACTGGTAAATAGATGCAAAACATTGCGTTTCATTAAGTTTTATATTTATATATTGTTGAAATCGGTACTATGTAAACAAGATAGCGATTATAGTGTCCTATCCTAATACCATGTGTGTATCTACAGATTTTCTGCAAGAACAAAATATAATGTGCAGTTAGATATACAAGTAATTACTTTTACAGCTCCAAATAATATAATAATTATAAATATTACTTGTTATTGGAAGTATTGTTGAGTGTAATTAAATATGTATTCATAATTTAAAATCATAAATGAGTATAATTCTCTCTAAGGAGCTTCTCGATGAGCTGGCTGAGCTGTAAGCTATTGTGTTAATCTATTGTCTGAGCACTGGATTTTAAAGTCGAAAATAAAGAACTTCAAAATTGGTGCTAGTTACTGTCATAATCAACGTCAGCATGGAGATGTGGCTGTATTTATTATATTGCTCAAAAAAGTTGTATTTAACGTAGAACCATTTTAATATTTTGTATATAGAAACAAAAATGTGTGTGGTCTATTTGCAGCGAAATGACAAACAGTTCTAGCAAGAGTTGATTGCACCGTTGCTAATAAATATTGTAGATACCTGTTAGAGATTGTGCCAAATTTATTAAAACAATTTAACCTAGATAATTACAGTTGCAACAGAAAATCTCTGTCAACAACGTAGCATCTTTATACCTATTTCCAGCAAGACCAAACGAACTGATTCAACTTTCAAAAAAACTCTATAACAAGCATAACAGTAATCCCGATGACATTTCTGCTAGTCTAATCAAATAGAGTGTACTATATTTCATTACAAACAATTTATTAAAGTATGGAGTCTTTCCCAACCGACTACAACTGGCAATTGTAACATTGCTATATAAAAGGGTATTTGCTTAAACCACTTTTAACCAAATTCGAAGCCATAGAATGATGTTTGGATTTGCTCAAAGCATACGACTTTTTACAGTACAATCGTTGCAACTGTGCAAAGATGCATCATTCGTGGAAATGCGCATAACTGGTTTAAATTCTATCTAACGGATCGTTCTTAGACAGAATTTTTTTTTATCCGAAAGACTAATACATGGCATTAACACTTGAAAATAATTTCATACATATGGCCACCGCAGCTGTTCTTGACGAACCGCATTCTGGACGTCCAATTTTGAGCGACTTTTTTAGCATTGCTGGCCATATATCACGGATAACACAAACAATGTTGGCCTCCAAGGGCTTCAATTGCCAAATCGCACGACCTTGGAGACCAATTGACAGGTCCGTTTCTCGAAATCAATTTATCGCCAAATTTTGATTTCAATAAGTCCATGGTTGCGGTCGCCGCATGGCACGTAGCGCCATCCTGTTGAAACCACATCTCGCCCTGCTTAATGTCATCTATATTTTCAAACAAAAAATCATTGATCATGGTGCGGTAACTATCTCCATTGACTCTAACGCGAGCTCCGGCTTCATTTTTAAAGAAATAAAGTACAGTGATGTCACCAGCGTGTAAACCTCACCAAACGGTGCATTTTTTTGAATGTAATGGGGTCTGTAGGATCTGTTGTGGATTGGTTTTATTCCATATGCGCTAATTTTGTTTATTAACAAACCCGTTAAGCCAAAAATGAGTTTCATCGCTGAACACAATTTTGCGATAACACATCCAATCAGTTCCCAACTGCTCTAAAGTACAATTGGCGAAAGAACGATGCATATCATGGTCACGTGGCTTTAATTCATGCACCAGCTAAAGCTTAAATTGGTGCAGGCCAAGTTCTTTGCACAAAATTTTCCAATAATGGACGAACAGAGCCCCAACTCCCGCGACCGACAACGAATCGATAAATTTGGATCTTCTTCCACACTTTCGTTTACAGCGGCAATACAGTTATCCCTCGATAATCCGACAGTTACGGGGCCGGGAGGATTACCGAAAATGTCGGCTAATCGGGGATGTTTTCTTTAATGCATTTAAACAGAATGAAGTTAACAAAATTAGCAAACAGTATTCGCACATGTAATTGATTAAAAATACAAAATGACGATACATACAAGATTTTAAATTAAATGTGGGAAAAAAGTTAAGTAAAATTAATACATAGTACATGTGTTGTATGTCTTCTGCTTATTCTTATGCAGGCAGTCCGTCATTACTTGCTATTGTATCCCCTTTAACATCAAAATGTTTGAGATATCTAATTCTTTCTCCTCGCACCAACGAAGTAAAGTTCTGGTTGCCGATAACGCTTCATTACAGTTGATAGTGAAGTTTTTCTCCAGTACTGCTTCCTCGATCACTTCGTCATCTTCTGCCGCGACTTCCTGGATTATCTCTCTGTCACATCAGTAGCAAGATTGTCCTCAACAATCCAGGTTCTAAATTCTTCAATTGATGCTGGCGCAAGTTCCACTTCGTTGCAAATTTCAAGTGCAGCCTTCAAAATTGATTCAGAATCATTGGATGCAGAGTTGCATGTTGCAAGATGTGGGTTGTTAGGCCAAATATTTTTCCATGATTTTATGAGGGTTGTGCTTTTTACTTGCTCCCAAGAAAATGTGTTGTTCAAAATTGCATCCTTTATGTTGAAGGATTTCAAAATTGCGGTAATGTCATCATTAGGTTGACTCACAACATCCATTAAAAGGTGCTTTTTGTAATGTGCTTTGAGAGTCTTTATGACGTTTTGGTCCATTGGCTGGATCAAAGCGGTCGTGTTTTTTGGTAAGTACCTCAGTGTAACTATTGGTAATTTTAACTTTTAATTCATCCTTGTCAGAGTGACAAGAAAAACTTTTTTCGTGACCCAGGCACGGCTTTGGGCCATGTAGGTTACTGGTAGAGATTCGATCTTTACATTTTTTAACGCACGTGGGTTTTTTGATTTACCAACAACGAGCAATTTTAACTTATGCGTTCCTGATGCATTTGCACATACCATCAGAGTTATTCGTTATTTTTGTAATTTTCTTCCAGAAACTTTTTTTTCCTCTTCAGTAACAAATGTCTTTGTGGGGAGCTGACGCCAATTCATACCCGTTTCATCGGCGCTATAAACTTGTTCAGGATCTAGGCCAAGTTCAATGATTTTTGCGTGCAACTTTCCGATGAATTCCTGGATATCAGACTCGTTGGTAGACACTTTTTCACCACTCATCTGCATATAACGTATATCATGGCGTTTCTTGAAGTTTTGAAACCACCCGTGACTAGCGCGAAAGTCAGCTTTCTTTGTTATTTCGTGGTAAAAAAATTGGACTTTTTGTTTCAAAATGTTTTCTGAAATAGGTGCATTCCGGTTCCGTTGCTGTTTGAACCAAATGAAAACAGCCTCTTCGACCTTGGGTATCTCGCTAGTCTTAAGAGTTTTTCTGTTCATGGGTTCATCATCAACAGACTTCATGAATTTTTCAATTTTTTCCCTATTTCTCACAATATCGTAGACAGGTCGTCTAATCTCATACACTTTAGCTATTTCACTCGGAGTTTCACCACGATCTATTCGTTTAATAATTGCCCATTTTTCAGATAAATTTAATGTTTTATGATTACGTTTTAAACCCGTGCTTGCCATTTCTACAATGTCACTACACGCAATCACGCTATCAAATCAACTACACTATGACACTAGGAACACGCGCACTAAACTGATCTGTCCCGGCAGGAGGATTCATGTCGCTACAGGTTTGATTTGTTTCCGTCGATAAGACTGCCGGTGGCGCGTCGGACTACTGAGTACGTCGGATTAGAAAATGTCGGGTTATCGAGGGACAACTGCATTCTCTGTTATTGCATCATTTAGAGAGTATGTGGTATGAAATCTATTCACAGTTCGACGGATGGCTTGCTCAGATGCACGATTTTGTTCGCCATACAGGTAACGAAGTCGTCTATAAGTTCCCTATAATTGGTGATTGATTTTCAAGGTAAATCTAGATAATTTGGTAGCATTGTTCAAGCATAAATCTATTCATGATGATTTGGCAGGGTGTACTGATGATAAATGTCAAAAAGTAAGCCTAATATAACAGTTCGTTTGAGAGTTAACTCTTTCGTAAGTTCTATTAGGCCTAAATAAACGCTCTTTATATACGATATTCATACTATTTATAAAGTTGTTGAACCATCTTAGCCAACGAATAAAACATTGTTGACATTATTTTGAAAGCTAAAGTAACATTTTCCAATCTTGAGCAATGGTTTAAAAAAATAAACTATTCTTAAACGTAGCTACTGTATTCAAAACTAGAAATTCATTTGAAACAGATTGCTATCATGCTTAACATGAGAAGCAAATATTCTTCGCGTCACTTTTATTTTCGTGTTTCTCTTTCTCCAATGACGTTCTTTTATTTCGGTAATTTATTATTATGATGATTGTTAATGAAGTAAATGATTTTGTACTACATACAAACTCTACACATACCGACCAAAAATAAACTTCAGAAGACATGTAAAGGTTCCTAGTACGGAAACAACTTTATTGCATAGATGATTTTTTAAACGAATGATTTACCAACTCCCATAAAAGTTTCTAAACGCCTAGAGATTAATTCAGAATGTTCCGTCATTCTTTTCTCCTTCTTTTTCGATTTTGACAGTTTTGAGACTTCCACCAACAAAAGTCCTGGTGGTAAAACGAACGTGTTTCACATGATTGAATATTCTAAATTTCTTGCGCATAAATGTTATTAAGTTTAGACACTTTTTTTTTAAGATTACAGCACTTGTATATTGCAAAACTATAACAGAAAGAGGCACAATACATTAACAGGTTTCTTAGCATTAGAGTGGCGCACTTTGTCAATCAAATATTATTCAACCAGCGTCAGAATGCGCAAGATGTCAAAATCACTTTCAACAGTCTGCATCTATTACCTTTACCAGTTTGTGTAGAAAACTTTGGTTCAAAATAACAATTTTTACGTCTATTATCACAAATTGCTATATAATCCATAAACTATGGAACATTCTGTATAAGTTGAGCATGAAACTTTGAGGACCTATTTTGCCTAATTTGCTGACTTTAAGGGACTTTTTAAATACCCTTTGAGTTACTACCTATCTCTGCCTTTCGAATTCTTAATAATTGTACATATTACACATTTAATTTTTGTACATACACAATGTAGCTTTACAAAAGTAGCTTAGCAAATGAACATTTGATGTAAGGTATAGTAGACAGTCAACTAGCCCTGACTGAATTCTTTTATCTACCCGAGAACTTTGGACTTAAGACTTTTTGTATAATTGACATTCCAGTTTCTGTAATCGCGTTTACGACAGAAAATTAAAGAAATGAAATTCATAAAATAGACCATACCATAGCCATAAATGCATTCTATTTCGATTCCAATTCAATTCCATTATGTCAATTATTTATCGTTCTTTCGCGGTAAAACTATGCACATGGATGATATGGTTTGCGAAAATTAGTATCAGCTTCTTCGTAATTATTGGGCTGTTTCCTTAACTCCCTTAATATTTTTTAATTTAATTCCAAATTAGTAAAAGCCGCAAAACTACTAACTTAATTAGATCGCAAATTACAACATCTATCAACATAGAGATCTAAGGAAATTCCTGACATACACAAAAAAAGAGAAACAAAACGAGCATAAACTATTTATCATCTACACATGTATACGGACAAACTTGAATACGGAGAATATTCCATTCTCGTAAATTTTGACCTACAAACCTAAAACAGCAACCTCTCACATTCCGACATTATTTGCAGTATTTCCCGTACGTATATGTAACTTTCTTCCTTCTTCTTTTTTTTCAGTGGATACGTATAATGGTAGCAATTTGTACTTTTGGCGTTTGGACAGGAAACAAATGGGGGCTTATCTCTGCATCGCCAGCAACGACGTACCACCAGCAGTCAGTAAGAGGATCTCGCTCAACGTGAACTGTAAGTGTACTAATTTGCTGAAATTAATTTCTAGCAGGTTATAGAGGGGCGGAGGCTATCTACTTCCGGTTCACACCCCGCAGCGATTAGGAAAATCGTTTTAAATTGCCTCCTATATTTTACAAGACTGAATAGAATAAAATAATAATTTTTTCTACTTCGTTTCTAAACACAAGTTATATAATATAAAAAAAATTTTAACATATTTGCAAAAATCTCCTGAACAAATAATAAAGTTTCACCCTAATAAAGAACCGTCAATGCGAACACAGACTGAAATCAGACCGCCAACCACCATTCAATTAAGAAAATATAAACAAAAAGGTCCGAGCTCTCAGCACGCCCTCAGTTAAGTTGGTAATCTCCCTAGCTGTACCCGTCGTTGCCAACTTCGACCGAACTCGTTATCCAGATTGCGTGTGTCCGCCTAAACGTTCCCGTTTCCCGCCATTTCCGCCATTTCTGCCAACCTCTCATCATCCCCTACCGTCGCATAACTTCCTAATTAGTTTGACACCATGTGTTAACTTTCCGTTTTCCAGATTGCGCCGTTACACAACTTCAACAACAACAAGCCGAAAGTAACTTACCTAGTAGCTTCGTTCCGCTGGCATGCCCATCATGACAGCGCAGATACGGACATTTTCAAAATGTTTAATTTACTTTTTAATAATATGAGATAGGTATAAGTCAACTTGATGCCGCCGGTATTAAATCTGTAGTTTCGACGAATTATTACCAACTTAAATTGCAAACATTTTCCACCAATTTATTTATTTTTATTCAAAGTTGGATTACTAGCATAAAATTAGTGCGTATATGCAGTTCACTTCAAGAAACATTACTTAAATTGGTTCTGCTTAAGGCAAAGCCGAGTTCAGGAGTACATCTGAGAGCAGTTGCAATTCTAGATTTTCAGAATCGACATCATGATCTACTTTGTTCATATTTTTGAACTGACATCTTAGATGATAATGATCAATCAAACGGCTTATCCTTAACTTTAGTGAGATGAAATAGTTTCTTGTTTCGATTTGGCGAATTGGCTTTTGGAAAGGATAAAGAAAGGCAAATTATTTAGTAGCCCCATTACCTTCAAATTCATCTCCTAATTCATTTACTGTGGTACTGAAGTGTCATATCGTATTTCTGACCACCTCCATAATATTAAGTCAATACTCGCAGAGCAATCTAGACACAAAAGGCTGTTCGAGGTCAAGCCTTTTACAAGACACTAGCGGAACAAATACAAATGTGTACATGTTCTATAGTCTTGTTCAAGGTTGCTGAGAGATTGTTTTTGAAAATATATACTCCAACCCCCAGTCCTTTATCCGGCTTGGATTCGTCTCTACTGCAAACAAATGATTCTATTTTTAAATTTGCTCTAGCAGAACTTCATTCTTCACAACTTAGAAATAGCATCCTAAATGATTATTTATCATCTATGCTGTGTGCTAGACTGCTTAACAATTCTACCTCTTTAAAACGATACGTTAATCCTAGTTGGTGAGCGTTGAGAATGGTGTTTGTCTTAACTAGCACTTTTGCAGGTTTGAGCCCTAGCAGCACTTCTTCCGAAACAATTAGATATGTGTATAATAATATGCGGTTATAATTACCAGACAGACAAGCCGTTAATGTTTCTGCATCTGGATTTGTGTAGTTGGGACGCGTTATCATGTAATACAACCAACATGTCATTTTTAGTTCAAGCTTCCAAGTCTTTCCAAAGAACGTTTGCCATTGTCGCTTTTTATCTAAATGATTGTCCCAGTTTTGCCTATGATCAAAAATGACTTCCACCTATTTAGGTCAGTTGAAATATTGTAATTGCTCCTTATTTAGTGTAATATATTGGACATTGAGCGCCATCTAGATGATATGTTAGTTGTTACTTTGGTTGAATGAATAGTGAGTAAATGAATTAGGTGAAGTTGATGATAACAAAGTTAAAGCCATTCAATCTTTTAATACACCTGAATTTTATAAGCGAAATGAAACTAAATTCGTAAAAAATTCAGATATATACAGTAATATGCTGACACGGTGTAGGAACCAGTGTAAGAAAGATGTTCAAAGATTATTAGATATGACAACTCTTTCCTCTTAGCTAGGTAAAAGACGTTGAATTCAAATGGAACAATAAACATGAAAATACATTTAATAAAATTAAAACTGCAATTAGTAATGCTTCTCTTTTACGCCACTTTGATGAAAAAGCACAAAATGTGCAATTTCCGTTGATTGTTCTAAAGAATCAATTGGTGCTGTTCTGATGCAAAAGAACAAACCAATACTGTAGTTTTCCAAAGCATTAACACTCACCCAAATAAATTACGCACAGATTGAAAAAGAATTATTAGGCATACTAGTAGCATGTGAAATTTTCATAATTACATCTATGGAACGAAAGTCGTGATCGAAAGTGATCATAAACCCTTAATATCAATTGCAAATAAACCACTATTTAATAGTCCTCAACAGAAAAGCCTATATTTAAAGATAAATTAGATGTTGATTTGGAATACCATATATGTCTTATAAAGCTACAATTTAATGCAAGATGTTGATTTGGAATACCATAGTGATAAACTCAAAAAAATAGAAAATGAAATTAAAAAAGATAAAGATTTCAGTTTACTCATAGAATATACTAAAACTAAATGGCCTTTAGATACTGGTTAGTTATCAAAAACCTTAAGGTATTATTGCTCACTAAAAGACAATATTACTTATGCTAATGGCATATTATTACAAAATAACAGAATTATTGTACCTCTAAAGCATCTGGAGAGAAATGTCAAATAAAATTCATTATGGACACCAAGGCATGTCTAAACACAAAAACTTAGCAAGGCAATCATTGTATTGGCAAAACATGAACCTGCACATTGAAGATATGATTAGCAAGTGTAAGACATGTTTACAGTTCACAAAACTACAAAGAGAACCTATGATACCACATAAAATTCTGAATTTACCGTGGGAAGAAGTAGGATCTGATGTTTTTAAAGTTGGAAATCATTCTTACTTAATTGTAGTAGATTATTTTAGTAAATACCCAGAAATTGCTCTATTAAGAGACATCTCAAGTAATAACGTCATTTTAAAGTATTTTATTCACACGGTGGTACACAACCACGTCATATGAATTCGAAAATTGTGCAAAAGAATGGAATTTCATAAGTATCAAATCTAGGCAAGAAAATGCGAGATCAAATGGATTGAGCGAAAGACACATTCAAACTTATAAAACTGCACTTAGAAAAGCTATGTTAGATAATAGAGACGTTTACCCTACATTATTACAATTACGAAATACAGCAATAGATTCAAAAATGCCATCCCCCGCATAATTGTTAATGCCTAGGATTTTAAAAACAAACATACCTACTACCAACAAAGTATTAAAACCTCGAATATGTAACACAAAACAATTAAAAGATAATTTATACAAGAAGTAATGTATACAGAAAACCTATTATGATCGTGGAACTAGAGAACTAAGTGAAATAATAAAATAATGGAGAAGTCAAAGATAATAAAGGTATAAGAGAAGGTAAAATAACATCGAAAGAGAGAGATAGAACATATGGCATAAAACTTAAAAATGGGGATATAGAAATAACACGGAATCGACAATTTATAATACTGGGATAGACGGAGATATTAGGAGAAAAGAATTTACAAGAGGTTGAAGATGAAGAACAACAAGAAGATAATATACAAGAAGGTCAAGAAAGACCAATTAAAAAACCAAATAAGTTGAATCTTTAAATTGTTTATATTTATGAACGCTTGATGCCCCAAATAATCTTAGGCAAGATAAAAAGGACCAATTATTGATTACGTTCTTTATTGAAGTGTCAAATTTTCGTTCGGGAATACAAACTTCTTCAGGACAACTGTTAAATAACAATAGAACATGAAAAAAAAAGAAAAAATACAAAATAGAATAATAATTCAGACTACTTACACAATTTGAACTTTTATACTAAATAATTTACATTAATCGACGTTGTAACTTTAACGAAAAAATACATTATAAAATTATTAAAACACAGCTGTCTAAATTTTAAAACCATACTCAAAAGCAACGACGTTATGTCGAGGTTTTGCCAGGGTAAAGATATTAAAAACAATATTCAATAACATCCAAAAAACAGATCCGTGTAGAGATTTAAAAACGAAACAAATTACAGTCAATTGTAAAAAGAAAAATTCAAGGAATGAATACAATCAAGTATCAAAAGAGACAGACAAAATGTTGAAATGAATGAAATTACGAAAGAAGTATAAAGGAGAAATCTTTGAATTTTTTTGATGGGGTATGTACAAATTTGTATGTTTTCAAAGTGACGAAACAGATTCACAATTTTGTCAGTGAAACCAGGAATCTATTGTAATTTTCTGTAAATTTTACTGTTAAGGGATTTACAGTACCAGTCAAGTTTGACTACGTTGTTATTATCCCTTATCACAGAGGTATTCAACAAGGGTACAGTGCGATCTTCCTCGGTTTCGGTGGTGAATTTAAGATTTACGTTCTTGAAGATGTTAAGTACATTATCAAGCTCTGCTTGAGGAAGAGACAGAAGTAGGTCGTCAACGTACTGATATATGAATGAAAAATGAAAATCAACATTGGATTGAACATGATGTAAAATACTGTTCATAACTATTTCTGCCAAGGAAGGGCTGATAGAACCTCCAATAGGGCAACCCTTGATTTGTGAATAAACGATTTTGTCGTAGCAGAAATAGGTAGAACAAAAGAGAAAAGTGATTATGAGGGTAAAAAAATCTTGGGGTATAAAGGTATATTGCGAAATGGAATTGTAATTTTGGGAAAGGATATCAATCACAAGGTCTAGAGGTATATTAGTGAATAACGAGAAGACATTGAAAGAAGCGAATACAAAACCAGGTGGCAATTGAAAGTTGTTTATCTTTTTTGCAAATTCAAAACTATCTCTGACGCTAAAACAATTATGGTCAGCAAAAGCCCTGATGTCATTTATTTTGGCGATGTATTTCCCAAAGACTTTGAGTGGCGCCATTAGTACAAGATATAACAGGTCTAAGAGGATTACACTTTTTATGTTCTATTGATATTTAACGGTTGTCCTGAAGAAGATCGCATTGCTGAACGAAAATTTGACTCTTCAATAAAGAACTTACATCAATAACTGAGCCTTTTCATCTTGCCTAAGATTATTTGGAGTATCAAGCGTTAATACTATTTTAGTTACCAGTACACCGTTACTGTCTTCCAAATTTATATTTATGTTGTTTAGTTTAGAGTAGTTATTAAATAGCATTGTAATTGTATATGTTGTAAGTAGTTTTAATTTTATTTAAAGAAAAGGGATGTAATATATTGGACATTGAGCGCCATCTAGACGATATGTTAGTTGTTACTTTGGTTGAATAAATTCGTAAGACTTAGGCACGAGGATGTTGTTTGCTTTGGACCCTCTGTTTGAACGAACCTAAAAGTACAATACATAACATTTAGTAAAAATGCATCCACACAGTACCTCCCCCTCCTTCTGCCAAACGAAACAACAGCAGTTTTGCTTCCAGCGTACACCGATATTAAGACAATTTTTAGTAAGCGGAAAGTTAGTGACAACTTTCCACTACCGATCAACCACGAGTTACAGCATCCAGCATCCAGCTCAAAACGGACAGTGGGGTTTAGTGTAAAATATGTCACGATACTCTTTAACTTTCTTCATAACTCTTCATTAAATTCCTACAGAAAATCAGGTTGAATATTAGGTTAAATAAAGGTAGGTTATTCTACTGTGGTTAGTGTTGCTGCCTGACAGACTCTAAGTCAACTACATTGCAGAAATTGTCTTAAGGAAGAGGCTGTCTTGAAAAAAAGATCTCCAAAATCATTTTAGCTCTTCACTAAAAAAAATATATATTTTTCGCCTGGAGATGTTCTACAATTTCTGAAAGCTCCACCAAAAAAGAAGAAGAAGCTGACCAAGCAACAAACCACAAAGACATAGAAAGAAATAAAGGCAAAGGAAAGAAATATAAACACTGATTTCAACTTAAAAATCTGTTGCCAAAAAAGAAATAGAAAACCAAAGAAGAAAAGAGATTATTAAGCAAAAAGGCTGTTCAAGCATTCACCTATAACTGCTACTACAACCGTTTTAATAGCAGTTTTTACTGGCAAATTCTCTTAGGACCATATTTGCTTTTACATTTTTGAAACCAAACAATCAACTAATCAACTGTGATTTATTTCAAAATCGATGCGCGTTTCAGAAATTTCCAAAAGCAAATTCGAAAACAAATAGTTGCCTACATAAGAAACTTTTAATGAACAAGTTCTGCTAAGACAGCCTTTCAAGTCAAGTGCTACTTACTATTATAGTTTCGCACATTATGCAGTTGTTCGTGTGAAGTTGTGACAAAGCCTTTCCAACACAGAAGTAATTCATTTCGCCGGAAGTCGCGCGAAATTTACGACGACGTCCGTTTCTGAGTAATATACGATTGTTGGTTGAATGCGAATTGTTTGTAAATCGTAAGTTTCGCATGGAAGCAACGTCACTTTGACTAATGAGTAATCAAACTGTTGCTATCGCCCTCGATAAACTATAATATATTCATTCTTTGTGAAAATGATCGACAACAAGTTAAATTCTGAGTTAGATCGCAGCAACGAGTTTTTAATAAAAATGTCTTAATGTACCGGCAATTTATACCAAACCTAAAAAACCACAACTTTATTACACCGAAAAAAGCTCATATATTTATATCAGGGCGCGAACATATGAGCTACCGAAGAAAAGCCTAAACAAAGAGAGCTTTTTTGTGTATTATATGTACATTTTACAACGGATTCGCTATAATATCTTAAAGACGAACAGAGCACCGCTAAGCGTCCGTAAATCCACCGTAGCGAGGCGTATCTTCTTCAAAAACAAATATTCCACCGTTTTGTTCGCCAAGCCTCGCATACATTTTTAAAACGCAACGACGCGAAATTTATACTGCCGCTTTCGCTTTTAAGCAGGGACCGTCCTGTTTTTATGTCTTTTTATATCGTTCGTGCGTTTTACTGTCTACGGGACGTAGACGTCAGCGTCGCGACGTCGAAACAATAGGATACGACGAAAAGAGACGGAGACGAACATTACGAACGTCGACAATTCATGTCCAATAAAATAAACATGGAAGATTTGAAAGCACATATTACAACAGAGCAATAGATGTTCTCGCTTTCAGTTGTAAGTCGAAACTCGATAAGTGAATTTCTGTTAGTAGAACCGTCTTTGGTGGGATAACATTTTTTAGGATGACATCATGGATTTCCTCCACTAGGGGAGAATGGGACACAGAGGACCACTTTAGACAAAAAGTGTTGGTATTTGGATATGGTTTATGATTGGAATCTGCATTCGTAAGATGTGGGAACTACACTCGTATGGTATCGTCTGATGTAAAGAGTTTTAACAAATAGGAACTAGTACTGCTTGTATTTTTAAAGAAATGGGTTTATACTGTCAGCCCCTGGAAGACACCAAAAATAACAACCAAATAACACCAAAAAAGGTCAGGAGTTTAGGCCTATTAATATGTTGCCGACATTGGAAAAGGTTATTGAGCATATAGCGAAAGAACAACGTGAAGCTTTTCTGGAAAAGAATAATATACTTTCTGATGTTCAATCAGGATTCAATCAGGCCATTCTTGTGAAACCTCTCTAAATATGGTAATAGTAGAATGGAAGGAAGATATAGAAAAGAATAAAAAGGTGATTGCAGTCTTTCTTGATTTGAAGAGAGCTTTCGAAACGATAGACAGAATTATGCTAGTCAAAAAGCTGAGTAGGTATGGAATAAATGATACAGCTCTATCTTGGTTAAAAACTTATCTGACAGACAGATATCAAATAACTAGATATGAGAATAAAGAGTCAGAATCAAGGATAGTCAATTCGGGTGTGCCACAAGGATCGGTGCTTGGACCATTGTACATTAACGGCATTGGAAGTGTGATTGGTGATTGTATGATCAATTTGTTTGCAGATGACACTCTAATAAGTGTTGCAGATGATGACATTCTACCTGCCACAAACAAGATCAATGATGGCCTAAAGGTGATTGTGCAGTGGTTTAAAATAAATAAGCTAAAGATAAACACATTGAAGACAAAAGCGATGATTATTAGTAGTAGACCTGTAGTTTCTCCAGACGTTGACATTGTAGTTGATAATGCAGTTATTGAAATAGTTTCTGAAATAAAGTACTCGTATCTTGGTGTTATTATTGACTGTAAGCTCTCATTTAAAAATTACATAGACTATATTGTTCTTTATGCGGAGTTGATGGACCTGGCATTGTATCAATTGTGTCAGGAAGCTGATGAACCTGAGATTGGCTCTAAAGTGTTATCGTTATTAGTTTGTATTTCGAGAGATTCTTTTGCAATATCAGTGACTGATGACGGAAGAAAATCTGTGTCCGAAAATGTATGTAACTTCAACATTACGATGACTAGAATGGTTATTTAGAATCAACAATATTTTTCTTTCATTGGAAGGGTTAGTGTGTTTAGCAAAATGCTCTAAATATTTAACAAAATGTTCACTATTCATCCAACCGATACCATTTGCATAACCTACAATCCCAGCAGGACAACCTTCATCTTCATCAATAGTTCTGTAATTCTTTTCCTAGGGAAAAGTATAAATGGCGAAATGTAGGAACCCAATGCCGATATTGCGCAAGTCACTGTAATATTGAAACCTGCCTCAGTGCTAACTGTGCGACCTACTTGCTTCTGACCTTTTTGTGCAAGAATTTTTCTGGGATTAGGTACAGCATTTATGCCAGTTTCGTCGGAATTGTAGATTTGGTTAGGTTGAAATTTGTATTTTTTCATAATCGAGGAGAGTAAATCAAAAAATGTTGTAACCTGAATTTTATTACATCCAGCTGCTCTGGCAACACTGGTTGGTGCTGGTGCTCTTAATGATAAGGTCAGATGCCTTTTCCTGAAATTATATAACCAGTCCACGCCTGCCATTCTTTTCTCTTTATTGAAGGGATGGCTAATGGTCATATCTTTTGCAGCTTGCAATTGTTTTATATCGTAAAAGGCAAGTTTTGGGGACACCATACTGTTCAGTTGCTTTTGTAATAGTTAACTCGCCCCTCTTAATTGCATTGGTAAACACAAATTAAATACCATCAACCGTTTTAGGGGATATAATAACAAGAAAATATTACAAGCCTTGCCTTATAAATCATTTTCTTTAGCACTGTAACTGCAAGCGCTGGTTTAACCTACAAATCTGACTGCAGTATGATAAAATGATGTGGCAGGTACAGTATAGAGAAGTATCAAACAGATGGCAGCAATAACACCAAAAATATCTAGGAAGTCCTCTGTCCCACGGCGGTTCTGTGTGCCCCACTCTCCCCTACTATTATAAATACATAGCGGAAACTACGTACTGACTAGTAATGAAGTGGTATACTTACTTTGGAAGCACATTAAAGTGTCTCTCACGAAAACGAAGTTTTCATAAACCTCATCTGGTTGTTAATCAGACCTAGACCAACCCAAGCTAAAAAAAATAACTCTAAACCAGTTTGAGAACACACCATCTGGGTGCAGCAAGGTTAAGAGTCCTAGATAATCTAAGATATAGATCTATAAGATCTATTTTGAGTACCCTTAATAGTTTAGTCTCCATTGATCTTCAGACTTCTAAAGAAGTCTAGGATTTTCTTGGGGGCTAAGATTCCGACATCAGTCGGTTCTCATGCACCTATTCGAGATAGTGTGTTCCGTTGTCTCTCTAGCTCCGGACAAAATCTACATTTACCAGAAATCAACTTGCCCATCTTCTTCAGGTGGTATTGATAGGAATAAGAGTCCAAAGATCGCAAGGAGGAGCAATAAGTCAGTTAATTGAATGATTTTTCGGAGTCTTCCCGTTCATATAACATAAAAAAAGAAATCTGCCCACCATATAGTACAGAACTAGAATACTAGAATAGTACAGAATTCATCCTAGCCTTGTATATTCTGCCTATTGGTTTTATTTTGCTCTTTTTTCGCCGAAAATAGCATTAAATACTTTTCCAACCTTTCCTATCCTGTTATTAATATCCCTTTCTCATCTCACATTCTTGTCTAAACTCCATTGCAAGCATTTTTAGCTTTTTACTGATTCTATCTGATTTTCTTCTAATTTAATATGATGTGTCTTCTCAGCTACTAACGTGCCATCGAAAAAAAAAACATAATTGGTGTAGGCTATGTAAATGTTTTTGATCGTTACTTTAGCCACTACCACGTAATGACATTTATTATGTGGCATTTTATTGTAACCAAAGTTTATAACCTCAAATTAAATGTCAAGGAATACATGTCATTATGTGAAAGTGGCTAAAGTAACAATCCATTCACATAGCCTACTCTAATTATGATTTTTTTCGATGTGTCTATATTATAAGTACTGGCTTTGTGTTTTAATACCACCAGGCTATGTTCCTTCCTCTTCGTTGGTTTGTGTATTATAACACTGTAGGTGGTGGGTGGCCAAAAACAGAACGAGGTCTTCAGCCTACTATATTATAATTTCAAAAACATTCTAAAACATAAAACTTACAAACTTCTACATGCTTTCAGACAATTCTCTTTCACAAAATAAACCAATATAATGACTCATATTTGCAAAAAATATTCACATATAAATTGTCCTGACCCTCACTGCTCATGACTTCTCTAAAGAAGTAACGTTTTACTGCGAATTAAATCGAATAAAGTAGAAAAACAGTCACACATAGTTAAGTGTAACTACCATCGGCTAAAATTGCATTGAAAGATAAACGAAGTACTCCGGAGGAAAATTTTCTTCGTTAAAAACTTTTCGCGTTTTCTACTTTTCTTCCTGCCGTTATTTCGTCCTCCAGTAAGGATTAGGAAAATAAGTTTCACTTGAGACCGAGTGGATATAGAATAAATTCTCTTGTTTTGTCGTGTTTTTGGTTTTTCTTTCGGGTAAACTTTATCTACAGGCAAAAGTAGTCAGCATAAATAAGTAGAATGCGGAGCTTGTAAATGCATCTTTACGAGTAAGGATGTTTGCTCCACTTTTTGTTATATACAATTTTACTACTACAGCTCTGCGGAGCAACATCTTGGTTTAATTTACTGTTTATAAGGGACGAACTTTGGTTTTTGTTCTATGAAAGTACTCGTCGAAACTTCATTAAGGAGAAATGTTTATCAGCTGTATATCCTTGATCGTTTTAAAATGATTTCAGTTCTGGATAAATTTCAAGAAAATTTGCTCTTATATAATATATGTACTTTGAAGCCAACTTCCATTGCTATATCATGGCCTTTCCAGTATTTATTTCCTTGCTAATATGCCATCCGAGTGGATAAAACATAGTACTTGCATACATACTCCAACACTCATTATATATTTCAAGAAACGTCAAATAGCGGATAAATGAATGATCTATTATCGAAAAGAACCAACACTAATTATTATTTCATACAAAGTAATTATTGCAAAATTAACTTAAGCGCAAAATTATAATCAAAATACTTAATAGAGAAATCTCGATTAACAACTAAAATTGATCCTAATATTTTATCGTTCCAGTTGCTCCGGTCATCAAAGTTCCCAACCAACTTCTTGGAGCGCCCTTAAACACCGACGTTCAATTGGAGTGCTACGTTGAAGCGTTCCCCAACACCATTAACTATTGGGTCAAGAACAGAGGCGAGATGCTATTAAATGGGTGAGTAAAATACCATCAATATACATTTTATACGCTACCTACATAGTATGCAATATAGGTTGCGTGATGCTATGACACATATTGTTTACGATCGCTTAGGTTAGATGGGTCTGACTATCGCTGAATAATATCATCCGGAAAATTATTAACAGTTCGCATCGTCATCACAGATTTAGTTGGTGTAGTAGGGATCTTTCAAGGAGCGAGATAGAGGCTGGAGTGTACGACTACAGATAAATTTGACGTCGTTGAATCGACGATAAAAGTACTCAATTTTTTTTCTAATGAAGATGGTAGTTGCCTATGCTAGGGCTGTATATGTGCCGAGACCTTATCGTATCAAATCCCGAAGTAATACGGAATATTGTTTTGGGATAAATTTATGGAATTCTGTTGGGAATGCCCGGAAAACGCAAATATTCTTACCAAGCGCATACTGGAGTAAAATATAATATAAGAAAAGGGTAAATTTGATGAATTTCTTAACAAAACCTTTTGTCGGCATTTTTTTTGAAGTTTCCTTTCATATAGAACTTTAGTTATTAACGTGCTTGAACAATGTAAAATTTGAATTTACAAAGCATTTAAAGGAAACTAGTTGGAACATGTTGTAGAGTACAACAATTTAGTATAGTATTAAATATAATGTTATTTTATTCTCATGAGCACACACTAACAATGATATTAAAATAAATTAATCTTTGTAAAATAGTGAAACGCAAAATAGAATAGCAAGTGCAAATGTATAGGCAGAAAGAGAGAATTTGGTCAATTTAATGTTGTACGCACAAACCCGTATTTATAAGTAACTCTATACATGAAGCATAAAATTTAAAATTAATTTTACGAACTCCTATTACTAGTCAATTTAACATTTGACGAACCTCAATTTTTTTTGCTATGTGAATACCGGCGCAAATTTAATTCTATAGTCAATTTACTGCATAATATAGTTAGCTGTAAAATGAAATTTTTGTTGAGAGTATTTTAATTTCATGCCACTATATTTCATCTCAACTGGATTATTCTACAGGGTGGTGCATTTTCGCGTAATAAAAAATATCTCCGTTGTTTTAACTAGATTACCCCGTATTTTTTAACATTTTCTTATAAAAACTGTAAATGCTTTTATCGAATATTAAACTTCATAAATTGTCACAGATTAGTGACCTCTACAATCCTTGAAAAACAGACGAAGACTTTTCTATTGAATAAATGATTGATATGGTTTAAATATAAACCATATCAGTGAAGAAGTACTTATTTGATAAATAATAAGGTACTAATTGAGGATCCCTTAAAGAATAACCTTTGAATCTGTTATTGTTGTTAAGCTTAGGCGCTTTATTTGTATAATCTCACGCCAAACATCAAAGCTATGTTTATTTTGAGATATCGAACATAAACCTTATTTTGAGTATCTTGCAGTTGTTTCAACCTTGGTCAAACAGAAGCCCCAGAAGCCAGAAGACTTGGCGGCATTACTATGTAGGCCAATCCATTAACCATACATTCTTGAAGTTAAGATAATATCATGTTCTTTACAATATTCAAATGTCCAAGTTAACTTCATCATTTATATGTCGCCGCGTCTGTATTGAGATATAGATAGTGTTTAATTAAAAATAAAATTTAACAAGACGCAAAAAAGTTAGATAAAGGATTAGCTTAATACAAAAACTAGAAAAAAAGGGGAAGGGTGGGAAGTCCAAAAATATTTATAACACCCTGTATACTGCCGTTATCTGTACTGTACTTTAGATTTATATATATAGATGAAAAATTAACACCTTCAAAATGTCAAATCAAAATGTCAAAGTTTTTGACCTTTAAATATCACACCTGTCAGTGTTTGACAGTTAAATGTCAAGTATAACGAAGTTAGGCATTTAAATATAAAATATGAAAAAAAATTCATTTATTAAAGATCAAACTTTTTCCCTAATTAATATTTGAATATCATATTTATCCTTTTTTTACGTGTGATGGCACCTTAGTTGCAGTGACTCTGTAAGCTGGATCACTGGGTCTGATTTTTATTCCATTCAAGCTAAAGAATACGTGGCTCCTTTTGCTCTTTCCCTTCATTGTCAGGACCTCGGTTTTGTTCGAGGCCAGCTCCATTCTGTGGTTCGTCATTCATGCCGCTATCTCTCTCAAGCATATGTTTGTATTCTGCATCAGCGTGTATTCGTTCGTTGCTGCCACCATCATATCCAGCGCCAACACCTCAACATACAGAATATTCAACAACACGGGACCTAAAAACCGATCCCTGCGGAACATCACCACTCACTGCCGATTCAGTATACTTCACTTAGCCCAATAGAAATCTTCCTGTCAGGAAGATAATTGGATATAAAGCATTGATCAAGTAGCTTTACACGTGTCTGTTTCTCAGTTTGTCAATTATTAGATATCCTGTTGCAAGCAGTATATATTGTTTTGTGTGTGGTGGGTGGTTAGTTGCAGTGACTCCCAAAAGCTGAATTACTTGTCTGGATATCCTACAACTCTCACGTTGTAGTTTTGTGTGTAAATTGTGTTCAAATGGCTTTGTGACTTTTAATTGTCAGATATGCCCTTAAATGTCAAACTTGTCCAGATTTGACATTTAAATGAAGAAGAGTGTTATAAGACTTGCCTCTTAGCAAATGAACTTTGTAAACAGTAAGTTATCTATCCGCAACCTAGAAATTAGACCTCTAAATACCTACTGGCAAGGTTCGATGCAACAAGAAGAGTTATCTATTCCAAAAACGTTGTACACAACAAAAACATTACACACAAAGAATATGAACCGACAGTGGTACTGATCATTGCAAACTATCCATACATCAAATCATAATTTTGATATTGTTTAAACACCGACATTTGATTAGAGATCGGAAGTAAAAATGAACGCTCCATAAACAACTATATGTATTAAAATGACAATATAAATGCAGAACTAAATATTGAAATTGTCCTCAAGTATTGATTATTTGAATTCGGGGCGACCAAAAAAGTGAATCAGAAGAAAGGTTGCAATAGGACTTTTTATTGAGTTATGTCAAGGAATCAGTATATGAACTGGCTCCTATAACACCTAACAATATGAAGGCTTGCATAACAAAAAGCATTTTTCTCTAAGACAGATTTTTCTCCAAACATCAGCAGTTTCATTTCTGCACAAGAAAATGCACAGAGATTTCTATAAAAGCGAAAATATCCTCTATTGTATGAATATTCATCATTTTTGGCGGCATTAATGCCACTTTATTAATAAACGAAACGTAACAAAACGCACTTAAATAAGTAGCATTGTCCATAAAGAATTCTTTCGTAAACTATTTATTCGAATCTACTAATAAAACGAACGCATCTAAAAAGTCAACAATATACAGGAAGTAGGTAACGGGGAGATTTGATGTCTTAACCCCACCACTACTACTTTGGTATCATATAAATTCGAGCTGGTTATTAAAGTCAGCTTGAACTAGTCGAAAATTTGGTTTTAAAACCAGCTTTGGTGAAACATGTTTCAGGAACAGATTATCTGATTTGAACGGTTTCGGGAATCTGTATAGCTAAGTTAGTTACAAAAACCAAACCCGACCAGTTGAGCTGACTTTAAAACCAAATCAATCTTTGTATGATACTAAAGGAAAGTGAATAGCAAGAGGCAAAGTAGTGACCAGAGCGTTTGTTACCAATTTAGGGTGTTCCATTAAAGAAAACACAACGTTGGTTTGTAACTTGCTTACTTGCATAGCATCACTCAATATAGTTCTGTATAATTTTGTCAATTTAACATTTCAATTCCAGGCCAAAATGATAGACTTACACATAGATCTTGGACACGCAGCCTGTGCTATACATACCTATAAATTATAGTGAGTATACTACTCACTCTGTTACCATTTTTGTTCTGTCTGATTCAATGTGACTTTGGCAGTACTAGTAAGAAAATGGTTCGGACATTCTTCAGTGCTATTTGGATCGTTTAAAATGACAACTGCAATTGAAAATTATACCAACTGTGAACTACGTGCTATTAACCCGTGCGCAAAGAACATGAAAGCTATTACGATTCATCGTGAAATTTGTTTTAGTTATGGTGAAAATGTCATGAGTCACACTCTGATTAGAAGATAATGCCGTACATTTTGAGAAAGACAAACTAATGACCGTGATACAGAAGAAAGTGGAAGACCAACTGATTCATAATCATAGAACTAGAAGTGCATTCTTTTTGAACATTTAAATTACCACGAGTTTTGTACACGATAGGTGCCGAAACCTCTTACCGAAGACTATAAAACAAAGAGAATGAGATTGACGCTAATTTTTCTGATACATTACGATGTTGGAGCTGAAGATTTGCTCGGGCATATCGTAACAGGTGATAGGACTTTAGTCATTACGACAAAACATTTAGAATGCTGCCTAAGTCATAGTCAGCGATTTTTAGTACAAGAAAGGCGTCCTTCTTGTGAACTTTATGGAACGAGGAAAACAATGAATATTGAAGTCTACTATGAAACTTTAAAGAAGCTGAGAAGAACTATTCAGGACAAATTACGAATCTCTCTTGTAGATTGTCACAGGTAAGTGTGACAGGGCCAATTATCTTGTTTTACATACCACTTCGCTAGCTTCAATCAAAGAAGTTATCGAGGACTTTCGAATATTTTAGCCAATCAACTAATTTTAAACGACAACAGTAAAATATGACGATAAAAATGTTTCCGGTCAGAATATCTGCTCATACAATCGCAATAGCGAAGAATATGTTTGCTATTATGAATAATGAATAATGTTAATATATCCAATTAAGATTAAAATATTCCGTGAGCTTTGCAGTATAAGAGTGAAGGCCCAGAAAACTTTTGACGAATCCTGAATCCAGGTGCTAAACGCACAAACTAGAAAAAAGTTCTAATATCACTACTGGAGAGGGTATAATACAGAGTATATCATTGGCATACTATGATAAATGGATCCCGATAATTGGAATAATATGCAAGAGGAGTAGACTATGTTTATGAAAGCGAAATGTTGTGTACATTTTTCGCATATTCCAATAGCTTACAGCAATTATTAAGCGATAAAATAGCGCTGAATTATATCGTACACTGCAACTATTTTATTATTTAAATTCATTACGAAAATAAATACCAGTCATCCATTTTACACAAATGCAATTAATATAGAACAGGAATTCCAAAATTTTGCACACATTCATACAAGAGCAATTTTAGCAATGAAAATGTGCAGATACCTACGATTTATTAAATCCTCTTTCCACCAGTTTGATATTACATTGTTTATTGCATACACAATGATTATTTATAGTTTTCCAATAACGCTCTTGTAAAACTACAAAAAAAAATAGAAATAATAACTAAACACTCATATATAATACCCAGCTTAAGCTTAATTTTTTCAGAACAAAAACCCTTTATTTCATAGAAATCAATGAAATTTAATTTCGAAACAATCTTGTTATGAAATTTGTTTTTAATTAACGAGCACAATGTTGCTGGTATAAGGTACATAATGGAATCTCTTGTTTGTTTAGAGTTCGCAGGTGTTTTCTATTGTTTTATAAAGCGAGATATTCCAGAATACCTAAAGAAAGGAGAGTCTTCGTCTGAGCCCTTGTAATCCATTCAAAGGATTTAAGCTGCAAATAATAATAAAATACTTTTTTATATTTTTACTCACAGATATAAGGTTGTAATATAAGAAATAAAATTTTACCTTAAATCAATCATCATTTTCTAATACCCAGTTAATCGTTCATGTGGACTGAGCATACATAGACGTGTCCTGCTGTACTACATTCACGGAAATAAAATACTTCACCAAGAAATTGAGAATGTCATGCGACAATATACTAGTGAGGCAAGACAGAAACGGCTGCAGAAAATAGGACGCTCGAGACGCATATTAAATTGAATAATGCGACCTCTGCGAACCGATACCTGTAATGAAATCCAAATCCGAACGGAATAATACATTTCCGTTCCCGACGCGGATCCTTCCTTATACATTAATTCATCAAGGACCCCGGAAAACCGTCGAAAATAACAAAATTCAACGCAACGCCAGAATAACGGTGCGATGGTGTCCTCGATTCACCACTTTAGTCGCCCTCTCCACGTCCCACAATGGAATGAAACCCTCGGAATTTCTTCGAGGATTCAAGTTCTAAACGAACACTATTACACAAAGATGTCTGAAAATACGACAAGGTCGCTAAACAAAAGATCATTACAATCGTGTTCTTTTAGATCCGCCTCAAGAAATTATATCTATACGTTTGAAAACTTAGGATGGCCAACAGCTTGATTATTTTATACAAGTATTGATTTCGTAGAATTTAAATTAGAGTAATGAACATTTAATTTAAATTAAATTAATGCAGATTTGTAACAATTTTGTTCGATGTTTGCAGTGGTTATCTATCAGATGGCAGCACCTTTTTTATTTAAAGAATCAAGCGGCTAAACAGCAACACTTCTTCCTCCTTGAAATACTAACGACATCGCGTAGTAAGCTTTTAAAGTAATTTAAACCATCATGTTCCGTCACCGATGTCGAGAAGAACCTTCGTCAAGCTAGTGCTATAACATTTTATAAATTCACTCCACTTCAGCGTTAAAATTAGAATCCATGGAAATAAACAGAGACAGAAAATCACATCGAATTTTGATAGAGAATATTACACACATAGTCTGCCCTATTTAAGAAGTAAATTAAATTCAGACTTCTAGAATATATACTTGAAAAAAGCGTTTGATACAACATCAAAATCTAACTGAGGTAAGAAATAAAGATGTAGATTCCAAAAAACGAAAATAATTTAATTCTTTTACTTAATGCCAAATTTTCGCCGAGAGATTGTCAGCTTCTTTATTCCTCGCCTCAGTTAGATTTTCGTGGAGTCATAAATGTGAATTTATAGTGTTTTTGTTACGTGTACTCCGATACTCCCTTTTTAACTTATATTCAAGATGGTTTGTTAATACCGTTTTTCATTAAATAACCAAGGAACAATTTCTTGCAGCGAGGTCATAGTTTAACTCAAATGAAAACATGTATTTTTAACAAAAGCCTTAATTTTCCTGTACCAATGCAAACGAAAACAAGTTAAGTGATCCCTCTCTTACTTAACGAACGAATATGATTCAAGATGGTTTGTTAATCTCTCTAACATTGACATTCCTAATCATATAAAAAAATTTCTTGCATTAGGTCATAAATTTCACTCAAATAGAGACATAGATATTTTTAAACTTCTTTCGGATATTGAATTTATAATACAGGGTATCCCAATTGACACTAGGCATATCATTAGAACAAGTGCTACGTACTTAGTCACAAACTTTTTTAATAAGTCCAGTAACAACGCACCCTCCATTAGTTTACCCATCGAGAGAGAAACTCAAACATTCCTGAAAAAAATCAATCTTTATTAATTTTAAAAGCTGACAAGGATAATTGCACCCTAGCCCTAAATAAAGCAACGTATAAGAAAATTGAAAGAGATCCTACCTCAAAAATAGAAAAAACCAACAATAAACTGGTTGACAAACTTCGGAAAAGTAACCATATAAATGAAGCAAAAAAAGACAACTTAAAACATATAACGGAGTACCACCCAAATATTATGCTCTTGTAAAAATACACAAGGAAGGGTGTCCCCTTCGCCCCATTATATCTTGCATCAATTCGCCGACACAGCCACTAGCTAAGTTTATTAGTGGTATTATTGACAGTGCGTTTAAATCATATAATAGGCTTAAGGTCCAAGACAGCTGTGAATTTTCAAAAAAAATTAATAATCTAAAATTACCCGACGGGTTTGTTCTGGCCTCTTTTGATGTGGTTTCTTTATTCACAAATATTCCAATTGATCTGGTGATCAATATATTTACTGAGAATTTTTACTTAATTTCCGACGTCTATGACATTTGACAAAACCTTTTTATTGAAATTATAAAATTTTTGTTCGATGCAACTTATTTCACATTCGAAGAGCAGTTTTTCTCACAGAAAACTAGTTGCCCTATGGGAGGTGCCATCAGCCCTTCCATAGCCGAACTTATTATAAATACTGTTCTATATTTCGTTAAAAATAATACAGATTTTGAATTTCACTTTATATTCCAAAATATTGATGATTTGTTGGTAGCAGTTCCCTCTAATAAAATAGATTACACCCTAAATGTTTTCAATAGTTTCAATAGTAAGTTGAGATTCACCGTAGAAAAGAAAAACAGATATGCTGCCCCTTTTTTAGATACCAAAGGCATACGTGGTAGCCAGAACACAATCAAATTAGATTGGCATCGCAAACCTACCAACTCAGATAGATACCTCCATTTTCATTCTGAACATCCTCTTAAATATAAGGTCAATCTCATACTTGCTTTAAAGCATAGAATTGAACATATTTGTCACCCAGATTTTCCGAAGAAAAATTTAAATATTTTAAAAACAATCAAACTCTGGTTTCGAGGGCATGCTCTCGTGATGTCAACGTCTCCATCCACAATACTGACATTCAGAAAAACCAAGACAATAAGACCACTTACCGTAAATTACAATATACCTATACCCAATTTAACGAACAGCTTCAGTAATTTGTTTAAGCAGTATAACATAAAAATAGTACCTTATTCAATCAACAAATTAGCGGCTTTTTATTCTAAAATCAAAGACAAGGCCAACCATTTTGATCTTTCCAATGTTATTTACCAGGTCGGGTGTAAGGACTATAACGGGTGTTACATTGAACAGACTTCACAAAAATTAAAAAATCGTATCAATGCTCACAAAAGTAATGTGAGAAACCATACTAGTAATACAGCCCTCAGCTGGCACGTGAAGAGACGGACCATAAATATGATTTTGAGAGCGTTAAAGTTTTATGCGTGAAGAACAATCCCTATAAAAGAAAATTTTTATAAATGTGCCATATATGTGCCAGTTAATTTCCGCAAAAATGTAGATGATCTTTTTACATGAATTTAATAAATTTGGAAGTCAATTTGAATTATTTCTAAACTTTTAATACAGTCCTGCTATTTTCCTTTTATTATTATAAAAAATTTTAACAATTGTTTCAACTTTTTCCTTGTTCAGATTCTATCGCATTCAAATAACAAGGTCATTCATACGAAATTTTATCTGTTCGAAATATCATGTCTACAAGGTCGTGACGGCCAATTTCGGTCACCAAACTAACACGATAACGTTGTCCATTCACCATTAATGTCTCCTCGTCTTCAAAAAAATACGGTCCAATTATTGCTCCACATCACAATGCACACCAAACAGTGTTGTGCAACAGTTTTGGTGCGCTGCTTTCTGATGAATAACTTTTCTCAGCCAGAAATGAAGTAGTTTCTCCGATTAACGAAGCCATCCAGGTGAAAATGGACCTCATCACTGACAACGATTTTGTTCGCAAAATCAGCATTCACTTTTGTTTGCTCAAGGGTACAATATTGGTGAACTCTCTTCGCTATGCGCATGGTCTGTTGGCAGAAGTTGTTGAGTCAATTGGACTTTGTAGGCATGAAGATGCAAATCTTTAGTGAGGATACGCTGAAGAGTTGAGTGTAGCTGCCGTGATACTTTGTTCTGTACTTTCTAATTTTTCCAAGGGAGACAATTTTATCGACTGAATATTAAACGCACTTTACGAATAGTGACAATCAAACTTTCACCATCTTGATATCAATGTTTAACAATCAGGAGAACAACTCCTGCTGATCGGGTAATGCTTCGTGGCTCCATGTTTACTGACTCCCATCTGTCAACGATCTGTCACATCATAATTACGTATATATAGCGGGAAATTCAAATCTTATGTTCTTATTGAAACACCCTTTATTATATCTAGTTTTTTTTTTTGTACGGTAACGTTATTAAGAAAAGAAGTATTATTTAATTTTTTAAATTAATTAGTAATAACTGTTGTCAACGCTATTTCTGCCTGAAATGTAAATTTACAACTCAATTATTCCAACAGGAGACACTTATGTAGGTATCTTATTTGTAAGTTTGATTGTTGTTTCCTATTATTTTAAGCTTCTTTGTCTTCACTAACATACTGTAGAATAACATAGTCACATATTTACACTGAATAACGATTTACATTGAACATAATACGATAATTTATGTGTACTGAAGTACTTCAAACTCATATTATCTTGAAGATAAAATATAATTGTACTGAAAAAATAATTTAATTTAAACTACAGTCGAACTTCAGAATATAATTGCTTGTATTATAACTTCTACTTAACGTACAAAACTTCATTATTGGAAATTTTTTTTTACCACTACCAGATTTTTTTCCCGCAAACAAATATTTCCGAGAATTTGATATAATGCCATCTTATTTATAAAATTCTTGGAAACAGTTCATTTCTTTGTTCATTAGAATACACCCATTCAAATCTCATTGATCACGAGGTAGGTACATACATTTGTTTCAGTTCTTTTTGTGATTTTTATTCGTATTTCCAAAATGAGTAAATAAAAATTAAAAAAAATTTCGCAGAAAAAGTTAAAGTGTTACAACATGTTAACGGGGGATTTAAGAAGATCGAGATTAAAGTTGGCATCCCCGCTAACAGTTTATCGACACCAATATACCACCAACAGATCCTCTAATTAAGGGAAACGTATTAGAATTTCAAGCGAGCACCAAATAGCTGAACAAATTTAAGAGGAGACACAGTATAGTAGAGGAAGTGATTTCTGAAAAAAGTGCCGATGTTAGTGAAACAGATTATTATCGCAGGAGAAAAACTGTGTTAAAAACATTTTGGTATTTATGATCTTAAAGACGTTTTTAATGCAGACGAAACTAGACTGTTTTGTAAATGCGTATCAGAAAAAAAGAAAACGTTACCATTCAGAAGTTAGAAAAGCTTCCAGGAGAACGGGGCAGCAAGGAAGGAATCACAGTTATGGTTGGTGCAAATACGACTGGGATCGAAAAGCTACATCTTTTGATAGTTGTCGAGACTCGTTATCGAAAAATCAATTAGAAATTGCTTCTCAAAAGCTAGACTATATTCAATTTCCATTGTCTGAGATGAAGAGGACGAAATACAACTGTTCGAATTAAAAAAAAAGAAGTGGACAAGACCTCGAGATTAAAATCATATTTCTGAAGACATAGAACTTGAAGACTATCTCGAAATAGATTAAGACAAAAGCAAATACATATACGTGGTGTATAAATTAAGTAATGAGACTGATTTTCTAGTGTTCCATTTGGCAACACTGGGGACGCGGTACGTGGAGGGGTAGGTAGGTAAAAATCTGATACGCGTCTAGTACAAGTTTGAACACGCTACAGTTGTTGCGCTGTCCACAGTGAATTTTTTTGCGAGAAAGGTTTTGTTAGTGCGTTCAAAGAATGAGTGACATCAATTTCGAACAACGTTGTGCTATCAAGTTCTGCTTCAGACATGGACACAGTGCAACAGAAACATTTGGAAAACTGCGTCAGGCATATGGAGACAATGTTTTCGAGAGCGCAGGTTTTTAGGTGGTTTAACGCATTTTCAGAAGGAAGGCATTCAATTGAAGACGAACCTCGCAGCGGAAGGCCTTCATCGTTAAGAAACGATGAAAATGTTGGCAGAATCCGCGAGCTTGTGCGTTCAGATCGTCGTTTGACAGTCCGAATGCTCGGTAAAGAGTTGCATTTGACTTACACAACAGTTCATCAAATTTTGACCAATGAATGGGGGATGAGAAAAATTTGTGCAAAAATGGTTCCGAAAAATCTTTCACAAGAGCAAATGGACACCAGAAAGGAAAGGTGCCTTGACTTTTTGGGAGCAAGTGAAAACGATTCGGATTATCTGGAACGTGTCATTACAGGCGACGAGTCTTGGGTGTTTGAGTATGACCCGGAAACCAAGCGCCAGAGCATGGAGTGGCACACTTCAACCTCTCCAATGCCAAAAAAAGCAAGAGTGAGCAAGTCAAAAATCAAATGCATGCTGATTTGCTTTTTTTATAGCCAAGAAATTATTCACAAAGAGTTTGTGCCTCAAGGCCAAATGGTGAATCAACATTTTTACCGAGAAGTCCTTGAGTCGTGCATGTGAGACCACCATCAAAAACATGTGGGTGTTGCATCACGACAATGCTCCTTGTCACACCGCGATTTCTATCAACGAGTTTCTTTCAGTAAAAACATTCCTGTGGCTTCTCAGCCTCCTTATTCACCCGACTTGAGTCCATGTGGTTGTTTGCTAATCCCAAAATTTAAAATTCATCTCAATGGACGTCATTTTGGGACAGTGGAGAATATTCAAGCAGCCCGTAACCGACCAACTATTCTGCTGTGTGGCTTCCCAAGGTAGTTACTTTGAAGGAGACAATATGAATTTGTAATTTTATTTCAATAAAAAAAAAATAGAAAAAATCAATCTCATTAGTTAATTTACACACCACGTAGATAATAACTAATATGCTAATGCAATATAATATAATATGATTACTACGATTATTTTATAATATTAATATAAATCCAGCTAGATACGTGTATAGTAGATACTCTTATACACTATGCATGATTTCATTTCATTAAAGAAATATGTAAAACACTGTAGTTATACGTGTTTTACATACATATTGCATTAAAATGCCATACAATCGAAGATATACATTCAAGATCAACAAAATGACCTACTGGATTTTATTAGATGAGAAACTTATATCGTCGAGGGTGGTACTACACCCATAAAGAATGCATGAACTGCATGGCATACTTACATATGCATTCAAAACCAGATGAACAAGATTAGATTAATCAAGAATGAATTGAACCTAGACCACAATTTTAAGCGCGACTTTATATACAGTGTGTCCCAAAATGTCCGCAACAGCCCTGTAAGTCCTGTGCTATAGTCGTAATAAAAAAGTGTTTCAAATAAAAGTTGTTCCAATTTACAAGATCTACTTTGTGATATGAAGTGATTTCGAAAATTTTATACAGCCTGGTCATTATGTCGTTACTTCTTTTCATCTTATATGGCAACCATCTTGAATTCGCTTCCAATCGAAAAATGTTATAAGAAAAAGTTGTTCAGAATTACGAAATACCGCCCTATGCAAAATTTCAACTCGATCGTCAAATATTTATTTTTCCCATGTGTTATCTATCGCGGTGACCCAAAATGTCCGCAACAGCCTTGTAAATCCTGTATTATAGTCGTCATAAAAAAGTGTTTCAAATAAAAGTTGTTCCAATTTACAAGATCTACTTTGTGATATGAAGATATTTCGAAAATTTTATACACCCTGGTCATTATGTCGTTACTTCTTTTCATCTCTTATGGCAGCCATCTTGAATTCGCTTCCAATCGAAAAATATTATAAGAAAAAGTTGTTCAGAATTACGAAATACCGCCCTATGCAAAATTTCAACTCGATCGTCAAATATTTATTTTTCCCATGTATTATCTATCGCGGTGGCCCAAAATGTCCGCAACAGCCATGTAAATCCTGTATTATAGTCGTCATAAAAAAGTGTTTCAAATAAAAGTTGTTCCAATTTCCAAGATCTACTTTGTGATGTGAAGAGATTTCGAAAATTTTATACAGCCTGGTCATTATGGGGTCAGTCAAGTTGGAGTATCACATGACTTAAATTGAAATTGAACTAAATGTAAGTTTTGTATAGGTTATGTATAGTTTTGTATACCCAATTTTAGGTTTTGTATACCACCTCTTATATAAGAACCAATACATCATAAAGGGGATACTCCAACTTCATGGTTTTTTATACGAAACAGAAAATCTGAAATTGGAATAAACCATGTGGTTCTTTTAGTTTTGTATAGTTTTGTATACCGCAAATAAAGTTTTGTATACCTTCCTGTAAGGCCTAAACAAATATAGAAAATGGTATACTCTAACTTGACGTAAAAAAAAATGCATTTTTTTTCATAAAAAAATATGATTCGTAAAGTAAAAGTTATGTATAGTTTTGTATACCGCAAATAAAGTTTTGTATACCTTTCGGTTAGGCTTAAACAAATATAGAAAATGGTATACTCTAACTTGACGTAAAAAAAAAATTCATTTTTTATAGATAAAAAATATGATTCATAAAGTAAAAGTTATGTATAGTGTTGTATAGCACAAATAAAGTTTTGTATAATATATATAATATAGGTCAAATAGTACGATTTGAAGTTTTGTATAGGTCAAATAATACGATTTAGAGTTTTGTATAGGTCAAAAAATGCGGTTTAGAGTTTTGTATACGTCAAATAGTACGACTTGGAGTTTTGTATAGGTCAAATAACACGATTTAGAGTTTTGTATAGCACATATAATGCGGTTTAGAGTTTTGTATAGGTCAAATAATACGATTTAGAGTTTTGTATAGGTCAAATAATGCGGTTTAGAGTTTTGTATAGGTCAAATAATGCGGTTTAGAGTTTTGTATAGGTCAAATAATGCGGTTTAGAGTTTTGTATAGGTCAAATAATGCGGTTTAGAGTTTTGTATAGGTCAAATAATGCGGTTTAGAGTTTTGTATAGGTCAAATAATGCGGTTTAGAGTTTTGTATAGGTCAAATAATGCGGTTTAGAGTTTTGTATTGGTCAAATAATGCGGTTTAGAGTTTTGTATAGGTCAAATAATGCGGTTTAGAGTTTTGTATTGGTCAAATAATGCGGTTTAGAGTTTTGTATAGGTCAAATAATACGATTTAGAGTATTGTATAGGTCAAATATTACGACTTGGAGTTTTGTATATTGAAATCTATGTCGATATACAACAAAATCAATTGATCTCATATATTCATGAATTTTAACTACGAAAAACTAGTTGTATCATCTACAGACATGTTTTTATTTATATTCAAGTTAATAAGGTAAGCCAACTAATTAAAAAATCTCACTGAATTTTGTAAGTACCTTTAAAAATGTTAGGTTAACGTCCTTATTGTATTAACTTTTGTTATTTTAACATGTATAGCCCTGAAGAAGGAATAAAACTATTCCGAAAGCTCGGATAAAATTTGAAGAGTAAACTAATTTTATTGAGACTGCAATCCCCATTAAATTATATTATTTACTATCTATATACAGTAGTTAACTTCTTTTTACCATTTATATATATATATGCAGTAGATTTATTTTATAATGGTCCACTTTGACGTTTTGCAACTGAAAAATGAGCTGTTTAACAAATCAAACTTTGTATTTGCTGAATTTTGGAAAGAGAACTGTCAAAGTGGATCATTATAAAATAAATCTGCTGTATATAAGACAAACCAGTGAGCTCTATTGTTTTTTGCGTGATTTTTATATCAGCGGCATATAAAGCGCAAGTGGAATTTTAATATTGCGTTGGTTTGGTTTATCGGCCGTGTATAAAATGTTGTGTTGGCATTTGAAAACATAAAAAACAAATTTAAGTTAACGTTGGTGTGTTCACTCTGTTGTTTGGTGTGTACAATAAATGTATGTAGGAATTGCCGGCGTATATACATTGTTAAGAGGGCTGCATCAAATATCTGGTTTTTAGTTTAATATTTAAGATTTGTGTAAATAGGTTCCTATTTCTTTTAGGAAGAACTTTTATAATAGGTTTATTGCAACAAGATGTTTTATTATCTTTCTGAAACGGTACCGGTATCGGTTTTTCGCGAAATGGAAATGAAAACCGTTCGCTGATTTGAGCATGTTCTTTTATTTAACCGAAAATTTACGATGGAAGTCTTATTTGACCTATACAAAACTCCAAGTCGTACTATTTGACCTATACAAAACTCTAAACCGCATTATTTGACCTATACAAAACTCTAAAGCGTGTTATTTGACCTATACAAAACTCTAAACCGCATTATTTGACCTATACAAAACTCTAAATCGTATTATTTGACCTATACAAAACACTAAACCGCATTATTTGACCTATACAAAATTCTAAATCGTATTATTTGACCTATACAAAACTCTAAACCGCATTATTTGACCTATACAAAACTCTAAACCGCATTATTTGACCTATACAAAACTCTAAACCG
Source organism: Holotrichia oblita (assembly GCA_023690525.1). Taxonomy (NCBI): domain Eukaryota; kingdom Metazoa; phylum Arthropoda; class Insecta; order Coleoptera; family Scarabaeidae; genus Holotrichia; species Holotrichia oblita. The sequence goes on along the minus strand of CM043021.1, from coordinate 20,042,227 downwards.
CATTATTTGACCTATACAAAACTCTAAATCGTATTATTCGACCTATACAAAACTCTAAACCGCATTATATGAGCTATACAAAACTCTAAATCGTGTTATTTGACCTATACAAAACTCCAAGTCGTACTATTTGACCTATACAAAACTCTAAACCGCATTTTTTGACCTATACAAGACTCTAAATCGTATTATTTGACCTATACAAAACTCCAAGTCGTACTAATTGACCTATACAAAACTCTAAACCGCATTATTTGACCTATACAAAACTCTAAAGCGTGTTATTTGACCTATACAAAACTCTAAACCGCATTATTTGACCTATACAAAACTCTAAATCGTATTATTTGACCTATACAAAACTATAAACCGCATTATTTGACCTATACAAAATTCTAAATCGTGTTATTTGACCTATACAAAACTCTAAACCGCATTATTTGACCTATACAAAACTCTAAACCGCATTATTTGACCTATACAAAACTCTAAAGCGTGTTATTTGACCTATACAAAACTCTAAACCGCATTATTTGACCTATACAAAACTCTAAAGCGTGTTATTTGACCTATACAAAACTCTAAACCGCATTATTTGACCTATACAAAACTCTAAATCGTATTATTTGACCTATACAAAACTATAAACCGCATTATTTGACCTATACAAAATTCTAAATCGTGTTATTTGACCTATACAAAACTCTAAACCGCATTATTTGACCTATACAAAACTCTAAACCGCATTATTTGACCTATACAAAACTCTAAACCGCATTATTTGACCTATACAAAACTCTAAACCGCATTATTTGACCTATACAAAACTCTAAATCGTATTATTTGATCTATACAAAACTCTAAACCGCATTATATGAGCTATACAAAACTCTAAATCGTGTTATTTGACCTATACAAAACTCCAAGTCGTACTATTTGACCTATACAAAACTCTAAACCGCATTTTTTGACCTATACAAGACTCTAAATCGTATTATTTGACCTATACAAAACTCCAAGTCGTACTAATTGACCTATACAAAACTCTAAACCGCATTATTTGACCTATACAAAACTCTAAACCGCATTATTTGACCTATACAAAACTCTAAATCGTATTATTTGACCTATACAAAACTTCAAATCGTACTATTTGACCTATATTATATATATTATACAAAACTTTATTTGTGCTATACAACACTATACATAACTTTTACTTTACTAATCATATTTTTTATCTATAAAAAATGCATTTTTTTTTACGTCAAGTTAGAGTATACCATTTTCTATATTTGTTTAAGCCTAACCGAAAGGTATACAAAACTTTATTTGCGGTATACAAAACTATACATAACTTTTACTTTACGAATCATATTTTTTTATGAAAAAAAAATGCATTTTTTTTTACGTCAAGTTAGAGTATACCATTTTCTATATTTGTTTAGGCCTTACAGGAAGGTATACAAAACTTTATTTGCGGTATACAAAACTATACAAAACTAAAAGAACCACATGGTTTATTCCAATTTCAGATTTTCTGTTTCGTATAAAAAACCATGAAGTTGGAGTATCCCCTTTATGATGTATTGCTTCTTATATAAGAGGTGGTATACAAAACCTAAAATTGGGTATACAAAACTATACATAACCTATACAAAACTTACATTTAGTTAAATTTCAATTTAAGTCATGTGATACTCCAACTTGACTGACCCCATAATGACCAGGCTGTATAAAATTTTCGAAATCTCTTCACATCACAAAGTAGATCTTGGAGATTGGAACAACTTTTATTTGAAACTCTTTTTTATTACGACTATAGCACAGGACTTTTGGGACACACTGTATATTTTACGATATCATAGTTAGTTTATTTATACTCTTTCAACAGGAAAAAGTAACTGGTTCCAATGTTTTTTCTCAAACATTAAACTTGTTAAGGTTTGTTTTTGTCATTGAATCTCGGTAATTTTATTCACTTACACAATTATACATCATTAAAATCGACGATGTTGTTTATTTTTTATACAACAACTTTACATTAATGTTCAATTATCTCTTATTCAAATTTCTTGCTTTCTAGACAAATAGATACCGAAGCGTCAATGTGCCGAAATCCATTGACGACTAAGCTCACACAATTATTTGTATTACTATAACGTTTTCCTTGTTCATCTTTTTATTTGTAAAAATTGGCATCCTTGTCCATTGCTTTTTTCCAATTTTCAAGTACATTGCATAAGAACCTAATCTTATAATCTCCATACCATATTGGTTTCTTTATTGTTCGCTTTTCAGGTTTCCTTGCAAGTCTTTACAAGCATCGAACTCTTTTTCATATTCTTCTGGTAGGTATTTCAGTAGCGTTTATCTGTCGTTTGGTTTCTTCAAAGTAATCGATTTCTAGATGTGTTTCCTCTGCTTTATTTCCATTATCCTCTGCATTGTCTTTTATATTATGTAAAAACCAGAAAATGCCTGTAATAGGCACTCTTGGTGTATGGTTGGAAATCATACAGCAAACGAGTGTGATGAAAATAGTTCAAGCAATAGAACCGGACCACATAGTTTCAAACTATCCAAGCAATCCTTCAGATGTTCTAATTTCATCACAACTCGTGACCTTAATCGTACAATATCTGCAACCAGGGACTAAATCCAACCCCCTGCCCTCTACTGGGCAAAGTTGGAGGTAATACCACCAGGCAGTACACTGTACAGTTCGGGAACAGCAGATACAGAACATGGGGTTGGAATTCTATTACTACTACTGGAAGTCATATGCAGTTGGAATCCCATTTTGACTTTTATCTTTGACTCAGAAACATTCAGATTATTGATATCACAACTCTTATTAAACTACAATTCAGAATGTGTTTTATCTGGTAATATGGTTTTCCCTCTTCTGCTTAACAGAAAGACTGCAGTGTTTACTGCTTCTGTCCACAGTTCCTTTTCTAGGGTATTTATCATCATCATTAATCAGCAGCTTCTGCAATAGTACATATCTCAGTTTATTTCTTTCCTTTTTGCTCAGAACTATGGGCCACTGATTATTATAACTTTCCAACAGTTGATTGTTTACAAACTCCATTCCATTGTCTGTTTATCGTTTATCTAGATTTAAGAAACTCTTAACTGTTTTTGTAACTTTATTCTTTACAAAAGCCAACGAAAAATATAATGACCCTCCAAGAGACAATTTTACCGTGGGTCACATGTTGAACTTGGACTGAATGGTGTCTTGCGCATATTTCCTCTCATTCATCCATTGCAATGTTTATCAACTACTTCATAGATTATATTTCTTTCGTCTAACACCTTTTTTACATGTTGATGAACTAAATGGTTAGTGATTTATAAACGCACCGTAGTGCACTCTTGCAGGGTAAACCAAAATAGCAGATATTTTACCATCTTTTGTAAATTTGGATTAGTGCCTATCAAGCAACTGCTGACAACCTAAGGTCATCATGAAATTTTTCTTCTCCTTCCCATAAACCGTAAAGAAGGTCAGAAAGAAAGGAATATAGTTACATTGTGTTTTTCATTGAATGGATCCAAATGAAGAGATGAAGGTGACCCATGACATATCCAGATTTTAACTCTGTAATAGTTTAACAGTGCCCAATAGCATTAGTATTAAGGGGATTTGTCCGAGTAGTGTTTAACACAGTCAAAATTAAATTAAAATTACTTAAAATCTACTGATACGGTCACAAAGTTAATTTTACTGTCGCTTAGGTGGTTTAAAATCTGATTGGTGAATTACTAGTCTATGGGCTGCTGGTCTGTAAGCTACTGGTCGATGAACGGCGCAGCAATTTACGAGCCTATAGAAAAAAGATCAACAACAAGAACTATTAGACTATAGCAAAGAAAGGGGTTGAAGTATGTAGCTAACTATCGTAGCCTTCCTCAGGTGACCCTTTAAAGTAAAAGACTGCATATGAAACAACCAAAATGGCAGCCAACACTAAGGAATACAGAAGAAGAGTTAGCCTTGTAAAGCAGAAGGTTCCAACCTCTTTGTTCAAGATTATTTCATAGGGCGATAGCCAAGCCAGTCACATTTCCGTAGATATGAAAAAATGGCATCAAACTTTTAATACTTTTGTAAAAGATTACGTAATCCCATGAGGTCGACTCATCGTAATTCATATCAATAAAAGACCTAACGATAGTATCCAGTAAAATTTCATCAGCAATAGTTATTGATTACATAGTCACATTACTATTATGGTTAGCATATAAATTGAAAGGTAAAGGTAAACGCAAATGAATGTTATTTTAATTCCATCACCAACTACAACCCCCATTAATTTATCATTTATTTCCATTTATAGATTCCAGTTGTCGTAATATTATATTCACCGTACACGTTTATAACTAATTCTGACATTGATGGAGTAATACTTGAGGAAATAATCTCTGAGCTCTACGTCAAATTACATTAATACAATTATTGATATGGAACAGAAATAAATCAAAACGTTAATATATAAATAAAATTATCTCGAAAAGCAACACTTCACCCTACAGATTATACCAAGCAACATAAAAAGAAAAAAACAGACTCTGAAATGTATTTATCTCACATCGGAGGAATGCTTTGGGTTCAATACGTAATATTAGATCGCTATGATATATTATTATTCGGTTCGTCTCCTTTGTTGCGTGCAATGTTTGTCACGTAGCAAAGACATTTTTTTCGGGACATCCGAACCATGTCCCGGAAACATTTTATCCGTATAGCGTGGCTATATGTTTGATTATCGTTTGTCTTCGTCCAGCAGACAATAGAAAGTAGACGTATGTCGTTAGCCATTGAAAACGGCGCAAAAGAAAAACACTTCATCATCTGTATTAACTAGTAATACAAAAATGATGATGTTTTGTTACGTTTTTGTTATCTTCTGTTTATTTATTAAAGCGTAGCATAAAATTGCTTTTCATTTTCAAAAATATTTCTAAGCACTATATCACTGAAAACGAAACTGATTCATCTCTGCTTTGGGTATCGTTATATAATCAGCAGAATTTCTATATTTTCAGGTAACTCTTCAGCATTACGGTATTTCAATTCCTTCTAGAAACTAATTTGTTTTCCCAATACTTACAATTTTTTTAAAGCACACAGAAAATGCCAATACAAAAGAAAATCAAGAAGGATAGGCGAAAATATGACATAGTAAAGTTCCTAGAAGTGGAAACAGTAAAAAAGGTTAAGAAGGAAATGTAACCAAACTGGAAGAAGCCTCGCAAACTAGACAAACAGTAGATGAAGAATGGAAGAGAATTCAAACGGCTATGATAGAAGTAGCAGAACAGTGTCTTGGAGAAAACGAACACCAAAGAAAACAAGAGTGGTTTGACATAGACTGAAAGCAAGCCTTAATGGAAAGAAACAACGCAAAAATGGAATTAAATAGAAATAGGGCACAAGAAAACATACCAATATATGATGAAAAAAAGAAACTAGCTAAAAGGATTTTCAGAAATAAAAAGAGACGACAATTAGAAAATCAATTAGAGCCAATATGGGAAACCTACAAAAGGAAAGAAATTCAAAACTTTTACCAATAGTCCAAGAAAGTAAGACAGACTAGTAAACAAAGAACAACGTATAGCAGAGATGAAGATGGACTCTTGGGAGAGACGAAACAAAAATTAACTAGATGGGCGCAGTATTTTGAGAAATTGTTAAATGAAGAGAAGGAAGAGGGAGAAATGTTAACGCAGGAATTAGCAAATGAACCAATAATATGTAATCAGGAAGAAGTGGCACAACCCACAAGGGAGGAAATAAACACGATAATAAAAGAACTAAAAAATAATAAGAGCGCCGGTGAAAATGATATCCCAGCAGAATTTATAAAGCAGGGAAGAGTCGAATTGAGATCGACAGTTGACCAAATATTTACATTGAAAACAACACAGCACACCAGTTATGAGCAAAACCTAAGTCTACACATGTTATTCATAGACTTTAAGCAGGCATATGACTCAATATACAGAAAGGGTTTGATCGAGGCTCTCGGAATTCTGGGAATACCAAATAAGTTGGTAAAATTGGTAGAAATGATTCTGAAGCAAACAAATAGCAAAGTCTTAATAGAAGGAAGTTTCTCAAGGCAATTTGCAGTGAGTAGGGGGCTCACACAAGGTGACCCGCTCCCCACAAATTTATTTAAGCTGGTTCTTGAACTAGTTATGAAAAAAAGCAAGATACAAAGAGCGGGTTTGATTTATTAAGGAACAATGCATTACGTACGCCGACGATATAGTATTGATGACAAGACACAAGAATAAATTAGAAAAGGTTTTCCAAAAGTTGATGAAAAAAGCAGATTTATACAGGCTGCGAATAAATGAGACAAAAATCAAGTATATGGAATTGAGAAGGGAGGTTACAGAAGGTAAGAAACATGAAATCTTTAAGGCATGTGGAAAAGAATATACAATAGAAAGGATAAAGCAGTTTGAATACTTGGGGACCATCATTACCAATAATAGCCAGGAAGACGTGGAGATACACCAACGAATATCAAAAGGTCGCAGAGCAGTGGGGTCATTAGCAAGAATGTTAAAGGCAAGAAATGTATCCAAGGCAACCGAGATACGCATTTATGAAACAATTATACGACCTGTGGTTTTGTACGCATGCGAAACGTGGACAACTACTAGAACCAGCGAAAATAAATTGGAAATTTGGGAACGAAAAGTCCTCAGAAAGATATTTTGGAGATGTAAGGGATCGGCATGGGCAGTGGAGAAGACGAACAAATACTGAAGTAAAGACTTTGTGTGGAAAACCAATAATAATAAACAAAATTAAGGCGCAGAGAAGTTGGTGGCTAGGACACATCATTAGAATGCCGGACGATAGGGTGGTAAAAAGGTTCCTACATGAGGGAGTAGGGGGTAAGAAGAGAAGAGGACGTCCGAAAGAGAAATGGTACCAAGAAGTGAAGGAAGATATAGAGAAAATTGGAATCAGTGACTGGAGGAAGTGGTGAAGAAGATAGAAACCAGAGGTCTCCATTGCCTGTAGCGCTGGGACATATATATGTACTTAGAATTTTATCTCTACTCGCTTTTAAGGTCCTTTGAGGATTATTGCTTCCAATTTCACAGAGCCTAATTCTACGAGTAGATTGTTTTCCGAAATTTTCTCTAAAGGTTTGTTGGATCTAACCATACGATCTCTTGGATCTTCGGCTTCTACAACCGGCGCAGATCAATAGTATTTGATAATATACGAGATTCCACAAGGTCATCCCCAACATAGAGCACTCTCTTTTAAACTCGATGGTGGCATAGAATTGAAAGAATTTCTAATATCCAACGGTACCAATGCTACCCATCGTGTGCTGGAGGCTCCAGTCATTTTGCAGCATGTTCCATCAATCTTCCTTCCATTAAACCAAATTGTCTATCTGACAACCCACCCACCTTCTCCCAGTTCTTCATCTCGCCTGTATTTGTCCAGAATTTGCCCTCCTTTGGGTTGGAATACTACTATTGTTTCCTTCCATTGCGCTGGAAATTGCTGTTGTCGCAACAGTTAGTTTAACAAATTCAGCAAAATTATTGAAATAACTATTACAATGGTTTCTACAGTATCCAAGGTCAGATTGATCCGGACCTGAGGCTCTGTTTCTCTCCATCTTCATCAGATCCTTTTACACATATTATAAACGAACATCTCCGACAATTAAACGCTGAATTCGCTTTCAATTAAAAACGAGACTACAATAGACACGGATACATTGATAATAATATAATCCTAATCTACTAAACAAAGGCGAAAAATTGAACTTCCAACTAGATTTCCAAAATTTTCCTCATTTTGACCTCAATTGAAATCATATTCCTTCGCGGCTGATGCCCCTTCCTTGAAAGTTTCCCATGACCGATTGGATTTCTTTGTACAATATATAAACAAATGTTAAAAGTTACGTTTCGATGTAATTCATTAACATCAATCCTCATTGTAGTAATACAAGTAGATCAAAACTTTGAGGAAATTCGTTTCATCCACGGCGAACTCCCCAGGGAAGGTTTATTCTGTTATCCGTTCACAGTATACTAACACAATCAAACATTTACAACCGTAATTCCATTACGAAAAGACGAACCTAGAAGCATCGAATCGATAAAAACAATAAAATCAGATTTTAAAGCATTTTCTTCTTCGCTTCCTAACGATATTTCCCTCGCACTTTCCGGATATGTCAATAACGAATGACTCGCGGGGGTTATCTCATAAAAATCGCATTCCAGCCTATTGGATCTCTGGCGGCGTGTAGGAGAATTACAATGCTGCCAGCGAAAAAATAAAGGTTTATCTTCCTACTACTACCACCGCAGCCCTTCAGGTATATACATACCTAGAGCGTCGCGATTTAACAGAAAACGGGGAACAACTTTTAAACTCGGTATGTTTTTTTTTTCTCCGATAGAGTAACAGTGTGCAACTTATATTTGTTTTTCTTTACTCTTTTTATTTCTGTTTCCAGTTTGTTTGCGACACTATTCCGCATATATTGTTCGGTCTTCCGAATATAGAAACTTCAAAATCTTTCCTCATTAGAGTAGATTTTTTAAAGACATTAAGTAATCAAGAAGAGACGCTGAATACAGGATCTACCACGGAACCCGTTCATTAGTATGTTCCTGGGTTCCTTACTATTTATGAATTTGAAACTTTCAGGTTAAGATTAACCATAGCCTTCTTTTGTTCGACAATATTTCCGATGTTGTACTTCCGAAAAAACCGGAAATTGCTATCAACTTTCTTAATTTAAATGGAATGCCGTGTATATTACTGCATTTTTGAATTGAACAATCGATTCTACGATATTAGGTTACTCTACACCTATCTTCAACTGTTTTTGAGTTATTGTGATTTTTTTTTAATTGCGTTTTGCGCTGGGATGTTTATTAGTCTTTCTTTTGCTCTTCTTTAAATGCAAAATCTAGATATTTTATAAACAGCAAGTAAAACCATAAGGGTTCACAAAATACATTGCAAACCTAATACAGGTTATACTGGGTGTTGAAAATTTAATCGCAAAGCCAAAAAACTTCAAACACAAAAAAATCATTTTTTTCAAATGGAACACCCTGTATATTTTCACATATTTAGATGAAGATTTAATTTAGCCATCGATATGCTATAGGTATTCTTATACCTATCTTTAGCAGTTTTGTCGTTATTAACGCCTTTTTATCAAATATTAATTAAAACCTGTATTAAAACGTATGCACATTTGAAAGTAGGCCGTGAGTACGACAATAAAAAAAAACAATTAGTTTATTACAAAATATTACAAAAATTAATGATGTTATTAACACAACAAACGAATAAAAAGGATTTTAGTGTCAAAGGAAAATAGAAACCAAATATATTAGATTAACTAACTGAAGAATGCTATAAATGTTCAATATGACCACCATTCTGTTCTCTGCTCTGCCTATTTCGTTTCGGTTTAATCGCTGAAAGGCTACTCTTACACGATTTAATAGGTCTTACTTGTTATCACTATCAAGAGGTGTGAATTCTGGGAATCGAGGAGGCCAACTCCAAGGCCCACTTAAACCAAACCAACAACGAACAATTCTGTCAATTGCTCATGCACATCTCTGGTATTGTGGGCGGGTGCACCATCCATCTGATACCAACAATCTTGCCTTATGTTTGGAGGTAAAGTCCGAAGAAAATTTGTAACAGGTCCTCTTAAGAGTTCTAAGTATTTCTGTTCATTTAAATTCTCATCGTAAATTTCATTGATTATGGTATCATTTAAAAGACAACAGAATACATTAAAACTGTAGCGGTCTTGAACATGTGTAGATCTGCAAACGTGAGCATTTTCTCTTACCCAAAAATAATTATTTCGTCGATTAACAATTCTTTCCCGATTAAACTTCGATTCATGGCTCCAAATAACTTTAGATAAAACATTTTCGTCTTCTTGAATTTCTAATAAAACCATTTCACAGTATGCAACGCTTTTCTGTTCGCCCCCAGGGCAGAAGGCTTGTACTCATGTTTCCTTGTAGGGATGCATACTATGGTGTTTTAAAATGTGATGAATCGACATTGAAAAGATACCCATTTCACTAGAAGCAGAAACTAGCGAACTCCGGGGATGAGCATGAAAATAAGCCAGCACATTTACTTCATTTTCTTCTACTTCGACGATAGGTTTTGTGTAGTTTTTTTTTACCTTAACACTTCCTGTATTAAAAAAAATGATTCCATTCTTCTAAATTTACTTTTGGTCATTGGCGGTAGATTAGGATATCGTTCATTAAACGTTCTACAAGTTCTGCTAAGAATTTTTCCACATTCGCCATGGATGTAGAATAAATTTAAAATATCAGTATTGGAATAATCGTCAACTGATTCCATTGTATAAAATAGACTGTTTGCTTCTATAAGTATGACAACCAAATAAGCATTCGTTTATTTAATCATACTCACAGGTTTTAATTCATATTTGGTAAAAAGCGTTAATATCATCAAAACCACTAAGAATAGGTATAAGAACAGGAAGCGTATCAATAGCTAAATTAAATCTACATCTAAATATGTGAAAATATACAGGGTGTTCCATTTCAAAAAAATGACTTTTTTGTGTTTGAAGTTTTTCGGCATTGCCACTAAATTTTGAAGACCCTGTATAACCTGTGATAGTTTTGCTATCTATTTTGTAAACCCTTACGGGTTTACTTAGTGTTTGTAAAATATCGGGATTTTTCATTTAAAGAAGAGCAACAGAAAGACTGTTAAACATCCCACCGCAAAACGCAGTTTATCACAATAATTCAAAAACAGTTGAAGATAGGTACAGGGTAACCTAATACAGTGTATCGTAGAATGGATTGTTCAATTCAAAACTGCAACAATATACACAGCATTCCATTTAAATTAAGAAAGTTGATAGTAATTTCCGGTTCTTCCGGAAGTTGTACAACATCGGAAATATTTTAGAACAAACGAAAGCTATGGGTTAATCTTAACCTGAAAGTTTCATATTCATAAATAGTAAGGAAACCTGGAAACTTCTAATTAACGGGTTTCGTGGCAGATAGGAGAAGAACAGAAACAATTGAGCGAGGAGAACCAAGATGTTGGATATGAGCTAGAAGAGGACGAACCTACAATGCAAGAAATAGAACTTAAAAATTTAAAGGACAATACGAATACAAAAGAAAACGGTATAACTCAGAGAGCTAGGCAGAGAGCAGAGAGAGGGTACCACGCTAATATAAAAGTTGTTAGCTTTTGCATCCGACACTGACCAACCAACCATTCCATCTCTAATGAGGAAAGATTTTGAAGCCACGATATAAATATCTCCTTTTACGTGATGGGATAGATGTAGAGAGACGTTCCAAATTTGCTACAAAAAAAAATTAAAATCGGATTATGTTTTGTCGGAAACTTTATTTCCAACGTTCCAAAACCTGCATTAGATAGAGAATTCCATCGCTGCAACTAACATAAATTATTAATTGAATAACTTCACATCGTGATTGCTCACATAATGCTCCTAGCGCATTGCATACATAGCAGCCGGCAGATCCTGTGAACTACCAGAACAAGGCGGTTAATTAAACACTATCCGGGTTCCTATTCGACGGCGTAGAAGCGTCGAACTTTCTTCAGCGGCGCCGCGAGCAACTGCCGGAAACCAGATTTACTACTGTCTAATTGTCGACGTTCGGACAAGTGTAACGGAGCCTCCCGTCCAAACTTAGATCGCTATTGTTACCACCACTACGACGGGATGTAAGATAATCTAATTCCAACTATGTAGGGCGCCATTCTACGGCCGTTATTTGAAACTCTACGAAATTACAAATTCAATATTATTTTAACCGTCAAATGGAGCGCTCCTTACTCATGTCGTGGTAAAATTACGCTTCCTAGATTAACTGACTATACATGGAATTCATATAATATTAACAGGCGGAAACTTGTGGTAGACAGAATACTTGCTGGGTAACTATAATAGGAGAGAAATTATCCGTCACAAATATTACTGTAATGTTATAATCCTTATTGTAATGTGTTTAAATTTGAAGTTACGCTCCAATATGCATACAAAAAATAGCAGTGATTTTGTCAAAAAATATCCAGCAAATAAGGTGTTAATATTTGCTCAATATGACGTGGATAAAAGCAAAGAAAGCAAAATAAGCAAAAACAATCGGAATCACAACAATCTCGATCAACCAAGCAAAAAAAGATGGCGGGGTTTATAGGTGCACGAAGTTGGCACCTCAAAATTCTGACATACATATTTAGGTGTCCCATGACAAAGATGTCAAAAATTGAAATTCGGAAGCTCATCGAATACGATTGACTTACAATGAGTAAATAAAGTATTTGCACACCCTAAGATTCTTAAATAATACTAATAAAGCATAGTAAACTGTTTTCAATATTATATCAGTATTAAGTATCAGAGTTTAATCCCGGATCGACTTGCCATTCGCTGTTGGGAGCAAAGTGATTAACAGCGCGGCATCATAAAAGGCGATATGATGCTGTCACAAAGCCATTTAAACACAACTTACACACACTAAAACTACACCGCAAGAGTTGCAGTGATAGCCAGAAAAGTAATACAGCTTACGGAGTCACTGCAACTAAGCACCCACCACACATTAAAAAAAAAAAAAAAAAAAAAAAAAAATATATGTATTTTTTGACCTTTATGTACTTATCTTTTAATTCCTGATTTATTTCCACTTAGAGGTCAATAAAACAATAAATAATTAAATACCAATTTATTCCATAACATATAATAATATGTTTTCGTTAAATAACTTCTTCGGTGGAAGAAATTGACATTTAATATGTGTCAAATTACTAATAATATAAATATAAATTGCCATGCCTATCAACAAAATTAATTAAAACAAAGAATTCATTGATATATCGAATTTTAATTATATTCACAAGTAATAATGAAGGAATAATGATTTAATACAACATTAGAAATTGAAATGATTTGAATTATTCGTATATCAATCTATTTTTTGTCAAGCTCTAACAATTCTGTTCAAGGACTAAGGAAAAACATGGCAAAAAAACCTAGTCAAGAGCTTAAAATTAATAAAATTCATGCGTGAATTAAATTATTGTAAATAACGCTTAAATTATCAATATCCGTTCTAAAATTTACCGCGTTTTCATCTTTCTTAATGTATATCATTTCGTAAATTAATCTTTTTTTATAATTATTTTCCTTTTTTAAAATTTTAGTGTTTTGAAAATCAAAATTATGTCGTCTATCTTTAGAGTGCTTAGATAAAGCAGTTTCAGCGGTGACGTTATGTGTAACAGTGTATTGATGGTTATAAATTCGTTTCTTTAAATATTGTTTGGTTTGTCCGATATAACATTTATTACAATCTTTGCAATCTAATTTATAAACGACATTACTTTGATTATCATGTTTAATGGGTGTTTTTAAATTTGTGAATAAATGTCTATTGTTGGTAGGTATGAAAGTTATGTGAATGTCTGATTTTTTTAATTCGTGTTTTATTGTGTCGCTTAAATTGTTTATATATGGTATAGTGTGGTATATGTTATTATTTGATTTTGTACCTGTGTTATATATTTTATTTATTCTTTTTGTGATTAATTTATTGTAAAATTCTTTAGGATAACTATTTTTTTCTAGTATTGTTTTTACTTTGCTTAAATTTTCTTTTCTAAAATCAGGGTGAGCTAATTTAATAGCCTGATCTACTAAACTGTTAATTACGCTTTTTTTAAAATTTACCGAAGTGTTTGAAAAATAGTTTAAATGCCTACTACTACTAGTGTCTTTAATGTACCAGTTTGTTTTTATTTGTGTGTTATCATGTAGTATCTTTACATTTAAAAAGTTTATAGAATTTTGATTTTCTCTTTCAAAAGTAAATTTTAACCTATCATGATATGTGTTAAATGTGTGTAGAACATGTTCAATTTTATCATTTGGTATGCAGCATATACAATCATCTACATACCGCTTATAAAATTGCACATGACAGTTTAGTTTGTCAAGTGAGACCTGCTCTAAGTCCTCCATTACTAAATTTGCTATAACAGCAAATAATGGAGAACCCATTGCTGTACCGAATATTTGTTTATATATTGTGTCATTGTACTGAAAATATGTAGAATTTAAGCAAAGTTATTAATTTATATTTATATTATTAGTAATTTGACACATATTAAATGTCAATTTCTTCCACCGAAGAAGTTATTTAACGAAAACATATTATTATATGTTATGGAATAAATTGGTATTTAATTATTTATTGTTTTATTGACCTCTAAGTGGAAATAAATCAGGAATTAAAAGATTATATCAGTATATGTATTATCAATAGTGTAAATATTTTGTAGTGATAATTATTTAAACAAATCAGTTTGCTAAACAAAATTTAAGAAAAAGTGTAAATTGCAAGCCAAAAAAATATTTTCATAACATTTGCTGGTGTGATATATTATATTTATCTATTATACGCACTACTTGTATCACAAAGTCTCCCACGACAAGCTAGTTAAAAGCGTACGCGACCAAATTATTTTGCTACATTCATAAAACCAAAGTTACAGAATGATAGCTAAACGACTGAAGTTAAACTAGTCCACGGTCCGATATGTGATAAAAAGATACTAGAAAAGTGGTTCGACTGAAAATAAGCACAGATCAAGATACCTAGCAGTACTAACAGCAAGAATTCGCAGACGAGTTTTAAAAGAAGTTGAAAAAAATCAATTTTTAAGTGCTCAAAGTCTAGCCGACAGCATTGCTACCACTCTGCACAAATCTGTTAGTGCACAAACAGTACGAAATGTGCTACACCCCGCTCAAATATACGGACGATCTCCCAGAAAAAAACCGTTTATAAGTGAAGTAAATCGTCAAAAGCGCTTGGACTTTGAGAGAAAATATTGTGATGAGTCAGCGCCACGCGTGATCATGACGTCACCCACCCTGACCGGCGACCGATGAGTAATCCTCCCGAACTTGTCCAGATCGATATAGAATGATCGAGAAATAATCACCGAGACATATATATATATGGGCTATCTAGCAGAGGAAGTCAGTCTTGATCGAAGAGCGTGCGCGTCGCGAATACATAAATAAATTGTTATAAATCGGCAATATAAATATTCTGTACTTATATAGTTAGTTAGTGTTATACGTGTATTTGTTTTTATTGTTAGTATTAAGTGTTTATTTAATTAATATGTCGTTTTAAACCGAATATCGTTTGCTTTGAACCCGATAACATTACAATATATTTACGAACCGATTGAATTTTGGAAAAACATTATTTTTTCTGATGAAACAAAGTTTAATCTATTCTGTTGAGATGGAAAATCTTTTGTATAGCGTAAGCCGAACATAAAATTGAATGCCAAAAAATTACAGTCACTGTCAAACACGGCGGTGGAAACGTTTTGTTGTGGGCATGCATGGCTCATGGAGATGTTGGTAATTTAGCTTTTATTGTGGACAGAATGAATGCTATAGACTATATTAACGTGTTGCGTGATAATTTATTGGCTAGCGCAACAAAATTGGGCATTGCTGAAACCTTTTGGTTTCAAGAAGACAATGACCCCAAGAATACAGCCAAGAAAACTCAAGAATGGTTGCTTTATAATGTCTGACTCCGACTTATTACACCCTTCAATCACCGGATATTAATCCGATTGAGAATTTATGGCACATATTAGACATGTGCGTTCGAAAAAACAAAATTTGGAATAAAACGGTTCTGAAAAATACTATCACTCAAGAATAGACACAAATCTCTGCTAGTATTACAAACAAATTAGTCGAATCTATGCCTAGTCGATTGCAAGTCGTTATCAATGCAAACGGTTTACATACTAAATATTAGGGTATCTCTTTGACTGCATTGTCAGTTACTTTTCATAAGCGTAATCGAGTGTGCAAATACTTTTTTCTTCTTTTAATTTGCAAAATACTTATTAATTTCTTTCCATTTTAATGACTATACATTAATTTTGTTGTTAATAAAGTATATTTTGCGAAAATCATTTTTTGTAATTTAATAACTTTATTGAAGATGTTAGAGGTATGCAAATACTTTTTTATCCACTGTATATCTTCAAAGTTTCGAAAAAAAGTAAATAGGAAATTTCGTTTTTTTTCCAGAACAAAACTTTTGTTGCAAGATAGGATTGACCGTCGTTTGACGATGTTTGACCACCAAATAATTTTTCCAAAACTCCAAAACACAACCACAAACACATGAAAAAACCAACTTAATATTTATGTGATTGGAAAACTGGATATAACAAGGATAATCAGAGATTTTGAGAGGTATATAATTGTTGTAAATTGCAGTACTTGTTAACTCAAAGTTTGTGAAAAGTGCTTTAAAATCTCTGTTATACGTAACTTCAAGATCGCATAAAAATTAACCAATGGGCGGTCAAATCACGATTTTCGATTTTTTGTGGACTGGAGATATGTATGACACAACAAATCCTAATATTTTCAGAGTTTCTTAAGCCGCATTGTTACTATGGATGAAACTTAGGTACATTTCTACGACCCTGAAACAAAGAAACAATCGATGAAATGGAGACACTTTGGTTTTCCAAGACCTAAGAAATTTCGTGTTCAAAAATCTGCTGGAAAAGTTCCTGTTTCAGTTTTTGGGAATTGCCATAGAGTAATCGTGATTGGTTTTCTGGATAAGGGTGGAATAATAACTGGGAATAATTATTCGACGTTAAAAACTACTCTAAGAGAAAAGATTATGGAGAGAAAACGCGGAAAGTCGTCCAACAGTGCTTTGTTGCAGTATAATGCCTCTGCATACAAACCGCATGTTGCCATGCAAACAACTGGTGATTTAGAGTTTGAATCACTCGAACATCCCCTTATTCACCAGATGTGGATTTAAGAGCTTGTAAATTTTCTTCCATCGAAGGGTTGATAGAAACTGTGAAGCCCTGGTTTGCAGATCAAGGAAAAAATATCGTTTTGAAAGATCTAGAGGCGTTGTAGTAAATGTATGCAATTAAGAGGACAGTATATTGAATAATAAAATATTTAACTTTCAAATTTTGTTTGCTTCTAAAGTAGGGTCAGAATTTTTCAATACCTCCTTGTATACAACTTCAAGGTCGATGAGTTTCAATTTCTTGTAATCTAATGACCTGAAACAACAACTTCTACTATTTTCAGGAGTTCACTGTCCCTCACGGGTTGCGAGAAGGGCGATAAACTTTGATAATTCTCTATTGTGTAACTTGGAACCCGGATAATACATAGTCGGTGGGGAGGTCAATCAACAATTTTAAAGTTTTTATGGTCTAAAGACATGACAGAATAAATCCTAACATATTCATAATTTGATCACCTTTCAAAGTCTCTGAAAATCATAACAAACTTTTGAAACGCTACGATATGTAACTTCAAGGTCAGATAAAAATTAATAGATGGGTAGTCAAACGATGATTTTCAATTTCTTGTGATGTAGAGGCTTGACAGAACAAATTGTAATATTTTCAGCATTTGACCACCTCTGAAGTTTCTGAATTAACAATGATTCAACCAAACAACTGCTACAAATTAAATGGATTTTGTTTCTCTCTAAACTGCATGCGATTATAGGTTTAAACAAGTCTGGTTATGTAAATTAAAGCATCATTTAGATAATATCTCTTTTTCTCTGAAGAAACTTTTATTTTTATTATTAAACATTCTTATTGCAGCGTCATATCATTGATATTTTTAAAAGAGGAAGCTGACGATAACGTGCACAAACCTCTGTAGGTAACAATCACATAATCATTAGCATTATTACTGTTATAAATTTCCGCCCTTCAAACTCAGTTATAAGAAACGTAATCAGTGTTATTAACGCACGTAATATAATCCTTCACGCTCACGCGAACTGCCAACCTAAATAAATCAGCAATTTAACGTCTGTAAATTAGTTACTGGTAACACCTAATTACATTAATCTATCCATTAATTTCAAGTAAAACAAGACGTATTTCTAAATGGGTTTTTTTTTCTAAATATATATGAAAAAAGAATATTGATGCCGTACGCACTTTAAGGATGTCATTAATTTTTAATACAAGTAATTTCTCTTATTACAGCAGTAAATATCACATCAGAGAGGAAAAGAGCGGCTACAAAGTGTTCATGTGGCTGGTGATCAAGGCATTCTCCCCGGAGGATATAGGAACGTACAACTGTATATCGACTAATTCCCTTGGGAGGGCCGAAGGGACGCTACGCCTTTACGGTAAGTAGACGGGACTGCCGTACAACACCGCACCGTCCAGACTCTATTTTGTTATCCTGTAAATATTTTATAAACGGATTAGAGTCCTGGGCCGAAACTTACGAGACGTAAATGTAAAAAGACACACGTCTCTTTTGGCAGTTTTACGTTACACAACTTCTTCATAAGTAGGACTTAGTCGTTGTTATATAACTCCGACAACACTAATTCATCAATAAGTTACATGCTAGTTACAAGCTGGAATTCCATTCATTTCTATTAGAAATTTGCTAAAAACTACAAATGACAATAAGTAATAGAGAGAAGCTGTAAAATTATTGAAATTATAACAACTACTCTATGACGTTTGTAGGTTCTCTTAATTATCTAACTTACCACCATTCATTTAATATTGTTTAAACCGGTGCTTAAAACTAACCTGTAGTCTACTTAACTGATACACAAGCTTAAACATTATTCAAAAGCATTAAACGCCTTCCGGACAACACTCTTACAACTTACAACGACTTTTAGAGGCAGACTTTTTTTAAAGGTGTAAAGCTATCGCATATGTATCCAAAATTCATATAAATTAACTGAAATTTATCCCAACCCCCTTCAAATCTGCTCAAAACTATACAAATATGTTGGAAATCATCGAAACATCATTCAACGGTTATCTGAAGCTGTGTCCAAATGGCGTGCTCTACTTAACAATACACAACATTTCAACAGTGTTTGGATAATCTTTTTATATGCAGCTCTATTCAAAAAATCATGTACATCATCCCAGGAGTATCCAAAACTCAGTTCAGACTGACCAAACTCATCTATGTTAATGCTAATCAAGTCTCGTTTAAACCTTCTCAAAACTATGTAAAAAAGTTGTTTTACAATTACTTAAATTAAATATTTAAAAGCTGTTTAAAACCGACTTTGAAGTGCTTTTGGTTAGCAGTTTTAATGTCCTGTAAAGCTGGTACAAGAACCTCAATTTTCAGCACAAATTTCGATTCCGGTGACAAAAATTTGCGTCATCAAACAATTGAAGATCATAACAAATTTTAATTCTGCTTCAAACCTGTAGCACCAATTTGTGTCGTTGAAAGCTAAAAATAAAATGCAGCTACTCCTATACTTAACACACAGTTGTAGATAATGCAATTAAAATGATTTAAATATCCCAGTCTTTGTATCAAAAAAATAATTTGTGGAAAATGTTGTGGGTTGGCATGAAATTAGCAGTTATTTATAATAATAATTTTATAATTTATTGGAATAATGAATTAGATAAGTTGTAACAAAAATAAATCAAATCAATCAATCGTGTATTAAATGTTAAGAAATGCAAATCGATTAGTCGAAGAACGGCAGAAAATATTAAATATCTCAGAAATTAACGATTTTAGATAGAGGGAGTGGTTAATAAAAAATGAAGGTGCATTCAGTGTCCTTCCCTTTCTCAATATAAAATACAGGGTGTTCCATTTAAATAAGATGAGAAAATAATGCATTTGTGTTTTGAATCGCCCTGTACACAGTTTTCCCAATATTGGCAAAATATCACTTTACTATAAAACTGTAACAATATAAAAAAGTTATTCCAGTACAAAAAGAATTTCAAGTTGTTTCGTGTGGAATACTCTGGACGTTGAACACACAATGATTCTCAGAGAAAATTGACCATAACTTCTGAAATACTCCGTATAACTCAATGATATGCTTAATCTAAATTTAAAATGATATACATATATAATACTCAATGATGGTTCAATCAACCTTTTCCATGGCTACCTTGATGGCGAAACTTGACTTCAAGTATATGAATGCCAGTGTGCTGACAGAGCTTTTACGAATTTTCTTGACACCATCAATTATTACTTCGAAACATGTTTTCCTGATGTAAAGTGTGGAAGGCGAATCGAAATAAGAAAATCCAATAGATAGACGATGAAGTTTTATATTATAAAAGCAAGCTTCTGCTCCTTAAAGATATACATAAGTAAACTAAATCCTATTGTGCATCCTAAATTTGCAAGTTTTCAGAAAGAATACAAAAATCTAATTGAAAAGAAACAATAATGATAATTACGTAACTAATGCTTCAAACAAATCAAAGGCTGTCTGGTCTCTTATACGTAACAGCAGAATGGGCGAAAAGAATACTACATTACCGGATATTTTCTTTAACAACACAGTGATGTGCAATCAATTCAACGACTTCTTTTCCAATCATGCGGCAAATTTAGTGAAGACGCTTACGGGATACGGTTTTGTCCCATATGACTGGATCAATCAGAATATGGAACTATCGTCTAACTCGATGTATTTTCACCAATCACCGCAGCTGATATCGCCAGTGCTGTCGTGAAATTAAGCTCATCTATGGCAGTGAGCGAAGATGGTACTTATTCGTTTCTTATCAAACGGAGTCAATCTGGCATCGATAGGGTTCTGGCCTACATATTCAACCTGGCGTTAGACCAGGGAGTTAATCCAACTAAGTTAAAAACATCACTTGTGGTGCCTGTATATAAAGGCAAGGGTGACAATAATGATCTGAAATATTTGAGCATATAATAAACGACAAGATCATGAACTTTTTCTATACGTTTAATCTCTTCAGCAAACAACAACATGTTGAGTACTGACACCGCACTACGTAACATGGTGAAAATTATTTACACATGTTTAGATGGGAGAATACCCTGTTTAAGATTATCTATCAATCTGCGTAAGGCTTTTGATTGTGTAGAACATGAAATACTCTTGCACAAGTTAGAAAGATATGGTATAAGAGATAATGTATTAAACCTTCTTAAAAGCTATCTAACCAATAGGGAACAGAAAGTAATTGGTGGTAATTGCAAATCGGATGCTGTGGCGTTGAAGATAGGTTTACCTCAAGGATCCATATTGGGCCCTACCCTTTTTCTGATTTATATAAATAATTTACCACGGTTTCTGAAATTAGAGAATATACCGCTGTATGCATATGACATCAACCTCATATTTCAAGCTCCACGTGTGGGGGCCAAGGTTGTGAAAGTGCAGACAGCTTACTGCAATGTAGTACAGTGGACGACTGGGCCTAATTGTGGATGAGCATTTGAGGTGAGATAATCATGTGAAGACTTTATGTGAAAGTCTTACAAAAACTTACTTTGCTTTGAAACATCTACAAAAATCATGCAATAACCATGTCTTAAAAGCGTTGTACTTTAGTAACTTTTATTCCAACTGGGGTTCCTCAAGTCATACTCAAAGAGTATTTATTATTCAAAAGCAAGCAATCAGAATTATGTACGGATTAAAAGGGAGAAGGTCATGTAAAAATATGTTTAAGTCAAATGGGCTACTACTCTTTTATGACACTTACATTCCCGAAGTACTCTTTTTTTGTACACAAACATATGGCTCAATTTTATAATGCAACGAGCCATTCATATATTCATAAAATATTAAACCCTTACTGTTAGAAATAAATTGTTATTCAATCAATGATTTCCTTATGTACTTAACATAGCATATAATTAAGTTAAATATCTGTCTTGTGTTGACACATTTCAAACATGTATTATTCTTGTTCTGAAATAAAGAGCTTTATTATTATTATTATTACTATATAGTGTGTCCCATTTAAGAAAATGTGTGTTTGGTTCAAACTGTCTTCGATTTTTGCACATAACGTTTTGTGATATCTTTAATATTAATCGATATATTGAGCTTTGACGCACTAATGCCTCACCCTGTATAAATATATATTGTACTACGGTGTGTATATGATACGAAATTGGAATGGGTCGTGTGTTGGGTTCGCGGATACGCCTACAATTTGTATTATTATTATTATTTTTAACAATTCAATAACAATAAAAATATCCAATAAAAAAAAAACTGTTTATTTTATTTTTGAAAAGTGAAATCAAAAAAATTAAGAAAACCAGATACGATCTAAAATGTAATTTGTTAAAGACTAAATTAGATTACACAACTACTTATACTTAAAAAAAAAAGAGGAGGAAAAATGCTTCACGATTAATATTATGGTCTGTGACTACCCGATGTCGCTGATAATTCAATAACTAGCTATGCTATACGTAGGCAACCCATTAATCAAGTAGAATCGGAAATCAGAACTCGCCCCTTTTACAAAATGTTTACACAAATAATTAATAGATCAATCAGTAGATAATCAAAAAGAAATGAAATAAATACAAACTACAGGAAGAACTCAATACACAAGGATGATTTTTATTTCTGACTAACCTTTTCGGTCCGGGATGTACTACGGTTGGACTTGACAGCTTTTGATGGGAATTCTCGAGGAGAGGGTGTTTTGGAAACCGAAGGAAGATCAATTCATCATTTGTAAAGTCAGTTCGGGAAATATTTTTCTGGTTAGTTTTAAATCTCAAATTCACTTTTTTTCTTTTTAAATATTTCATATATCTCTTTAGATAACGATTTTAGGTTAGAATTTTGAAGTTTAACCTTAAAAAAACTATTGGATCAAAAGTAAGGTTAGGAATTTTGGCGGAGCTCAAAAATTGTGCGTCTGTATGATTTCAAAGTTAGAAACGTATCTATTGTTTGTTTCTATGGAAATTAATAAGAAAATCTGCAAATTCAAGGCTGTGATTGGTGGAAATGTGGTGTGATTAAAGATAACAAATGAACATCGTTTTTCCTTTTAAAACCCTGGAAAATATTTCGAAAATCTCTTTTTGGATAAGAAAATGAAGTGGAAAAACGAATTCTCCGGGTAAAAATAGGTCTATATTCGGAATTTCGTAAATTAAAGATGTTTCCTTTTTTTAAATAAATGTACCTGTCAGCTCCAATGTTAAATAAAAAATTCTCTTTTAAATGGAAATTTGCTGGTGAAAACATGGTGTAAAACGTGTTATTGAATACCTAAGATCATTCTCAAACCTAGCCTGTTACCTGCGAAATGTTATTCAGCGAGTTCTAGAATCTGGTTTTATCGGTGAGTGTTTTTAAAATGTTAACGGGTTTTTTTTTTAATTTTTCCCACTCTTTCACAATATTATTTACAGTGTAACTATACAATCATAATTCTTACTACTAAGGTTTGAGTTTCTGATATACCGGATTTTATGGGCATTGTAATTGGAAATTCCCTCGGAAAGGATGCAAATTTGACATGACAACGTATAAGACTGGATTAGAACATTTTGTCAAGTAAGTGTATTCTTTCTGTATTTTGACCCAGTGTTTGTGTCGTGTGAGTGGTTGTACGATGAGCTGAATGGTGTCAGACGTCTTAGAACTCCGAGTGCAATGCGAAACTGATCGTCCTTATCGTTTCAGCTCGGAAATCCTAAGCTGGACCTTCACCTAAACCGACCATCGCATGTGTCGTGGCTAAGGTGTACAGTACTGTACCAGGACATTTTTCCCTTGGTCGTTAAAAAAAAAAAATTGAATTTGGTAAAGTAATTTTTTTTTTTTTTTTTTAATCTCTAAAGTCGTGTAAGGAGTTTACGTGGTAACGCCCTTTGCTTCGATCTGTATCAATTTCCCCAAGTTCATACGTGTTTTCATTTAAAATTCTTGTGATTTTGTATGGTCCAATGTACGGTTTCGTTAATTTGGCGGCCTGATGTTTTGATGCATCGGTGGTTCTTAAATTCTTGACCCATACTAGATCATTTAAGGCGTAGGTTTTTCGTTTTCTTTTGATTTCTTGCTGTTTTATTTCCCATTTCCTAGATTTTTCCTGGAGTCGTTCCCTTAATTTGGTATATTCCTCTGCATATTTGATTTCCTTTTTGGTTTTCCAGGGTCTTTCCGGTTGTTGACCCGTCATGATGGTATATGGAATGGTTCCTGCATTTTAATGGAGATTGGTCTTCTACTTCAATTATATGTTGATAATCTTTGGCAAACGTAACTTCTTCGTTAAATAATCTTCTATTCTTCCATAGGGTTTCTTTAATTTTTTCTTTTAATTCTTCATTATTAAAATCTATTCTTCTTACAACTTCTTCTATCATCTCAATATCGAATAAGCTATTATTCAGCTTTAATTCGTTTAAATCATCGGAAATAAATTCTTTATTGTATACATCAAACTTTTCATCTGTTTCTTCTAAATCATCTTGGTAACTCTCAATCCTTGGTACTTTGCCATAATTATCTTCTTTTTCCTCTACTATGTTGAATTGGTGTATACCTTCGCTTGAAACTTCCTCCATTTTTACGATGTTACCTTGAATGTTGATATTTTCTTCCTCAAAGTTTATAGTCAAATTCAATTTCCTGATGTTATCTATTCCCAAGATGCAGTCAAATTTCATGTTGTCAAATATATAAAAGTTCAGCGTGTATGTCTTGTATCCAATTATTCCTTCTAAACAGACGCGTTGTTGTATTGATCCTATTTTCTTCTGATTGGTCGCGACTAAGTCTATTTTGTTGATTCTGATAGCTCTTCTGGCAATTATATCTTCGGTCAAACTTGAGTTACGAATTAACGAAATTTCAGCGGCTGTGTCGATTAAACATTTCAAAGCACGTTCTTCTACTTTTATGGAAATACAAGGAAATCGATTATTGTCATCCTCATCTTCGCTGTCTCCCTCGATTGAGATAAATTCTGCTGGATGTCGATAAAATTTACTAATACTATTAAAAAAATTCTTATAACTAGTTAACGGCTTAAAACTACTGACTAAACTTGAATTTGTTTCGTTTGCGCTTACGGTTTCGCTACACCCTGCAGATTCATGTCTGAAATAGGCGTTTTTTTTTTCTCAAATTCCGGACTAGGACTTCGAGATTCTCTGGTCCGTTCTTCTTCTCGCCTTGGAGAACTACTTCGGGTCTGCTGACTCATATAGTGGTTGACACCTCTGCCTCTGGTGGGATAACTATTATTGCTTGGCCTATATCCGTTACCTTGTGAATAGTTTGAATTGTATCTCGGTGGAGAATGGTGTGAACGATGATGTGATTCGTGTTGATTGTTGCTGTGATGGTTGTTGTGATTAGACGAGTCGTCCTGACGTTGATTATTGTTGTGGTTGTTGAAATTGTTTCTAGGCGGGTAGTTGTTCTCGTTTCGGTTGTGATATTGATTGTAGTTGAATCTGTTCTGCTGGTTGTGGGAATTACCTTGATTCTGCAGTCGTTGTAATCGTTGCAAGTCTGTTAAGTCGTCTAAACGTCTTAGTATTTCCATAAGATCGTCTAAATTGTTGACCTCCCGACATATAATAGCATGTGAATCGGATAAGATAAAGTGTGATAGAATATGCTGAACAATTTCTTTCTCTGTCAATCCCTCTATATTCTTGCTTTTATTGTATAAGTCACAGGCATACACTTCTCTTTTAAGAGGCCCTTCTCGGTATTTTCCTGTTAATAACTGAACCTTGATTCGGTTTTGTTGATTCTTGTCCCAGTATTGTCGTCTAAACGCTTCACAGAAATCATCGACATTATGTACATGTTCGCTAACAGACTCGAACCATTCTAAGGCTCGTTCTTGGAGAGAAATGCGTATCAGGTTCAGTGCTTCCGATGAATCTCGAATTCCTGCGGTTAATCTGACGACATTCTTAATATAAGTCATCGGGTGCAACTTGTCTTGATATCCCTTAAATTTGGGCCATAGTTCAGGTTTCATGAACAATGCTGGCCTATAACAACCTTCGGCGTGAATAATCGTCTGTCCTTGTCTCGGATTCTTCTTCAGTTCTTCTTTGATCTCTTCTCCCACCTTCTCGCATTGTTTCTTGAGATATTGCACCTCTATATGCATCTGTTCTTGCTGTTGAGCCGTAACCTGTTCAACTTGGTCTATTCTTTCTTCAGCTTTGGATAATTGACCTTCTACTTCACCTAGTTTTTCTTGTACTTCCACTATCTTCACCTGTGTTTTTGTCTGGTTCTTGTGTATGTTAAGCTCTAGTTGTGAAACATTGGTGTGTATGGTTTGGGTGTCTTGTTTTAATTCTTGTATTTGTGTGTCTGTTATGGCCTGAGTGTGATGTATGTTGTCTAATTTTTCATTGATATTATCCTGATATGATGATAATCTTTCGTTTAATCTTTGTAAATTGGCTTGTAAATTAATTTGAGTTTCGTTTAACTTCGTATTTAATTGCGCTTGATTTTCGCTTAGTTTTGTATTTAATTGCGCTTGATTTTCACTTAATGTAGTTGCAAGTTTTTTTTCTAGATTTTCAATAACGCTAAATAATTTAGAGATTTCGCTTGATTGCGTGCCTGCGGTATCTCCAACAGAGCTACTTCTTGTTCTGCGCGACATTTTGAAATTTTATACTGATATATATTTTTTTTTTGTTTTAAGATAATTGCTTGCGTATCCGAATTCGAGCCCCACGTTGGGCGCCAAAAATGTACTACGGTGTGTATATGATACGAAATTGGAATGGGTCGTGTGTTGGGTTCGCGGATACGCCTACAATTTGTATTATTATTATTATTTTTAACAATTCAATAACAATAAAAATATCCAATAAAAAAAAAACTGTTTATTTTATTTTTGAAAAGTGAAATCAAAAAAATTAAGAAAACCAGATACGATCTAAAATGTAATTTGTTAAAGACTAAATTAGATTACACAACTACTTATACTTAAAAAAAAAAGAGGAGGAAAAATGCTTCACGATTAATATTATGGTCTGTGACTACCCGATGTCGCTGATAATTCAATAACTAGCTATGCTATACGTAGGCAACCCATTAATCAAGTAGAATCGGAAATCAGAACTCGCCCCCTTTTACAAAATGTTTACACAAATAATTAATAGATCAATCAGTAGATAATCAAAAAGAAATGAAATAAATACAAACTACAGGAAGAACTCAATACACAAGGATGATTTTTATTTCTGACTAACCTTTTCGGTCCGGGATGTACTACGGTTGGACTTGACAGCTTTTGATGGGAATTCTCGAGGAGAGGGTGTTTTGGAAACCGAAGGAAGATCAATTCATCATTTGTAAAGTCAGTTCGGGAAATATTTTTCTGGTTAGTTTTAAATCTCAAATTCACTTTTTTTTTCTTTTTAAATATTTCATATATCTCTTTAGATAACGATTTTAGGTTAGAATTTTGAAGTTTAACCTTAAAAAAACTATTGGATCAAAAGTAAGGTTAGGAATTTTGGCGGAGCTCAAAAATTGTGCGTCTGTATGATTTCAAAGTTAGAAACGTATCTATTGTTTGTTTCTATGGAAATTAATAAGAAAATCTGCAAATTCAAGGCTGTGATTGGTGGAAATGTGGTGTGATTAAAGATAACAAATGAACATCGTTTTTCCTTTTAAAACCCTGGAAAATATTTCGAAAATCTCTTTTTGGATAAGAAAATGAAGTGGAAAAACGAATTCTCCGGGTAAAAATAGGTCTATATTCGGAATTTCGTAAATTAAAGATGTTTCCTTTTTTAAATAAATGTACCTGTCAGCTCCAATGTTAAATAAAAAATTCTCTTTTAAATGGAAATTTGCTGGTGAAAACATGGTGTAAAACGTGTTATTGAATACCTAAGATCATTCTCAAACCTAGCCTGTTACCTGCGAAATGTTATTCAGCGAGTTCTAGAATCTGGTTTTATCGGTGAGTGTTTTTAAAATGTTAACGGGTTTTTTTTTAATTTTTCCCACTCTTTCACAATATTATTTACAGTGTAACTATACAATCATAATTCTTACTACTAAGGTTTGAGTTTCTGATATACCGGATTTTATGGGCATTGTAATTGGAAATTCCCTCGGAAAGGATGCAAATTTGACATGACAACGTATAAGACTGGATTAGAACATTTTGTCAAGTAAGTGTATTCTTTCTGTATTTTGACCCAGTGTTTGTGTCGTGTGAGTGGTTGTACGATGAGCTGAATGGTGTCAGACGTCTTAGAACTCCGAGTGCAATGCGAAACTGATCGTCCTTATCGTTTCAGCTCGGAAATCCTAAGCTGGACCTTCACCTAAACCGACCATCGCATGTGTCGTGGCTAAGGTGTACAGTACTGTACCAGGACAATATATATATATGTGTAAACGAGATTACTGAGTGAATTAATGTATACGTATGATAATACAGTTCTCTTTTGAGGGTTGACAATTTTTTGTTTAATCAAAAAAAAATATGCAATGTAAAATGAATTGCGATAATTGACTAAAGTCTATTAATTTGCAAAATAGTGAAGGATTGTATTTATTATTTCCCATTTAACGTACAAATAAGTTCGGGTATTTAGCTGTCGCAGTGGGCTCCTTGGAGTTGTCCAATGTCAACGATTGGCAATTCTGTGGGCGCTTTCCCGCTCTAAACCGGTTGATTTTACCTTTGACCTCCTCGTGTTCGTTTTGTTCTACGTATCTAGCAATGACGCCTTTCTTGAAATTCGAGATATTGAAATTGATAATAATTCGAAGTCTTCTCCTTTATTGAAGAGACAAAACACTAAGTAAACGGGAACCGGTAGCAGTGGTAGCGGTAACGCCAGCAATAAACCCTAATAAGAGAATATTTCTAATATTAAGGAAAACTTAAATGAATCAAGCTCACCTTCTAAAGGGCTTACTACCGTATATATCAATATTCCAGAATACAGCTGCTAGGATAATCAAAAGGATATAATCGTTGATTGGTATGTACTTTTTAACAATATTTTTTATGCAGTTAAATTGCTCACCTCTTTTTTTTAATATTTTCCTCACCACGATTACTTGTGTAACTTTTAAATTAATCTTTGTAACTTGAAAAGACTGCAGGTGCACCGAAACTGTAGCAAAAATAACAAATATACATTAAAGAAAGCTAAACTCGCTCAATTGTTGGCCTTTTTCTTCACCTTCTGATTACATATGAGCGCTAAATTCTTTGGTAATTATTTACATTTAATTTTGAGGTGAGGTCACAAAATTCAATCTATTTAGGTACTACTTGTGACACAATGAGCAACTCGGAATAATCGTTCCCGCAATCTCAGGTCAATTTGTTGGTTGTAGTTTTGGAGCAGAATTTGGGAGCAAAAATATCTTAACGAAATGGGGGGTGGGGTGTTAAGAACGAAAATGTTAATATCGGATATAACATTAGAGGAAGACTCAATAATTTTAATACTACACATGATAATATAGGAACTAATATTATATCTGCAATGCTTAACCGAAATAATGGAGAATAATTTCAATGGAAATCTGACGTCCGTAAAAATCTCAATGGAAATGAATGTCTAAAATTCTGCTATGTCTCTCCCATTCATGGTGTTGGTGACTGACCTGTAAGAGAAGGAACTGCGCGCATTGCAACTGCTTGTAAAAGCTTGAGCATTGAATATTTGTTTACTCATACTGATTGGAATAAATTAGATTAAACGAATTAAACACAACAACTCATTCAGAAACAACTCAACCGATAAAAAAAAATCAGAAAATGAATAATTCAAATAAAATGACTATCTATCTACTCTTAATTAACTTCAATAAAATTTTCAATTTTAGCTTCAGATTTGTTTATTATCTCAAAGTTTTTCATTCAAAAATTATCCAGCAAAACTACAATTTAAGAGGTCGTTGCACAACTTTGACTTAAAGCAGATGACAGAATACATTTATAGCATTTATGATTTATATAAATACAGGATTTAAGAAAATTATTGAAGAGGGAATCAAAAACCGCTTGGAATATTACAAGAAAAGTAATTCACATCTCCGTAAAAGATATAGAAAAGTAAAGTTCTTCACTGGGTCTCTCGGTGCAGATGTAGAACACTAAACACTTCAATCCACTAAACACCAAAAACTTCTAACTAAACACCGACGCGTTTCGACAGCAAAGCTGTCATTATCAAAGCGATAATAAAACAACTAAATTAAAATAAAACCTACAAACAAAAAGTAGCCTAAATGTTATGCACGGTCAATCCGATTAACATCATTAATTTCCGATTAAGGAAAACAGTGACCAATGCGAACATTTAGAAACTTACAATTGTTTATTTGTTTAATTAATTTAACATTCGTATGATCAATGTTGCGATCTGTTTCAAAAATGTGTTGAGCAACGCCTGATTTCTCAATTCTATTAAATCTAAGATTCGCTCTATGCTCTTTAAATCTAGTTGAGGTTGCTCTCCTAGTATGCCCAATATTTTGATTACAATCTTTACAATTGATTTCGTAAATACCTGACTTTTCCAAAGGTTGTATCTTATCTTTATGGTTACCGATGAGACTTCGTAAACTAATCCCAGAACTTTACTCAAACCTTTAGCGATAAAGGGAGCGTAAGGGAGGATCACAAAGGGTGAAGCTTTAACATCCTCTCGAAAACTCGTAGATTCTTTCACAGTTTTCTTATAATTAAACTTCCTAATTAACTTATAGATATGCTGAGGCTGGAAACCATTACACTTGGCCGCATCTTTTATCATTTTAAGCTCTTTCTCATACCTCGCCTTGTTCAAGGAAAAAGTGAGGAGTCTGTGCATCAAAAAATTCACGCTTGCCATTTTTTTTTTTTATTGTCATAAGTCCTACAGACATTGACATTGTCAGATATACATTAAAAACACATTAATTATACACTCTTACGTTACTTTTTACAAATTTATGTATTCAGCCGCACAGTAAAATGATTTATTCAATAAATAAGATTTAAGTTTTGATTTAAATCTATGAGCTGGAGTAATATTTTTTATCTCCGTGGGTAGGTGGTTATAATATATTATAGCTCTATAGTAAGGATTCCTTTCAAATAGATTTGTCCTGTGAGAAGGTACACTGATATTAGACGCCGACCGCGTGTTCATATCATTGTATATGTCACCATTTGTCAGAAAGCTACTCTGATACTTTTTAAAAAATATAAGTATTTCAAACAAATACAATGACCAAAGCGGCAATATGCGTAGTTGTTTGAACAGTGGGCGGCAGGAAGTCAAGGAAGATACACCCATCATATATCGAATAATGCGCTTCTGCATAAGAAACACACCATTCTCTCCGGGCACGGCGCCCCAGAACGCCAAACCGTAACGCAGACGAGATTCTACATATGCAAAATAGAACATTCTGAGCGAATTTGCTGTGACTGTGCCTCTTAAATTACGCATGCCGAATAGAGCAGATGAGAGCTTACGCTCTACGTAGGCACAGTGATTAACAAATTTCAGATTAATATCTACTTGTAGGCCCAAAAACTTGACACAGTTCTGCTCAGGTATAGATTTTCCATTACATTTTACATATAAACTTTCATTTGAAACTATATTTGAATTTTTGAATCTAATCAATCCCGATTTGTTACCATTCAATACCAGCCCATTCACTGTGCACCACTCAATCATGGAGGTAACGACAGTATTAACAGAACTGGCCAAGGTATTAATTCCAGTAGATGCCACCACACAACTAGTGTCATCAGCAAACTGACATAATCTTGATGGACCCTGAATTGATTTTAAATTGTTGGTGTATATGAGAAATAACACTGGTCCCAAGATCGACCCCTGTGGAACACCATCGGAAACGGCGGTCAAAGACGAATAACATGTTTTTCTAACACCATCCACCGTTCCTGTTACAGCCACACAAGTTTTACGATCACGCAAGTAAGATGAAAACAATTCATATGCAACACCGCGAATTCCAATTTCTGACATTTTAGATAACAGTATAGAGTGATCGACTAAGTCAAAAGCTCTAGACATATCAAAGAAAATTCCAGCCACACAATTACGTTTATCAAGTTCCTCATACACATAGCTCAAGCAGTGGTAGATCGCGTCAGAGGTTGATTTGCCTGATACGAAACCAAACTGACTATTGGAAATAAATTCAATTTTTTGTAAATATCCAGATAGTCTACTATTTATGCATTTTTCAAATATTTTTGCAAATGCTGATGATAATGATATTGGTCTGTAATTTTCAGGCATGAGATGATTACCCTTTTTATATACTGGTATGGTTTTCATGATTTTCAGTTGATAAGGATAAATACCTTCAACAAAACAACGGTTAATGATATGTACCAGTGGATTCCCAAGTTGATGCTTGATATGTTTTAGAATAGAACATGGAACGTCTTCAAGCCCAGCGCTATTTTCCAGTGGTTACATCATCGATGATCTGTAACACCTCAGGCATATCAGTGGGGTACATGTATAAACTATTACTGGGGGCACATTGAGTGTCCTCCAAAGATGAAGGAATGTAAGGTTTTTCGACATTACAAAACTGCAAGCAAAACAAGTTTGCAATATTGTTTGGATTAGACGTAATGGCGCCCAAGGAATCTCTTAGTTCTAGTTTTGTATCGCTTATTCTCGTACCGCTTAATTGGTTGATAATATTCCAGCAATCTCTCACTCTGTTTTCGGAATTTTGTATTAAACGGTCATAGAAAGCCGCTTTTGTAGTTTGTACCTGTAAATGGTACTCTTTTTTCAATTTTTTATATGCTTCAAGAACAGCTGTGTTGTTAGAGGACTTATATATGTGAAACAAATCACGCACGTCTTGAGCAGTCCGTCTCAAATCCTCAGTATACCAATTTGCAGTAGTTTTCTTATTATTACGAATTTTTGTAACAGGGAAGCATAAGTTGAAATAATATAAAAATCTATCATAGAATAGCGTAAATACATTTTGTGCATTACTATCTGAGGAGTATAAATCCAGCCATTCTTCTCTATCCAAAGCAGACCGAAACCGGCCAATAGCCTCCTCCGAAAAATAACGCCTATAGGAATAGCCAACATCGGATGATAAAATGTGATGCTGCATTTCAAGGACTTGATAGCAATGATCAGAAACTATTGGTTCACCTACATAACATCTGTGTGCACCGGGCGTTGCACTAGCAAATATATTATCAATTATAGTCTTGGAGTGTTCCACGACGCGAGTAAAGTTTTTAACATGTGGGTGCAAGTCACATGATTTAAAAATATTTAATAGTGTTCGAACACGATTATCGTCAGTATGAAAATTGATATTGAAGTCCCCGCACACTATAATATTTCGTTTTCTTTCGAATACTTCTTCAAGTAATAAGAGTAGATTCTCAACAAATACATCAAATCTTCCTGACGGTGACCTATACAAACAGATTATTATTAAACTGGTACTATTCAAATTGAAACAAGCACAGGCAAATTCAAAATCCTTCTCAATTGGACTAACGGAGACATTGTATAGATCTGCTTGTAAAGCATACCTGGAATATATAGCAACACCGCCGGCTTTAAAGTTATTTCTAGAATAGTTTGCTACTAATTGATATTTATTCAAATTCATACATTTAATTTCATCACTCGAGAGCCAGTGTTCAGACAAGCATACTACATCAGGTAAATCTAAATTTGATAAAAGAGCTTCTAATTGAGTCAACTTGTGCCGGAGACTACATATATTAGTATGAAATAGTCGACTGTTTATCTCCGTACCTGAATGTTTTGTTCGAAGTAAAAAACGAATCCCCACCAGTATTTAGATTACTCTTAAATCCTGTATCTTTTGAATGCAAACTTATTTCAATTAAATTATTAGTATTTACAAATGGATTTGCTTCAATATTTCCAAATAAACCTGCACAGTTCTCAGCAATGAATTTAGCAATATAACGTACCAGTTTCCTCTTTCCTGACATTTTTAAATGCAAACCGTGACTTGTTACATCTGAATTCGCTAGTAAAGCATTTATCTCTATAAAGCGAGCAAATCCAATATGTGAATTACTAATCGCGTCAAATACTTCACAATTAAAATTATATACGAGCTTATTGTATATATGTCGACCTTTCCAATACGGAATGGAAATATATAAAACATTCGTGTGATTTAAATTACTTAGAAAGTTAAGGAAATATTGTTTCTTCGGTGATTTTGTATTGAACACAATGATGGGAATCCCAAGGAATGTAGCGAAGTGTACCGATTGCTTTCTATACACGTCAAACTCTAATCTACTGTTATTTCTAATTACTAAAGTATCTAGAAAGGGTAGCTGACCGTTTTCTTCTCTTTCACAAGTGAACTTTATGGTTTCGAACTGATTATTTAATCTATCCGTTACTTTTACACTTATTTAAGAGAAAAAATTTTCGTTTTCGAAGCTACCAGATGTTATACCATTTAGGCAACAATAATATATTATTACCTACTGACAACGTAATTATAGTTTGCCGTTTTCCATAATTTAATAAATTCATAATTTAATAAATAAATAGATGTATGTAGAGCGCAACCGGTCCGAAACCGGTAATTGAATTATTTTAAACGCGAATTTATATATCACTGAATCGGGAACATCATAAATATGACGGGAAATTTTATCTAAACAAATGTCATTTCGAATAGCGTGACACTAAGTGCGCCAAGCGCGAAAAATGTTCCGTTAATTAATTTATGTAGCGAATACGTCAATTTAGTTTGGCATAAATCAAGCTATTCCAACGGATTCCATACCGGTTATTCATTTACAGATACGTTTAACTGAAATAACAGTGATTACAGATTATAGATTTACATCCTGGATAATACAATGCAAATTATTAATTGAATAATTGTACGGCATCTAATCCGGATTATCGGGTCTACGTTCAAATATGTTTCTTTGTTCAACCATCCAAATAGAATTTCCTGCAGAAATTGTATGAAATTAAAATTAATTTAATTATATGAAAATAAACGAATTATTCTCTTCATTTTAATCTAGTTGTGTGCAGCAGTGATATAAAGCTTGGGAATATTAAAATATCTAGACAATTTGCAATCGATATATTGGTTAGCCGCACAATTGAGTATACTCCTACATAAATGTGTATAATAAGTTGAACAGCAGCTCTTGCTGTGTAGTTTAGTGTGGTGGTTTCATAGCTTTATTACACAGCATCACCTTCACCAGAGGTGCACAAGTGAAAAATCGAAACCACAATCTATTCTATGAATGAGCATTTTTAATAACAAGAAAGCACACGTTACAAAACCACGATATCATCCTCCATACAAATTGCCAATTAAAAAAGCTTATCGATTAATTTTTTTACTATCATTCGATAACACG
Source organism: Holotrichia oblita (assembly GCA_023690525.1). NCBI lineage: Eukaryota > Metazoa > Arthropoda > Insecta > Coleoptera > Scarabaeidae > Holotrichia > Holotrichia oblita. The sequence continues at coordinate 20,006,844 of CM043021.1, read as the reverse complement.
ATCTTCCTGAACCTATCTGATATCATTATAATTAACATCGATATTGCGGCCAATTTGAGAGGTTACTACAGTTAGACGTCCATTCGAATATTAGAGCCGTCAAGCACAGGTGCAGAAGTTAATTATTGTACACTACATAAATTTAATGTGACGCTTAATGGCAGCAGAGGTTCGCTGCAATTGGAAACGTTCCCTAGACCGCATAATAGCTTAATCAAAATAACTACGTTGGAACATAACTACCTATCTACCTGCTACCTGCGAGGGGTATTAATTAAAACGACGGTAAAAGGTTAGGCGTTCCAATAGCGTATCGTTTGCATATCTGATCTATAAAATACCTACATACGTATAATACACTCTAGCAGGAAATAGGAAGTTTATATTTTAGCTATGTGTCGACTGCTTAATTAAAATCCGATAGTTTCGCGGTTTAAAGAATGTTTAACTGTTGGAAATTCCTCGTCGCATCTAAACTTCCTATTTTAACGGATACTATTAGTTACATGAATAGCTAATAATCTAACCATCTTCCTACATCGTATCATTCGCGAAACTCTACACCTCTAGCAAATTAATAATGATATTCCTCTTGCTTCTTGAAGTGGGCCATAGAATAATAATCACAAATTCAACGGCACCTTTGATATACTGATCATTAATAACGCCTTTAGCTATGTGTCTTTAGCTTGCGCGCTCTTAAGTATCCAAATAGTTCCAAACTTAAATAACACTGGTCAACTAGGTTTTTTTTCTTATACTCTGATACGTGTACGTTGTATTAAATGTACTGTATGTCTAAAGATATTTTTTATGAGTAAGTTAAAAGAAACTATCAAATTGTTATCATTCTAACGGGCATGTCTGAACAGGATCTAACATGTTTGGGCTTCATTTGTACGTCATAGTCGTTAAACCACTCCCTTTTTTTTCTGTAGAACCAATCAAATCAAGGAAGACACGTTATTTAAGACAAGTTGTGAACCCCTCACAATGTCTGTGCACGATTTGCTGTTACTTTGAGGAGCTGGATAAAAGGTAAGAGCATAGCTATGCCATTTGGTAGGTCTATGATTTGGCGAGAACAAAATCATTCGACAGACTGCTAGGTTTTGCAGTAAAAATAAGGATAAAATTACCTATCCTAATTTACCTTCTGCCACTCGTCCAGTTCCTCATTCGGAAGCTTTGCCAGTACCAAGTCCTATGGATGTTTCGAACCAAGAACATGTTGAAACCGAGATAGAAGAATACATTTCAGAGTTGCCGGACACAGACGAAGAATATTTGCCATCTCAAGAGGACACGCCTCGAGTTCGAGATCTCGAGTCGAGTTCAAGACTGCAAGGATGGAAGTTGTTAGAGCCGGGTACTCGTATTTCTGTATATCGAAATCGCCAGAAAGAACTGTCACAGTATTTTTCAACTGAAGAAGGTCTTTCAATTTACAAAAATGTTGACGGTTTAATGCGAGAATTAGATTACAAACACCAACCGGAAGAATGGCGTTCTTTTATAGATGCTTCTAAATTGAGTTTGAAAGCTGTCCTTCTACATATAGGAAACATCTATCCCTTCATTCAATTTCGTCAAAACATTGGACAAAGAGGGACCGGGATTTTGATACCTTAAACAAAAATTTCCTAATATATCTGAGGCAAAACTTAAAGAGGGGATTTTTATAAGACCCCAGATTAATCTGTTACAACAGGATCGTGAATTTGACGTACGCTTGAGCGATTTAGAACGGACTGCTTGGGATGCATTTAAAAGTGTGACAAAGAATTTCTTAGAAAATAAAAAATCTGAAGATTAGAAGGAAATTGTTAGTGAGCTTCTTAGAAGTTACCATGCATTTGGCTGTAATATGAGTCTTAAAATACATTTCTTGCATTCGCACCTGAACTTCTTTCCCTCCCGAATCTTGGCGATGTTAGTGACGAACATGGGGAAAGATTTCATCAGGATATTTCCACTATTGAAAAACGCTATCAGGGCAAGTGGAATAGCGAGATTCTTTCTGACTACTGTTTGGCTTTAATTTCGGAATGTTCTTCATCCCAATATAAAAGAAAAGTGAAAAGAAAGACTTTCCACATACGTCGCAGAATAGCATATACTTAGTTAGTGTTAGTATTGTATTATCAATATGAGTTTCATTTGTTTATAATATCAGACGTGATAGAAGATATTTGTTTTTAGAACAATTATTAGGAAAATAAAACAAAATAAGTTTGTATATAATTCATAAAGAAAAATAAAAAATAAAAGTGTGTTGTTCTGTGTAATCATATCTCTGGAAATGAGATGAGAAAGGTGAAAATATGTGCAAAGAGGCACCACTTCTTTTAAAAAATGACAAAAAGATTACAACAATATACCGCCAATCTCCGCCATTATCCATCATTGATAGAATTTAGCTGATCTTTTACATGCATTGGGGAAACATTGGTTTCATCCCAATACAACTCGCCAACTCTGGGACCCTACGGTGTCGCTGTAGATGCTGCGGCTACTCAATTCCGTGCTTCCGGGCAACGACCGTCGTAGTTGGCATTCTTTATGGGGTAGAGCTGCATGCCGGCTGTTCCCGTTGTACAGGCTTAATTCACGGGTAGACTGGTTGTACCTCACGGCCAGATTCCGTTTCCCATACATGGCTGATCGCCCCACCTGTGAGGTTAGATGTGTGGTACAAGTTCGCGCAGAATGCGTCTCCGGCGGTGACCCATCAAGCATTGACAAGGGAACTTGTCTAATACGGAGAGCACAGGAGCGGGAAAGCCCACCGATGTTTGCCGGTCCCCTCTAGAAGGTGCGGGCAGTTGGTTTCGTGGCTCATGACATTTACTGTCATGGGTATAGTGTGAGCACATTTGCAGCATCCGTAGGACATGGGCTAATCGCCTAGGCGCCTACTGTCGTCTCGAACGTGCCCTTACATACATTATATCAACTGCCTTAACTCACATTTTTCGGCTTCTACTCCACTCATCGGGTGAACCCTGGCAGAAATAATAAATGACCATTTTAAAAGAATCAATTTTATTTACATAATTTTTTTTATGTGGTGGGTGCTTAGTTGCAGTGCCTCCGTAAACTGTATCGCTTGTCTGGCTATCACTACAACTCTCGCGGTGTAGCTTTTGTGTGTGTATGTTGTGTTCAATTGGCTTTGTGACAGCATCATATCGCCTTTTATGATGCCGCGCTGTTAATCACTTTGCTCCCAACAGTGCATGGCAAGTCGATCCGGGATTAAACTCTCCGAAAACATGTCACCGTCCCTCCAGAGAATTGAACCCCGGCGCCTATCGTCCTCTCACAACAATAGTCAGCCGCCTAACCACTGCGGCCATCGACCCGTTAAATGAGCAACATAATTGTTCTTTTTGACCCCATAATGTAGTTCATGAGCTGCCCTCTTGTAGCCTTTTTCAAAAATGGTCTTCCTCTTCATCTGGCAAAGTTTCTGCAGCTAAAGCTTTCTCCATTTCATAGTGGGAGCTTATTCCTCTCAAAACATTTTTCTTTCCGTTCAATTTATTTATTTTATTAGATTTCGTAAATGATGACTCGAAATCTTGTTTTCATGAAGATGACCTGAGATCTTGACGCTTTTCCCTCTCTTGTAGCAATCTTTCTTTTAATAAGTGGAATAGAATTGATCTCAAATAAATTGATAAACTTTCTAAAGCTCTTAATGTAGTTAATGAATGAAATTTTCGAATCGTCCAGTTTTAAGGAGACGGACGCTTGGATTAGTTTAAAAGCTATAGTCTAGATTTCTTAAATATCAGGTCGTACTGGAATGTTGGAGTTCTCCAATGCGCTTCTATTTTTCTGAACGTTTGTGCAGCATCAAAAAATAACAGTTATACAGTACCGGCCATAAATGAGAGATCAGTAGCACACAAATTCGTCACTTCAGTAATTTATCTGCCCAAATAGCCCCAATCTAAATAGAATATGTTTGGTACGTTTGCAAGATATTTACAAAGGGAAATTGCATAAATCCCTACTGCTCTGGAATGAAGTGGATAGAAGGGTGAGGAAACATTGTTCACGGTCACAACAACAGCTTTGGGAACATCTCAGAGAGGAACGCAATTACAGTAGAGACACTTCAACAACTTGTATCAAGAATGTTCAAAATATGTAAAGCAGTTATTAAGTGTGGTGGTGGATATTTTCCTGAGAATAAATTGAAATAATTTAATTTTTTTATTAAATGTTATATGGCTTAGAATTTGTAAATATTGCTTTATTTTTTAAGAATTTAACTGTTTTGTTAGAGTTAGGTGATTTTTTAATATATGCATCGGCTAATTTGTTACGTTGCGTTGTATTATTTTTCTTTGACTGATCCCTCACTTAAGACTGGTGTTATTACATCACCAGGGAGAGCCAGGCTTCTTCGGGAACAAAAAAATTGGTAAGAATTTTCAGGAGGTCAGAGTAACTCGACGTGTTAAACGTGTAAACCACGCTAGTGGCGACCACCCTCTGACCCTGACTTGCATCATTTAAGTGTTTAGTATGCCGATAAGCAACCTAGTTAATTCTGTCTTACTGCCATCGTAATGAACCAATTCCTTCCTACTTTGCAGTTTCTTTTTACAAGGAAAGGAAGAGAGAGATAGAATCCTGAATTTCCTCCAGTAATACATAAGTATTAAAAAAACAGTCACCTGCTGGCAGGTCCTGCGTTAGAGATCGATTCAGATGGCAGGACAGTGTTGTGAGGATAATAAACGGAAAGACAGAGTTTTTTTGTAGGAAAAAATGCTTAAAATTAAATTACAAAATCTGCAATAATTTGCTGCTATGTGTAGTCTATAAAACGACAAGGGAGGAGAATTGAGTAAGACAAGAAAAGAAATTACCAAGCATAAAAAACACCCTCAACAAAAAGACTCTGCCAGTTGTAACCACAACAAAACAATAATTGAGTTCTGATTCCCTTTACAAATATGTATGTAGATGACCTACTCCTTGATGTGTGTAACAGTCACAGACGATACAAGTTCACAAACACAACTAAATAGTTATGATGGACACAGGATAATTCTTTTCAAATTAAATCGACAGTTACAGTCATTTAAAGTTATGCAACTATAGACGAAGTCTTACATACAGTCGTACTAGTAAACGAGGTCAAAGAAAATGAACTCCATCGTTGAAAATTTAGTATTAGCAACGTCGACGTTTGTTCCATTCCCCCTCGAGGTTTATACCAAAATCCTCGACGCTACGGACAACGCAATCACAAATTAATAGCCCCCGGTGACAGAAACACGACAACTACTATCACTAAGACAAGACGGAGTTCAAATTAATCTCCTCGTCACCCCCAATATTCCATCCATAATTGCAGCGAGGAAATCGCCCCTTTGTGGCTTTGCTAATACAAATGACCTAATTCCAATAACGAATAGCACCCACTTGACGACAGATATTTCAGATTTAAATCGTGTGAAGAGTATAAAACGACAATATTGTTCGCAAATTGATCGCTATCATTTGAGACGTTGCAACATGATTGTTAAATATTGTAGAAATTAAGATGTACATATGTACTTAAATATCAAATATATTTAAATTAAACATGGCTTTCTTTCTCTGTTGGTCATATATACACAAACACAAAGTGCCTAAAAGGCACTTGTGCAATGGGATCCCAAAGTAATCAAAATTTTACTAGGTACTTACTAAAAACTGCCATACCTCTAAGAACCATCTTACTGTTAGTAAAATTATTCATGTCTATTTCATTCGGATGATATCCCCCTCACATTCTCACCAACCATACTTCGATTTAACATCCATCAGTACTGCCAACCGCAAATTTTCATTCTCCTGTTCCCCTTTTAGTATTTTTCTTTTATTTCGCCCGTACGGCACAGAACTAATAGCGTACGGCATTCACGTTTCTATTCTCTATGTCGTGGAGTTTGCTCACGCGAATCACGCGCATCACGACGTTATATTTCCGCTAGATAGAGGCCCACTTCGTTGATTCCGTTGAAAAAAAAAATCGTTATTCAATTGTTTTGAAGAGGTGTAATGGCGTTATAAAACCGAGGGGATTCCTACTATACCGAAAGCGATTTCTATTCAATAGATGTATAGGTGATTTGGTATATACGGAGGGTGATTTTTTGCTACGCTATTCGTATACAAAATAAGCAAGAAAATAACGTTAAAGTTTATTTAATCTTTGAATGAGATTACCATCAAAATAATGACGTAAAAGAATGAGCTTTATAAAGACTCTAGTCACCTGATACAGATTTTGACGCGCAATCATGACATAACCATGACTGTACTGCCTTTGACAGCTCGATAGCATTTTCACCGAATTGCCTATAATTTTTGTTCGTCAAACGATTTAACTCATCCATCCAATTTGTGCAACAATACTTTGACTAGTGTTCACTTCGAAAGCCCACTTCTCATCGCAAATTACAATCTATAGTAATATTGAACATTAACATTTTGACACTACAATGACAACATAAAAAATGTCAATGTTCGGCAATAGAAACTACTCAAGATATTCGTTTAATGCAAATTCGTCGGAACCTCTAAGCCTAGGCGATTCGGTAAAGGTGAACAAGCTGAAAGATAGCCAGCTGAGCGTTTATTTCAACGTACTCAAAAATGCATCGACTTCGAGACAAGAGTTGGCCAAACGAAACAACCATTTCGAAGAATTCAAAAGGGTCTGTAACACTAAACGAATAGAGAAAATGGTTAAAAAGAATACGATAGTGAACAGCAAGAAAGACAGCATCGGTGAAATGTTAAGGAGGTACGGAGTGAGACCAGTTAAAGAAAACATAGTAAAACCTGCTATGAGAAGAGCTCCTTTGAGAGGAATAAAGACAATCGGCATTGAAATACCATCGGTTTATAAAGCGGAAGCAATTTATCAGCCGCCAAAGAAGAGGGATGTCGAAATGTTTGTCGAGATAACGAAACCAATTGCACGAGACAAACCTAAAGTTCAAATCAATGAAATTCCAGAAATAAAAGAACATGAACCACCACCAAAATCAGTAATCGAACAACAGTTAAAGATAACCAGAGATGAGATAAATATGGCGAATATACAATTGGAACATATTAGAAGCTTACTTGGGCCAAATAAAGGACTTTTGAGCCCTTTAAAGGAAGAGGATGAAATAGAACAGAAAGTTTGTCAAGCGAAGGAATTCGTCGACAAAAAATCTTCGCCTATCCAACCGAGAACTCAATGGACTGTTAGAGCTTTAGATCATGGTAGATCAAATAAAACAAAGAAAAATAAATTGGTTACTACTTTGAATAGTTTGAACGACCGCCTTCAAAAAATACAAGAGAAATATTTTAATGAACCAAAATTCAAATATAAATCCATTAGTGATTTTCCTTCGCCGAAAAGGACATCGGGTGTTGAAACTCTATATACAAATACGGTTTACGAAAAAGATTCAGCTGGACTAATACATTATGACGATGAACCGGAAGATTTCGATTCGAATCCAACAGAATATATGCGGGAACTAATAAAACGCACACAAAAACTTACAAAAATTAATAAGAAACCGACCAGAAAAGGTAAAACTAACGATAGTATTTTAGTAGTGATGCAACCTAAAGAAGAAATTTCAAAAGACTCTGACCCACAAATTCTTCTTGATACTTCACATTCCAGTAAAACCAACAGAGGAATACTCAAAAAAGGACTCCGTCCTCAACAGAAACTTCAATATGGTTTTAGAGGCTCCGAAACTACAGGAATCGATTTCAAAATCGAATTATCTCATGAGAGAATTCAAATTAGGTTCTAATGACAAGGATTTCGATTTGGGAAAACTCCTCGTAAATGATAAGGAAGATTATCGTAGTTCTGAAAGTATAAGGAAAAATGTAAAATTCTCCAAGAATCCTAAGAAGTCTGATTCGCGTACAGCCTCACGTCTGAATTCCAATATTGATTTAGCACTGAAAAATTCACTATTCTATTACGGACAAAGTTGATGTATATTGTGAAATATATGATTGTACTGTCAAAATTCTTGTCTTTATTTAATTAGATTAAATTAAGATTAAAGTTATATACATCAATGGTTTGAGGTAATTGGTCTGAATGAATGGCCGTTCGCTGGAACCTCTTGCTAACTTGTCAGCTATTTCATTGCCTCTGATTCTATGGCTTGATACCCATCTCAGCGTAGTGCTTTGATGTTCTACCAGTTTTTCGAGCTTCCTATGGCAATTAAATACCACCTCGGAATCAAACTTAACAGCCTGTAGTACTCTAAAGGCAGCCTGACTGTCAGATAAAATTTCTACCGATCTGTTTACCTGCAGACAGTTTAGAATGCCCTCTTCGCAGGCCTAAATGGCAATTATTTCGGTCTTGGAGATGGACGAAGAGTCCCTAAGCTGATGGCTTCGCCATTTTAACCCTTTCGGTCATAGTGTCGTCAATTACGATACCGCATTTTAGCTTCCATCATAGGAACTGAATAGCTGCAAATACCATTTGGTCATGGTGTATTCAATTGAGCCACCTGATGTTTCTATCTTGGTGGACGACTTGTTACAAGATGCTGTACACTACATTTTGTATTTTGCTGCAATTGTCTTTATAATTTGTTTTTGTACTGCAATTTTTGAGAAATCAAGGGATTTAAGCCATTTGCACTGCAAGCATTGAACGTTGCAAGCATCCACCATTTATGGATGATGAAACTATGAAACAGAAAGGAAGAGGTGCCATGGAGGAGCTTATCTCTCAAGATGGGGAAGTCATTGTCACCAAGTGGTTTGATAATAAGCCACTTCACCTCGCATCTACATTTGTAGGAATTGGAGAGGCCGATAAATGCAAGCGATTGGATAAGAATAAAAATAATATATTTTTTGTCTCGACCGGAGGTCGTAAAAATCTACGATGCTTGCATGGGGGGTGTAGACAAAATGGATTTTATGATTCAAATTTTAAAACATTTATTAGGTCATAACATGGACTTTACGCATGTTTACGCATGCAATAGACATTTCCTGTAGAAATGCTTGGCTTCAATACAAAGAGAAGGCAAGTTTGTTAGAGGTAGAAACAAAAAATGTGTTAGATCTTCTACACTTCAGATCCTATATCGCCAAAGTGCTTATTTTCGAAGATAAGGACCTCCTTCGTCAACGAGGACGGCCTTCTCCACCGAAGGCTCCAACCAGAGTATAAAAGCGTCAAGAAGTTCGTCTTGTTGTGGAGGTACGGTATGATGGACTGAATCACTGGCCAGTCTACGACAATAAAAAATTTAGATCTAGGTGTAAAAATCCTGGTCGTACAAAGCAATCCCGAGAGTTATGTCTTAATCAAAATTGTGTTTGTTTTAAACAATTTCATAATGCTTAAAATTTGTTCATAATTAAAGATAATTTTTGAAGTATTTGTTATTTTATTACCCTTTAGTCACTATGTCGCAAATTGACAACATGTGCCAACCCCTGAACGGGGGTTGGTAACCCTTCACAAGTGATATCAAAAAATTGCAAATAAATCAGATCAATCAGACTTTCTAGTACCACAATTTTAGATTTTTTCTCTGAACCAAAATAAATAGTGACCGAATGGGTTAATATAACCTACTAAAGTAGTCCTAAAATATGTCACTTGTAATAAAATCTTTATCAGAAACAGTTCCTTGCAGGTCATATTTTCTTTCCATTCAGTCCATAATAGCTGCATGGGGCTAAAAAACTTGTTGGCTCTTACCAACGACTAATCTTTTCTAAATTCTCATAAATTGCATACACTAGAAAAGAATTGGATGTGTGTTAACTTAGCCTCACTTTATCATAATATTCAAAATTTCAACCGGTTTCCCAGCTACAATATTTTTCCTTTTTGTTTTTATTTTATCTGCGTAATAGGTACCGTTTACCCCCAAAATTAGTTCCACCGTTTGATAGAATGTCTTCCAATTTTCGTGACGTTACCTGTTAACAACAAAGAATCGAATAATGTAAATGTCGAATGTATTTTAATAGGTTATGTCAATCAAATTTGTTATTTTACCAAATTCACAAACAAGTAGTCACATCAAACAACGTGCTCCCGACAGCATGTTATAGTATGCGCACTATAATAATTACAAAGCACTTGAATTGAAGCAAAACATCTAAGTGGAGTGTGTTAAACGTAGGTATACAATAGAGCAGATTTGAACGGTTACAGCGCTATTGCAATGAAGTCTAGTCATGAACTCATATAATGTATAATATATATTGTCGTGATATAAACGATTTTCTCCCTAAACCTTGTTATTTATTTTTTCTTTATGTAGGTATGTTTTGTACTTTGGCAGGATTGAACATGTTCACTATATCATCTAACTTTCTTCTCAGGCTGTGCCATTTTCGTCTGGACTTCCCAAACTACCTTAATTTGCATCGTAGACAAGTGTTCCCACCAACTCAATTGTATTTCTTCCATTGTTGCCTAAACTCTCGCTGTATTTCACATTCTGTCAATTTTGTTGGTATCTGATATCCTTTTAAGGTACCTCACTTCACTTATCTTGTTTATTTCCAAATCCATTCTTCCATATCAGGCCCTCATTATTCCTCTAATTTACATGCTTCTTTATTTACATTCTACACTAATATGCGAATTGCACTTTTCCAGCTAATTTTTGCTATAAATCTATGTTGTAGTATCTCATCTGTAATAAAATTATAAACAACGAGAACTCAAGAGGCTGTCCTGTCGAAGTCCTTTGTTAGCATTAAAGTGTGCTGTCATAAATGTTGCCTCTCTACTTAGGAGGATTTTTATGTTAGCTGCCTAGCTATGAAACAAAAGAGTGACGATGTCAAACAATTTATTGAAAAATTGCTGTCACTGTTAGAAGTACATATGCTAAGTTCTGCTCCATAAAATGAGTAAAACTAATGTTGAACATCACAGCTTAATAAAGTTCCTGACAAAAGAAGGCAATGCTCCAAAAGCAATTTATGAAAGAATGGTTGCTGTGTATGGGGAAGATGCACCATCTTATTTTCAAGTAAAATATTGCTCTAAGAAGTTTCTCAAGAAACTTTGGCCGAGTTAGGGAGGGATAAAACATTTTTATCTCGAATTATCACCGGGGATGAGACTTGGGTACATCACTGGGACCCTCCTACTAAACAAGAATCCCTGTAGTGGGTTCATAAGGGCTCTCCACCAGCAAACAAGGCCAAGATACAATTTTCTGGAAAAAAAACTGATGGCAACTGTTTTCTGGGTAGTTGAAAGAGTCTTGCTTATTGAACACAATTAAAAATTTAAAAAATTCTCTAGAGGAAAAACGCTCGCATTCTTATCCACAAAAAAACTTGTTGCTGCACGACAATTGCCGGGTTCGTAAGGCAAACAAAGTTCTGCAGATAATCAATGACTGTGGGTTTATAGAGCTAAGGCATCCACCTTATAGCCCCGACCTAGCTCGTTCAGACTTCTTCTTATTCAAAAATTTAAAAAAGCATCTCAGGGGATAGCGTTTTGCGTCTAATGAACAACTCAAAGAAGCTGTTGAAGAATATTTTGCGGAGTTACCGAAGCAATTTTTTTCTGAGGGTGTGGGGCAATTGGAAAAAAAGATGGAATAAGCGTACTAGTGTTGAAAGGAATTATGTAGAAAAAAAAAATTTTGTTCTCGTATGTGCTTTTTTTCATGGCCAGGTAGATAGATAGAATATTCCCAATTAAAAATACGCCCTCGTACTATGCAACATTGAAGACCTCCTGTTGATTCGCCCGTACAAATACAGTGACTAACTTCAAAGCAATCCACTATTCCAATTTGTATCCAATGAAAACATCAAGACCAATATTTATATTGAAAAATGCTTCATTCTGTATGCAGAATTCCAGAAAATAATTACAGCTTCTATCAAGATTGTGTGTATTGTACTAATAGATCATTCTTACTCTTTTCTTAACTAATATTTAACTAACAGTAATTTTGTCGCCGAAAGCTGTTAGGTTCTATTTTCATATTTCATTCCAGCGGGTTCGTTTTGTTTTCGGCTTACGCTGCAATGTCTAGGTCATAATTTCGGATAATGATGTTTGCTCAATAACAGGGTGTTATTTAACAGACGTCTATCATCATCTTGCGAGCTGTGATCCCTGTCCAACATTACAGTAACGCAGCCAGCGCCAACGTAAGCTCGTATATCGCTGGAAAAGGTATCGGACATAAAAATGATGGAAACGACGCGAAGAAGAGAAAAGTACGCCAAAAATTTATGCGTATAGGAGATTGAAGTCGTATTTCACTTTAACGCAACCAAGGAGCTTTGCCCTTTACTCTCCGTTAATCCTTGATATAAACTGTTGACCCTTTAATCTAAAATACACAAGAGAATATATTATGATATTGGTAGGATACTAAGGAAAGAATTCAAGAACATGTAAATCCATAATATTCCAAATATGTACTAACAAATAACTATATCAAAAAGTACTACTTGCTTAGTGAGCAAAATAGTCTTAATCCCTAGTGGAAATTTCACTGAAATATTTTTATAATTTAAATAATAACGTCGTTTTCTGGTCCATATCTTCATTTTCAAATTTTATCCCTCAATCTAAATGTATAATACATACCCATTAACTTGTTTGATCTTTCAAATATTAATCAATTTCGAATTAGGAAGGGGGAGCTGATCTTAGAACGCCGTAATCTTAAAAATTCTGACAAGTTTGGACATTCAGTTTGGATCATTCACCAGAATGTTAAAAGACTTTCCATATTTTTCCTCTAATACCCACAATATTCCCAATTTTAACCCAATTAAACTTGTCCCGTTTTTCAATTCCATTCCCATTGAGACGTTTGAAAAGAAGAGAGTTCTTAGACGTAACGGCATAATATGCTTCATTAGAAACGAATAAAATACTGTGCGACTACATAGTTTGTTCGAAACTATTCTACTACATAGCGTGTTCGAAACAGTTCCGAACAAGCTACGTTGGTTTACCAAATTATATGAAAACTCGAAAAAGAAGACGGAGTCGTCGAAATGTCGTTTGAGACACAAGAGTAATTTAATCGAATAAAAAGGTTTGCTCAAGATATTGAACGTTTTTAATTTTCCTTATGGACAGTTTTTTGTTATCATATCGATGATGTAAATAAAATGCCTAAAGAATGTACTGGTTAAAACCCAGTTATTGACGCGGTCTTTCAACTGCCTCTGGTACTTTTCAAGTAATTCAATACTCAACCAAAGTTCAACAGCATCTGCTGCAGAGCATTTCAAATTTTGACAGACATTAATTAGAGTGCAGATAGAGTCATAAATTTTTACTGTCTCTTTAACTTTTTTTAATAAAGCTACTATAAACTAGTAAATTGGGATTTATTTAGATCTAATTTGATCTTTTTATATTTAGGATCAGCGGAAATTCCTTTCATTTGACGTCTCTGTATGAACACTATGTCGTGTCGCATTTTATCAATTACTAACTTTTCTGAATCAGGCTGTCCAAATTCTTTTAAAACAGACAATACTTGTTCCATTAAAACATTGTCTGTGATGTCTTTAGCGAGCAAATTATCAATGGAACTATTGCAAGTGCTGTTTAAAATTACATATTTCACCAACAACCCTCACCACAACCATCTTTATTATTGGACTGGTATTGTATAAAGATTATACTACTTCAATTGCTTCCCTTGCTGAGATAGCTAATCTTATCAGCATCTTCAGCTTCACACCACCTGCAGGTGTCCTTCCATCCGTAAAGCAATAGTAAGTACTATCTACAACAGTTGTTAAGAGCATTTTCCATCTTGAGTAATGTGACTCAACAAGGGAAACTAGCACATTAGATTATATTAGATTTAATTGATAGTGATATTGCACCAGAATTAATGTGGCCATACGTCCCGGTTGGGCCGGAACAGTCCCGGGTTAGACCGCTTTTGAGGGCGTCGGTTTCCAAAATTTCCCTACCATATCCCGGTTTCGCGCCAACATTAAAAAAATAAATATGTTTACTAACAAAGATAATAATTTATAAATAGTTTCATCGAAATTCATAAAAGCTTGAAAAAAACTGTAGTACAGTTTTAAAAAGTGCATAAAAAATCATCGTTGCTGTGCTACTTGATGCGTGTTTGCTTGCTGACTGTGCCCATTGTACCTGACGCGTCACGCTTCCTCACCAGTGCAGTGCCAGTTGCCAATCTGATCTATTGGTGAGAGGATGTAGTATATTTTCTTTCCCTCTCTCATTCCGTGAATACGGTCGTACGGTTGCTCAGTTTTAGTGTACATTTCGTCTGTTCGTCATATATCGGTGTATGTGTTGTGAATAATGTCTCTCCCAAAACAGCAAAAACGGTTATGTGTTTTCAATGAAGATTTGGAGAGAGAATTTAAGTTTATTAAAACCGACATTTCTACCAGCGAGAGATCAAAAGTAGTATGCAAAACCTGTGGTGTCCATTTTTCTGTCGCTCATGGAGGTAGAAATGATATTACCCAACACACAAAAACGAGAAAACATAAAGATGCTGAGAAAGCTATCAGCACTTCTTCTAATTTACAACATTTTATCTTAAAAAAGGACATCGATGATAAAATCTCTGCACAAGAAGGCATGTTCACCTACCATGCAGTTCATGGACACAGTTTTAGTTCAGATTACTATTTTTCCAAACTCATTAAAAAGCTTTATGAACCAAAATATTCATCCGGAAAGACCAAAAGTGAGGCAATCGTGTGTAATGTCTTGGCTCCACTATCCATTAATGAAGTTGAAAAAGAATTGAGTTCCTGTGGGTCTGTTTGTCTCAGCATAGACGCATCGAACAAAAAAGCAGAAAAATGTTTTCCTGTACTTGTTCGTTATTTTTTGCCACCATCTGGAGTCCATGTTAAAATGATTTCCTTTTCTTCGCTTCCTAACGAACAATCTGATACCTAGTGCAAAATGCTTGAGGAATTATTCAAAAACAAAAACCTTAAAGAAAAATTAGTAGCTATGTGTGCTGACAACACCAATACAAATTTTGGCGGGGCCGCTAGAAAAGGAAAAAAAATGGTGGCGCTATCTTCAACATAGTTTAGGGAAAGAAATAATCGGAGTAGTGTGCGGTGCCCACATAATCCTCAACTGCATTCAAACATTGATATTGAATGCCTCGCAGTTAAAGTATATAAATACTTCCATATTTATACCGTCAGAATTGAAGAACTGAAAGAATTTTGTGATTTCGCCGGAGTGGAATATTCAAAGTTATTAAAGCACGAAAACACTCGTTTTCTGTCTCTTGGCCCAGCTATTACACGGATTCTGAAGATACACTCGGGAGCAAAAAAATCGACTCAGACCGCACTCTCGCAGAATAATGTCCCTGGCATAAAAACTATAACATAAATTCCAGTTTTGCTTTTCATACCTTGAAGTTCAAGATCTTAGCATAAAATTGAGTGCACATTCTTCTAAGTTACATTTATTTTTCTTTGAAAAAATAAAGTTATGTTTTAGGATGCTAAAACTTCAAAACAGACGCGGAAAACTTAAAAGAATAGACTAGGTAATATCAAGTACATTTTTATTTTAATTTTCAAAAACATTATTAATATTTAGTGTTACCGCACCTAGCCCTAATTACCGCTTGTAAACGATTCTTCATGGAATGAATAAGTTTAATCGCGCTGTCTTGCGGGATAGCGTCCCACTCTTTGGTAAGTGCTGCTTGAAGTTCAGCTCTCGTAACTGGTGCAGGATTTCTAGCCCGAATTTTCATTTTGAGTTCATCCCACAGGTGTTTAATAGGATTCAAGTCTGGGCTGCGCTCCGGCCAGTCCATAACTCGTATTTCACGTTCTTGCAAGTAATGCCTTACGGAAACTGCACTGTGTGGACGGGCATTATCTTGCTTGAGAATAAAGGTTTCCCCGATAAAACCAACGTAAGGAACGACATGGTTCTCTAGAATTTCTTGGATGTATCGATTCGCAGTCAAACCTCCTGCTCGGCCGCCGGTTTCAATAAAAACCAGCTCGGTTTTTGCGTCCATAGAAATGCCAGCCCACACCATACAGGAACCTCCTCCAAAAGCCACCTTTTCTGTTATGCAGCATTGTGCGAATCTTTCTCCCGGCCTTCTGTATACTTTTGCTCTTCTGTCACTGCCGTGCAAACACACTCTGCTTTCATCCGAGAACAGTACAGAGCGCCATTGCTCGTTTGTCCAATCAACATGCTCTCTTGCGAAACGGAGACGAGCTGCTCGATGCGCTGGGGTCAATTTTGGACCCGTAGCTGGTCTTTTTGGACTAAAGTTAGCTGCCTTGAGTCGTCTTCTGACTGTCCACCGACTAACAGCCACTCTCCGCGTTTCTCTGAGCTCCCGTTGAATTTGTACGCCGGTGAGAGCCCGATTTCTTAAAGAGCTCTGGACAATGAAACGGTCATCTCTCATTACTGTGCACCGCTTCCTGCCCGAGCCTCTTCTTCGATGAAAGCTACCATTCTCCTGGTATCTTCGGTAAACTCTTGACACGGATTATGGCCTTGTTGCAATAATGCAACCGCTTGAGCCGCTACTTCGGTTCTAGTATCCATTAGCAGCTAATATTCCTAAATGTAGCTGACGGAAATGTATACCGGTTGACGTTTGACAGCCAACTAATACAGGTTGATAAGGTAGAGAGCCTTTTAAACGACCTACTGGCTTGCAGAGAACAATGATGTCAACTTATACAAAATGTTGTGATTATCGATCACAACAAATTGTAGGGTAGTCTAAGTGTATAAGAAACGTAAGTTAAAAGAATATGCACTCATTTTAAAGCTAAGAACCTGAACTTAAAGATTTTGAAAGCAAAAGTGGAATTTACGTTTTAGTTTTTGTGCCAGATGTAATTTAATGCGAGTGTGCAGTCTGAGTCGATTTTTTTGCTCCCGAGTGTATTTGAAGGCCTGATGTCCTACTTTCTTTCCCAGGAAAAACTGCCCTTACTTTCTACTTTCTTCTTGAAAATCCATGTTTTAAGCCATGGCTGATGTTTGCGACATCCCAGATTTCAACTTTTGAAGATGGAGAGGGATAATATCTCCGCTACTGAAGTTGCTTGGCGCATAAACTCGTTCAAAAGTGTGATAAAATCTAAAGAGGAAGAGGGATTTATTCCTACTAATGTGAAAACACTGATACTAAAGTTACAGGGAGAAGGAGAACTAAATGACCAGGACTTTACAGCAACAGTAAAAAAGTTTTACAAAACTTGTGTTGACTATTCAGACACATGGGAATTGAGCTACGGAGGCGTACATAACGCAGTGGATTTTACTACAAACAGTTCCGTCATGGAGTGATATCCAGACCAGCCTATTTAATTTTAATGCCAGACAGATCAAGGACATATCTGAAGATCAAGACGAAGAAACCAAACTCTTTGACCAGTGGCAGTGTGTAAAGGAGATTGTGTCTGAAAACATAAAGGAATGGAACAGAGTGGACAAAACCAAGGTAAAAACTCCTGTTGAAGAGAGACGGAAGCAAATATCCGCAAGGCTTAATAGCGAGGACATTGCATATGATGCGATTTTGAAAGTTGTTGAATTTGCTATGTGTGTGTTTGCCACTAACCAGTGCTCCCGTAGAAAGAGTTTTTTCCATCATGAACAACTTGTGGTCGTCTGAGAAATCACGACTTGATGTAATGACAATGAGTTCAATGTTGATGGTTCGAGTTAATTTTAAATACACTTGTGACCAGTTTTACGAGATGCTCTTAAAAAACAAAGACGTATTAAGAAAGATAAGTAGTTCCTAAAAATACTTCCGGTATGATAAAGGAAAAGAATCTGATGAACAGGCAGGACCCTCAAACTTAACGTAAGTTTAAAGTGGAAGTGGGGCAGATGATTAAAATTAAACACACCTCCCACGTTTAGCCTGACATTAATGTTAACAAATGTTTATTTAAATGTAATTGTCACAATTACATTGTATGTTTTGTAAAGTTTGATTAAATGTAATTATAAGTTTTTAACCATGTGAGTAATAAATATGAAGAAAAATAATCTTAGTTTTGATTTTACAAACCCATTTCTATGGAGTAAGGTTATAGGTTTTCGGACTTCACTGAGGAGCTCCCTCCCCCTCCTCCCCCCAACTATGTCCCGGTCTAGGGCAAAACATTTATGGCCACCCTAGCGAGCTGTAAGCCGCTGTGGTTTTCCACTCTCAGAGCTCCCCATCCAATCCAAAAGCTTTAATAAACTGCAATAACTATGATGGTTTCAGAGGAGGTATTTCTTCTTGATCATGATGTCTTTAATTAGCTCGGATTTCCGTAATAACGGTGCAATTAGATGTCAAGAATTCTGTTTGAGACCTATCTTTGTCATGTGTTCCCCAAGATGACAATGTCCTGTAAGATAACCTGTGAGGATGCGTAGTCTAGTTCTACTTAGTTCTAGCAAAGAAATCATAATTTATATACTAACATGTATTAAACTGGTATAAATTTTTATAAAGTTATACCGAATCATTTTAATCATATTTAAAAATGTAAGCGGAGTTGGCAAATAAATTCAAGGTATATATGTACATAAACATTTATCACTTATTATTGTATTGTAATTCTGCACGATAATTAAATTTACATAAAACTGGTATTTAATTACTAATAATAATTTGCCAATTTGCCTTGATTGTCAAGGTAATTATTAAAAAAATTTATAAGGTAGGGAATATTTAGCTATATAGCCAACTATTGACTCTCAAACATCAAATCGGATACATCATACAACATGTTTTCCTGTAGTGTTTGTAATTGGTGTTATTATATTGTTACTTTTTTATTACTTATAGCTCTCTTTATAAAACTCGTATGCAAATTAACCGCTGGTATATCAACAAGTGATACTTGTTTAGTTGGTAAAACTGTTTTAGTCACTGGAGGAAATTCAGGTAACATGTCTGGATTATTACAGTCACTATAATAATTGCACTTAACCAAAAAAAAAATACAATTGATGAAAACACTTATGTTCATTTTAGGAATAGGTTATCAAACTGCATTAACTTTAGCCGGTAGAGGTGCACGGGTACTGATAGCCGATAAAAATGAGGCGACGGAATCGGTAAGAAAAATCATCGAAGAAACCGGTAATAAAAACGTATTTTACATAAATTTGGACCTAGCGTCGTTAGCATCCGTCAGGCATTTCGCTAAAAAAATCAATGCTGAAGAAACTCAATTAGATATTTTGATAAACAACGCTGGAATAGGAGCTTTGTGTGATTATCTAACGGAAGACGGGCTTCAAATTACTATGCAAGTAAATCATTTTGGTCCGTTCCTTTTAACACATTTACTGGCAGGTGAGTAATTTAGAATTCTGTATTTAATAGCAGAAACAGAATTGTTTTATTCCTCCTTAGACTTATTAAAGAAAAGTGCTCCGAGCCGAATAATATTCGTCAGTTCTCTCTTAGCACATACGAATAATCTATCGTTAAAAAACATAAATCCTACTAAATCTAAACGCGGCCCACTTCTAAGATACCTCTTCAATTATGGAAATTCCAAGTTGATGAATGTAATCACTTCAAATATAATCGCAGAAAAGTTATCCAGCGCCAATGTTACATGTAATTCACTACACCCAGGTGTTGTAGTAACTCCAATATATAATAACATGAGTTCTGAACTAGCAGCGTTTTATGGATACTTCATTCGTAAAGTTCTTCTACTAATAATGGGGAAGGTACCGTATCTAAATATTTGCAAATTTAATTTTAAAAAGTACATTTTAAAATGTTTACTAGTCTGTCTGGGAAGGTGCTCAAACGCAAATTTACTGCGCATTGTCTAAGAAGCTGCAGCATGTTAGTGGAAAATACTTCATTGATTGCAAGCCTGCTTTTCAACCCTTGAAAACCAAAGATAAGATTTTTGTAGCAAGTTGTGGAAAATGAGTGAAGATCTGGTTCATCTAGAAGAACATGAAAAATTGTAATATGTTGTAATTAATGGAATTGTTTTATTAAATATATTTATAATTTTCTCTACTGACATTTTATTTTTTTCACTAGAAACAATTTTTAAACAAAAATTACAATACATATACGGTAAATGACTTTTTTGAGAAATATCAATCCACGAAGATGGATCAAATTTAAACGAGGCTTTTGCATAAACAACATTTATTTTAAAAGAAACAGCTGCATTTCTACAAATTATTTTTCTATATACCGTAGAATGGGATGAATAGAGTTGTTGAGGTGAATCGGATCAATAACTATTCCTTCCACAAAAGTCAGTGATATTTTGTCGTTCAGCAATTTGCAGTTCTGCAAACCATCACTTAACTAGAAGTGCTGGATTTTGGGGTGAATAGGATCAACAACTGGGGCCAATATGATCAAAAGTAGAGCTGAATAGGATCAAGAGGTATCAATGTCATAACGCCTAGGCATTATAAACCTAAGGGGGATGGAAAACGCTACAAGCAAACTGAACATAACATAATTGAAGAGGCTAAACAAGATATTCGTAATGGATATAGCATACGTCAAGCTGCAAAAAAAAACATAATATCGCGTACACTGTACTACAAAGACACCAAAAAGATAATGACGTTAAAGAACAAGGGAGTCAAATAGTTCTAGCAGAAGCTCAAGAAAGATCTATTGCAGAAAAATTGGTCACGTGCAGCAAGTGGGGCTATTCTCTAGACACGTTTGATTTAAGACAACAATATTTGAATTGAGCTGGAAGGGTTGTTTTCCGGTTCAAGGACAATCTTCCAGGTAAAGAATTTTCTTAGAGCTTTTTGAAACGGCATTCAAGGATGCTGTCGGAAAGAATGTGGCTGAATATTAAACAAGCCCGTGGCGGTTTTTTTTTTTTGGGGACTGCACGGGCGGACGAGACGTAAAGGCAAACTCGTCCATAAGAAAGACCTATTGTGCCCCCGTGCTGTTTTACTCCTCTTAGGCGTTCTAGAGGCGTCCACAAACCAGCGAGATACCTCCCGTCTCGGTTTGTGGGCGAGAGTTTCGGCAATCTCTCTATTGGAGATGTTTACGTTGTATCCCCCACTGAAACTGAAAGTGGGCGGGATCTTGTCCGCCCTCATGGACAGTGGTACTGTCTGCTCTATGTAGGTGAAGATGCTGGTATGATCCCCCGTTCTACCGGAGAAGCCACTGCATCCACTACATTTTGCTCTGTAGGCCCCTAAGACTGCCTCCGACCACAAAACAAGCTGCAGCGGAGGAAGCCCAAGGATCACCTCCATCGCCGCGTGGTGGTGTTACTAGGACAACAATTACAGAGTATTTCGAACATCTTTCCGTAGAACTAGAAGGTATTCCGGCCAGCAACATTATTAATTATGACGAAACTAAGCTTTGCGATAATCCGAGACGCAAAATAATTATCGCAAAGAGGGAATGCAAATATCCGGAGAGAATTATGAATCATAGTAAATCGTCAACCTCAATTATGTTTTATGCTTCTGGTAGTGGAGTACTACTTCCTTGTTATGTTGTTTACAAAGCGCAGAATATGTACGACTCTAGGACTATTGGAGGACCACCTCGTACCAGGTACAATCGGAGCAAGTCGGGATGGTTCGACAGTTACTGTTTCGAAGACTGGGTTCATTCAATTGCCATATCATATTTAAGAAAGTTGCCTGACAAGAATATACTGATTCGGGATAATTCATCCTCACATCCTTTAATACAATCAATTGAGGAGTGAATAGCAAACAATATTTGTTTCATATTTCTACCAAACAACTCCACGCATTTGACGCAACCGTTAGACGTCGCTTTCTTTCGACCATTAAAGGATGCTTGGAGAAAGATTGTTGAGTATTATAAGAAAGGACCTGGTAGAAAGGAATCTGGGATCCCAAAGAATGTATTTCCAAGTTTTCTGAGAAAACTATCGAAATCGATTGAAGACAACCATTCAAAAAATATAATTGCATAAGGTATTGAATATGCTGCCTGTGGAAATTGAAACGACTGACAGCGAAAATGACATCAGCGCTTCATTTATTGACATTTTAAGGACGATGCGATGTCATGAAAATCAACCGAAGCCACGCAAGAAAAAACAAGTTCCTGCTGCCAAAAGCGTAGCGATTGACGACCTTGAATCTTCATCTATAAGTGACCAAGAATTCAGCACTCACGATTCTAATTCAGATATGAATTCAATGTCAGACTTAGAAGAAGAGTTTGATAGAAGATACGATGCTGCCGAAGAAGTGATTTCTCTACCGACATTTAATGGCCCTCACATGTCCTGACTGTTACCAAGGATGACGTCAATATTGGTGATTGGCTACGAGTCCATATCCCTTATTTCATGAATGACAAAGCATAGAGTACATCCAAGACCTTTAGCAGACATTATATAGCCCAAGTTGTGAAATTAATTGAGGACGGGTACGAGGGAAACTTCTTACGAGAAAAAGATTCTAGAGACTATCCAGGTTATGTCTACACTTTCCCGCACGTGAAAGATGAGTACGAGTTTACTTTTCAACATATTGTCGGTAAATTAAATCCTCCACTAAAATACGGAAGAGGTCTTCTCAGATTTGAAATCCGTATGAGTGAATACAACAATAAACAATTAAAATAGATTTTACTGCCACATATGTACTTATTACAATAAAATTTTGAGTTCTACCGTGGTGTTTTAATGAAAAATTGCGGCACATGTGTTTTTTTTTCTAGGTGGATTCACACTTAAAAGCTAAGTGATCTTATACACACCACAGAAGGGAAAATGCGATTGAACATTAAAAAAGCATGGTCGATCCTATTCACCACATTGGCAGGTGAAAAAAAATATACATCTGGGAAACGAATCTGTCAAAAAAATTGTTGGTATCAAAAATGCATAAAGCAGACATAGACTGATGTTTTGATATGTACAGAAGAAAACTCCCTACATCGCTCTGAGAGATACGCCATTCTAAAGTTTAAAAGTGATCCTATTCACCTCATTCTACATGAATGTCTTTCTTTTAGTATACATTTTTCCCAACATTGTGGAAATTTTTTCATTCCGTTCTCGTAGTATGAAGTGGAACGGGAACTCACCTAGTTGCGCACGAATGTTTTCACTTGATCGTTGGTCTCAAATCGCTTGCTCCAAAAGCTTCTTTGTGAGGTCCAAACACGTTGTATCTGCTATGTGGGGCCTGGCATTCTCGTCGAGAAACAACACCTCGCAGATGGGATATTGCAGTTTAACTTGATCCAAGAGACCGCAGTAGTAGATTGCGTTGATGGTCCAACGTCCGTGTAAGAAATTCACAAGCAAGACACCCCTCTAGTCCCAACAAACCGTGGCCGACACTTTTCGCGCAAACAATCGAGTTTTGGCTTTCACGGGGTTTTCTTCACCCTCCTTTCTCCACTCCATGATTGCACGCTTTGATTCGGGAGTGTAGTGATGCACCCATATCACGTCACAGGTGATACGTTTATGCAAAAAAGCTCTCCCTTATTCTTCAAAACGAGTTCGAAGCAATCGAGGAATGCAAAGTTGTGCGACTTTTTGATCACCATTCACCAACCTTCGAACCCAACGTTCTGAGATTTTTCAGAAATCCAACTACTTTCTGATGATTGCTTAGCTGACACCAAGTTCTTCCAAAATTTGAAGCACTATAAACCGTCGATTCCGTTCGATAAGCTAACCAACATGTGCATGTTTTAATTAGTCACAGTAGCGCGAGGACGACGGGTATGATTCGCAACACGTCCACGGCCTTGCTTAAATTCGTTGGACTATACCTTCACTCTTGACTGGGCATGCAACCTGCTTCAAATTTTGGCTGATTTCACGTTTTCACAGGCGAGGATCTTTATAAGTGTACGTTGCTCAACAGAAACGGGCACACTATTCTCACTCAGCATAAGGGCTACTAGCTTAAGTAGTGTACAAGCCACATACGGTTCCTCACGCTCAATCACTTAAGGCTAGTTTAAATTTGATCCACCCTCGCATTTTCAAAAGATACAACGTTCTGAACAAAATATAAATTCTGAAAGTGGGATGACAATAGATTTGAACCTACAATTCAAATAAGTGATGATTCAACATCTACGGTTGCGCAAACCAAACCTGAAGCACCTTCTCAAGTTCAACAATTTAGTTCCTCAGCAGATCCAGTACCTGATCTTAAAATCATCCTTTTGGGCATAACAGAACCCAAGTATTACAATGGTAAACCGATAAATTGCATCAACGTGCCGGTACTTGTGATATTTCCCCTCCAATTCCGAAATTTGAGACTCATAAATACGAAAAGAAAAACTGTTAAATCGACTATTTATTCTCTGACGTCAAAGCGTGATTTCATCGTGAATGTTTAACTTGTTATAGTAGTGTACTTTGACATTTAAAATGTACCACATTATATACATACATATATTGCCAAAACGTTACATTTTCTTTCAATTATATTTCTTTCTACATTATCTTCTAATTAAGATTGCTTACAAATTCTATATCCCCGCTTCTCATTTTATTAAGACAAATTATACATATAACGTTTATTTTCCGCAGCGTATTTATCTTCGAACTGTGTCGTTTACACGACCAGTAGCGCTCCCAACAGCGACTTACATTCAACACACATAGAAAACATTTGTTTATTTTCGCAGAAATCTCTTCTCCATTTATGAACGGAAGCAATTACAGTAGAAAAGGTTGGAAAAACTCTGCGAGCCTATGTCTCCGTTTTTCTTTCCCGGGAAAGCCTTGGAATACTAATAAGAAGCGACGAACAAGGGGGAAAACGAAGAAAATACGACAGCATATGTTCGATTTGTTACGCATACATATACATATGTGCTGCTAAAATTGATATAGACAATCTTACTTTATTGTTTAAGATCGGTAAGGTTTAGAGATGAGTTAAACCTTTCCGGCTGTATTACTCATGTCAAAGAAGTTAAAATTTAAATATGCAATTGTAAACGCTAAATAAAAATAAATAGAAAAAAAAATAAAGATACTAAATGAAACCAACACAATTTATACAACAAAACAACTTAGATTAAATAATTTATCTTGAGAAATACTTACATATATACGAGGTTTTAACAAAATGAAAAAAATTCAATTTTGCAATGCATAGGTGTCTCTCTAGTGCGTCCAAGTACCATATCTCCTTTCCTAAACGTTATACTGGAAAAATAATGGGAGATTAATTAGTTGAATTGATATGACACATGTTCTAAAATTAGTTTCTTTTATACAGAGTGTTCCATTTTTGCTACACAATATACAACTTGTTATTTTGAATGAAACACTATATTTATATTTTTTAATTTTTGAGTTCCTCTCTGCATTTTACGTCAATTTATTCAAATATTCCCTATACCTGTATATAATGCAATTTTCCCAATCGCCAACTAAATTAAACATATTTTTATTTAAAAATATGTCGTCCGGAGGTGAAGTCGAACCACCAGGTATGGCTATCGCGGCCTACTGCAACACCGTTGCGCCACCGGGCGGTTTCGACACCACTAATAATCTTCAACATCTCGTTCGCATATATTTGTGAAGATTATTTGTGGTGTCGAAGCCGCCCGTAATGGGGGCGCAACGGTGTTGCGGTAGGCCGCAATAGCCATACCTGGTGGTTCGACTCCACCTCCGGACGACATATTTAATAATTTTAAATAATAATATGTTTAATTTAATTGGCGTTTGGGAAAACTACATTATATACATGTACTTACGCCAAGAAAATAAATACACTTCGGTGTCAAAAAAAATCCCTATAAGTACGAGGGAGCGTTTTTATATTCGCGGAATGAGCGGGTTGTAGGGGGGTGATTAGGCGCATTGGGGGCGCGACCTGTGCAGCGACTCATAATTAGTATAAATACGAAGTTTCATTGTTATTAGACAGTTAGTCTTTGAGCTATCGTCAACCAAGTAACATAATCCGCAAAAACAACAGCGCGTAGAGTGTTCGTGTGCATTTTTGGACCTCTGTAATGAAGACAAGGATGGTGTATTGAGTCGAATTGTTACTGGAGACGAAACTTGGGTTCATCATTATGAACCTGAGTCCAAACAAGACTCCATGCAGTGGCATAAAAAGGGCACAGCACCTCCCAAGAAATTTAAAGTGTCACAATCAGCTGGGAAACTCATGGCAACGGTATTTTGGGACTCAGAAGGAATATTGTTGATTGATTATAAAGATAAAGGTGTTTCTATAACCGGAGAATATTACGCATCAATATTAGAGCGACTAAAAGAAGCCATTAAAGAGAAAAGACGGGGAAAATTGACGAAAGGTGTGCTGCTTTTGCACGACAACGCGCCCGTCCACAACAGCCGTGTTGCGTTAGCTGCTCGGCATAAGGTGGGCTTCGAAATTGTGAATCACCCACCCTACAGCCCAGACCTGGCCTCGAGTGATTATTACCTGTTTCCGAAAATGAAAAAAGAGCTGCGGGGTCAAGAATTTACTGCCGATGATGAAGTCGAGGAGGCAGTTTCGGCATATTTTGCAGATAAAGAGAAATCATTTTTTTATGAGGGTATAAATAAATTAATTGAAAGATGTGAAAAATGTATCCGTCTTGCAGGTGAATATATTGAAAAAGAAAAATAATTTGGTTTTTTTATTTCCACCCCTTATCCCCCATTCCGCGAATATAAAAACGCTCCCTCGTACCTACATATAATCGTTGTCCAAGTTGTTTATAATTATCTGTAATTTTTGCGAAATGCAGGTGGTTTTTAGAAACCCTATATCTTTAAAATTGCGATTTCGACTTTATTTTACTAACAAAGAGTTCTGTTTGAGAATAGCATATTAAAATATTTTGCAGACCTCTCTAGTTACTATAACCTGATAATGACTTGTCCAAAACTTTAGATTACCAAAATTTATAAAAAATATTCGCTAACAATTTCCGCATGACGTGGTGCTTAGAAATATACACTGTTCCATCTAAAAAAATGGAATTTTGGTAATTCAAAGATTCGGAAAAGTCGTCATCAGGTTGTAGTAACTAAAGAGGTCTGCAAAATATTTTAATAAGCTATTCTCAAACAGAACTCTTTGTTAGTAAAATAAAGTCAAAATCACAATTTGAAAGAAAAAACTAACGCAAAAATTACAAATAATTATAAATAACTTGAAAACGGTTATAGAAAATAGATATATGTAAAATACAGAGAGGAATTAAAAAATTAAAAAATATATAGGGTGTTCTATTTAAAATAACAAAGTTGTATATTGTGTAGCAAAAATTAAACATCCAGTATAAATGAAATTAATTTTAGAACATGTGTCATATCAATTCAAGTAATTTATCTCCCACTAGTTTTCCAGTATAACGTTTAGGAAAGAAGATACGGTACTTGGACGCACTAGAGGGACACTCTGTAAACCTTTATCACTTCTGATTGCTGAGATAAAACTACTTCGGCAGCTAACCGATCTTTAGGCAGAAAATCTGTAACTTTCTAAAAATGCGCGCCAGAAGAAACTTACAAAACTAAGAGCAATTTTTTTGTATTTTGATGAATATGTGTTATAAGAATTCTTTCAAAGCAAATGATGAATTTTGAATCAAATCCAAGTCAAGAAGATTGACACAACAACCATACCTGGCCTACTATCTGTTCACATTGCATCCGAGGCAGCCATATCCAAAACTATGTATGTTTTTTGCCTATCTATGGACAAGTGCTTCTCTTACATTGTTTATAATAGAATTTTGACTTGAAACTGATATTTAAACCTAAGAAGGATAAAAT
This sequence comes from Holotrichia oblita, assembly GCA_023690525.1. Lineage (NCBI taxonomy): Eukaryota > Metazoa > Arthropoda > Insecta > Coleoptera > Scarabaeidae > Holotrichia > Holotrichia oblita. The sequence continues at coordinate 19,979,001 of CM043021.1, read as the reverse complement.
TTTTTGAACAATCTCCTATAAAAAACTGTTGACTGGTTCCGACAGTTGGAAACTACATATATCAGTAACTACTTCTTTGGAAGAACCGCCTTCCCATTTTTTGTTCTTCTTGCATTTCCATTATTAAATAAGTCATGCAAATCAAGTGATGATTGATGAATAAGGATACGTCAAGAAGAAAATTTAGGACTCGCTCACATTGCTTGCTTATATCTACTGGTGTGTCGCAAAATTTCTAAAAATTACTTTGGAAAAAATTTAGTTTAATGCTCATATTACACACCATACCTTTTAAGTGTAAAGGTAGATTTTTTCTTCAATATAATTTTCTATTTCCAAGAAAGTTTTGCATCACTCAAATAAATGTTGTCCTTAAATCTGTAAATTTGGTTTTTCTCGTAAGGTATCTAATTTGGTCCCCAAATTCAATCAAGAATAGCAATATTCCAGAGTTAACTGAGGAAATATTCCATTATTATCAAGAAATTGCCCAATTTTTTATTTAACCGCAGCAAAATAATTTTGTTGCGAGTTATTAATGGATGGCAGACTACATTTTTTCTCGTTTAATAATCTTGTTTATATCTACTATCTCAGAGACATATAAAATAGAGTTTTAACCTCAGTTTAACGACTTTATTGACGGAGAAGAATGGTTCATGATGTTTTATTTTAAGCAAATCTAATGAGATGTTACTATATTCTTCCATTAAATTTGTACTGTGAGCAATTGTTATAAGAGGTTCTTCACTGGATCTCTTGGTGCAGAAGTAGAACACTAAACACTTTAACCCAGGTGTTAAAAAAAGTGTTTAGTGTTCTAATTGTTATAAGACTATCTAAGTTCTGAACATATCGTACCAGCCCATTTTTTCTTTAACTTGATCTGAGTTGAGTCAGATCAAAGTTAGGCAAAATAAGTCGCCTACAACATTCAGACGTGATACCAACAATTCAGAGGCTTGTTCAGAAAGATTAAAATCTCCTACAAAATCACCCAGTTCATTCTGCTGCTTTTCGTCTGAAACACTTTCGAAGTCAATATAATTTTAAGTAAAATTTTGTAAGCTTGTGTAATCAGTTGATGATACGAATTGATTACTAGTCCTATTGCTAAATTATAAAATTTTTCACATTTCTGCAAGTAACGGAAAACTTCCATCGCCAATTTGATTGCAGAAGGAATTTTTAATTTAAGTCATAATGGTATTCATTTTCAAAAACATGATGGCATAAGTTCATTTCAATTTTTAAAAATAATTACCAAAAGACATTTGGTGGCTACAAATTGATTCGACTTTCGATTGCCCTCTCCTAAGTTACAGACATTTTTCCAAACCATCATTTAACGATGGAAATTTAAAAACGAAGCAAACCAGTAGCATACCTTCGGTTTACCTTAGCAGATTTCAATTTTTCTAGGCTCAGGAAGAACATTTTATAGAGGATGGAAGTGTGAGTGGTAAATAATTGTGTAGTTATTCAAAAGTATAATAGTGAACACTATTTCTATGCATATCCTGTGTCGCACAAATGCAAAAATTCTTTCCTGTTTGTTAAAATTATATCAAATAATGATCATAAAAACAATCACGTGACTTTCTTGACCTAATTAAAAATAAGCATTTTTTTCTATAATATTTTTCAACATTTTAAACTGTAATACTATATTTTGCAAATTTTTGCTAAAATGTCAAATTTGACAGGTTAATAAGGTTAGGTCGCTCTTATGGAGACTATTTGAGATGATTTTGGAAGCAAAAGCCACTGACAAAACAAAAATTCAGGAATAAAAAATCCGAGTGATGCGGACTTTATGTATGACACTTGTTTGTCTTTTCTTCTAAATTTAAAATACAACGTTTTTATAAAAAATCATGATACATTATTTTTTTACTTTTATATTTTAAATTGGTTTGTAAATTCTACATTCAGTTTATTTATTTGATCAATAAGTAAGCTTTTTGTTTCGAACACACTTTGTAAGAGCACAGTGCACCACTAACAGATGTTTAGCAAATGCTGTGAGCGAAAAAAATTTACTTAAAGATAGATATTTCATTTATATGGTTACATATAAAATGACGTAAGATTTGTATCGGTTTCATAAACACAAGTTAACTTTAACTTAAAATAGACCTTGAATAACTTTAATTCATGCTATTCCTCTTATTGTTTCAGAAATAAAGGTCGGCCCTGGAGGACCGCATGAAAATCACATAAGCATTGTTGGCGGTAAGTAAAGTGATGGAATCGGAATTTTATCGGCCTCGCATAACGTTCGTCTCGTGTGTTGCCCTTTTTTCCCCGGTTTTCCACCATACAATCTACGCAGATCACATCCAAGAAAATTTTATTCGAAGACTAACAACGCGTAAAGGCATCCGTGCCGGATAACAAATACGACGACTTGTGGATTTTTCTTGGAAACCATTCCCGCAAAACCGTTCGGTTTGAATTCGAAAGTAGGGTTGAAAATATAAGAACTAAGAGATGAAAATATTCAGTGCAGGAAGAAGGCAGTTTATATAGTTGATAAGTTTTGGAAATTGTGTTAAATAAGTTATCATCATTTAACACCCCTGTATATTCGCTGAAAGTTAAGTACACGCATACTAATTTAGGGGGGGATTATACTATTTTCGACGAAATCTAGTTCGCAACTCAATTAGAAGTTGTCTTGTATATGAACGTTGTTTCACCTGAGCTGCAACAGCGGCAGCGACATGTGTTTAGTCCTTTGGGAATGCAATTATCCACCACGAAATACGAAATGCGTTCACATCAGTTAAGCTTCTATTCACTTCAATTAACCTAAAACGTCCGCTTTAATTGACTTTTAGTGCATGGCGATTGTGTCCAGCTACAGTCAAGTACATTATACGCACTACTCATATATGTGCAGTAGAACTTTCTCCACTCTAAAATGAGTGTCCACTCTATATACCAAATGCTCGAGCATTGCCAATACTGCTCTCATTTAAGTCTATAGTTTTAATGTTATGAAGTGTTTTGTTAGAAACTTATCAAAGAAAAATGAAAACGTTTTTTGAATTAAAGGTTTTTAAAAGAATATTATTAGGAACAATAGTTCTTAGACTTACGATTTTAAGATGTTGTGTTCGTAAACAAACAATGACGAACAATGGACATGGTCCAAATAATAAATGTTTGAGGTATTTCTCTCCAATTTCTAAAATATCCATGAGCAATGTTAATCACTCATTACTACTAATAGCTACACTGACTTATCTTGGTTGAATTCCTTGCAAAAAATTGGACAGTGGACGACAACACTTTAAACATGTTCAGCCGACACAATGGTCTGCGAGCACATCCCAGCTGTTGCCACAGCAAAGAGAATGAATGGAAAACACCAAGAACCTTTAACTAAAAACATGACGCGTTTCGACAGCGAAGCTGTCATTATCAAGGGGATTATAAAACTAAATTATAATAAAACCTATAAATCACAAGTAACTTAAATGTTATACACAGTCAATTCGATACGCATGATTAATTTCGGATTAACGAAAACAATGACGAATGCAGGGTAGGGCTGTTGTCACTGTTCATTACACAGGACTTATTTTTATGTATTTCTAAACTTTCGAAAACATTTAGAAACTTACAATTGCCTATTTGTCTAATTAATTTAACATTAGTATGATCGATGTTGTGATCTGTTTCAAAAATGTGATGAGCAACGCTTGATTTCTCAATTCTATTAAATCTGCCATATAAGATATGCTCTTTAAATCTAGTTGAGACTGCTCTCCTGATTTACCCAATATATTTTTGATTACAATCTTTACAATTGATTTCGTATAAGTACCTGACTTTTCCAAAGGTTGTAAATATCTTATCTTTAGGGTTACCGATGAGACTTCGTAAACTAGTCCCAGAACTTTACTCAAACCTTTAGTGATAAAGGGAGTATAAGGGAGGATCACAACAGATGAAGCTTTCACATCCTCTCGAAAAGTCGTAGATTCTTTCACAGTTTTTTTATAATTAAACTTCCTAATTAACTTATAGATATGCTGAGGCTGGAAACCATTACATTTGGCCACGTCTTTTATAATTTTAAGCTCTGTCTCATACCTTGTCTTGTTCAAGGGAAAAGTGAGGAGTCTGTGGACTAAAAAATTCAGGCTTGCCATTTTGTGGTTTCTTTTCTATACACGTCAAACTCTAATCTATTGTTATTTCTAATTACTAAAGTATCTAGAAAGGGTAGCTCACCGTTTTCTTCTCTTCCACAAGTGAACTTTATGGTTTCAAACCGATTATTTAATCTATTGAGAAAATCGTCAATATTACATTTTTTAGTGTCAAATATAGCGAAAATGTAGTCCACATACCTCAACCAAACCCTAGGAAAATATTCGCTCTCAATTCTAAGTCCTTTTCAAAACAGCTCATGAAAAGGTTAGCTAAAAAGGGTGAATGTTCTGTTTTATACAGATGTCAATTAAGCGAACATATTCCTGGACACAAGTTGCTTAAGGTATGTCAAAGTGTCAAAGGAATCAGGAACAGGACCTGAAACCGAAGAAAAGCTGGGCCAGCCTGAAAAAAACAGGAACTGAAGAAAAATATGAAATCGAAAATATTGCATCACTCTCACTAAATAGCTCAATCATTCCACCAAGCACAAATTTGTACATAGGTGTGTCAAGCTCGCGGAGGAACATGAGATAGAAGTAGAACTAAAGCAATACGTCCCCAAAGTATAAGAAGTAGGGGTACAAAAACTAAAGGAAGGAAAATGAGAGATCACTAGACTGGAGTAAGAATAATCTACTTTTATGATGAATGAAAACCTTAATAGTTACAGCCTACCACCTATTGAGTATTACACGCAATACCTTAATCATTAATTCATTAAGGCAATAATGATAACCTATCAAGGAACAATTGTTTCTAAGTTCAAAATAACATTTTTTTAACAGTGCTAATGTCATAATTGCCTTGGTTCGTCAAGCAGTTTAAAGCTTCCAAGGAAAAGTAATATTTTGGTTAATGATTACCTGGTCCCCCCAATCCAATTGGTATAAAAAATTGACTTTTGGCTGAAAATGTGGTAAGAAGAGAAGATGGTGGCAAACAACACATCGGTTTTGCATCAGAAAAATTTAAGGAACTCCTAGTAGTGAAACAGAAGAGTAGAGAATCAATATTAAGATGTAATGACGTAAAGGCTTGACTAAAGAAAATTTTCATAAGAATCCTTTCCTTGATTTTATAAGTGTACCAACCGAATATGATTACAAATACCTTTATACTATGTCTTACAGCTCCAGTAGAAGCACATGGCACAATTTACCATTTGAAAAGTACTGCATCCATGAAAATGGAGAAAATGCCGATTTTTTACTGAAGTATTAAGAATCTTGAAAAGTACCGTTTAATTTTACATACCATAGCTTTCCGATGGCCATCCGCACTAGATATTAACCACAATAAAAAAATTATTCAAAGAGCTATGAAAATACCTCGGCTAGCAGAAGAATAATTAACAAGAAAAAACTATTATTAAAACAAGAAAACATATGTTAATTACTGCACATAAATGGATCATCTATTATCTCAAGATGCATAATTTGATCCAAATGAAAAAATAAAATTTATGTTTCTGTCGTTTCAAAATAAAAGGTTTCCCAAGACACTAAAACACTCAGTGATAAAATCTATTCATGAAAAAAAATCTTACAATTACTTCATGAGATGATACTAGAATTAACGAAACGGATATAGAAATGGCATTCTTATTTCTGGATTTAGCAATAGCCTCTCATTGTGTTCACTACAACATATATGTACTTTGCTCAAAGATGAAACAATTGAGATTTTGGGGTAGAATGAGATATTGAATAAATATGTAAACAAACTTAGGCCGAATCGTCTTCATGCTGGCTAGAATCTCTCTCATCTTTCATTGTTGTGTTTTTATTCAATATTTTAATTAGCTTAGACCAATCTAAACTTAATTTTTTTTCTGCTTCCATTAATGCTTTTGACAAAATATCAGAGAACTGGATCAAAAGATCTTAAAAGCATATTAGATCAAAGTTTGTGTTTATTTAAAATGACTTGCTTTTTGACTGGAGTTTTTATAATAACCTGATGAAATAAGTGCCTAAAACAGCAATTATGGACACTTTTTTCTTGGCAGTGCCTTTTCTTTAGATGATAGAATCAACTTCGATGCTTACTTCTTTCCATAATCGATCTTGTATCTCCCTTTTTCTGGCAGTTACACGTTGTTTTTCTTGTGTGGAAAGTCTTTCTTTTTTATGCAATTCCTAAACGATGAACAATAGGTAATATGTATTGCAGGAATTTAATCCACGCATGGAAGAAAGTATGCTATACTTTAAATATTCAGTAACTAATAGACGTGGGTCATCATTATCAACTGAATAGTGGGTATTAACGAGTGTGTTGGTGGGTGGGGTAGTGTCGGTATGGTGTGATCTTCTGGACAACTTCAGTGGAAGCAGATTCTATTTTTGAAATCCAGAAGGCTTGTGTTAGAGTAATTTTGTAATAGTAGCAGTGGCTTTTACAGAGTTAAGAATAATTTGTAAAACTCTACAATAAATCTTATCCAACCATCGAACAATGGATTCTTCAAAACACTCTCATTTCCTGGCTTCAATATAAGGAAGATTAATTCAGGCAAAAATTAATTTTGCCGAACAACCAAACCGTGCATACAAAAATCGAAGAACAAACTTTATTTTCGAATCATTCTAGAATCAATCATTGCAAAACTACTATAACAATAAAACAAACATTAGTGTCATCATAATCAATTTCGTTCGGAAAATCAAACACCATTATCCCTTTCAACATCGCAAAAACAAAACCAACTTTAATATCCGTGTAATAAATACATTTCTCTGGCATTTGCGCTCACCGCTAATCTACCGTAAACTTGTGCTTTATCGATGTAACGATACGAAAGTCAAAATATTTTCCCCGTCGACGATATTTTGCTCATATCGCCGTATTAGCGTGTGTTATTATTGAATCGCGAGTACATTAACGAGATTTATTCGTCGTATTCGACAAGGGAACGGTTCTGTGGGCGTTCTTCCTTGCCGTTCGTTTCAATAAACCCTTTCAGCGATAAAAATATTCCGTTATATAATATTATAACTGGAACGCGTTCTAGGAACGAGAAGCGGAACATCGACTGAGTTGCGATTTGTGAAATCGAACGTTGTGGAGAGAACGACAAACCTCCGACACATGAACGCGAAAAATAGGTCGAGGAAAACCGCAGAATAGGTACTACATATAAGTCGATATAAAATGATTACTTTTGGGAAAACGTAGAAAGTAGTTGATTAAAAAATTGTGTCAGGTATAAGGTATGTACTTTCTGTTCAATGCAATTCCATGAAATGGATCTATAATTCACAAAACCAGATGGCAAACCAACAAGACAAATAAATGAAAATCTATAATTCACAAAACCCGATGTTGGCAAACCAACAAGACAAATAAATGAAAATTACTATCAGTAAATTCTACCTAACAAGAATTTTAATAATCTTCTTCTGAATATGTTGAGAAATAGAAATAACATTAACACTTTTTTTGTTATATTTTTAATTACATGGTTATGGATTCCCTAAGGGATACTCCTAACAAAATAACAGTTCCTAAGAAGAGGAGAAAATTGAATAGAAAGAGAAGATGATGTTAAATTGCTAAAGTTTTCAGATGATTCAGACCTCTCCTCAACAGATGAAAAAACATGACATCTTGCGAGTTTTAAGGCAGTAGAGTCCACGTTTAAAAGAAACAATTAAAATAATGTTGACTTATTTGAACTTGGATTCAGGATCTTTTAGCCAGAACTTAATAACCGGAGGATGTGCCAAAATTCTGATGGCAAATAGGATGTCCAGTTGCATTGCCAAAATTACTGCGCCAGTGAATTCATTTGGTAGCTGACCAGAGTGGAGAAAAAAAACAAAAACAATTTGTGCATGAGGGTTTTTTAGCCATAACTTGATAACCGAAGGATGTGCCAAAATTCTGAAAACTGAGTAGGGTGTGCAGTTTCATTGCTAAAATTACTAGGTACACAATTGTCCACACTTTGTCGTTACTAACCAGAAATACTTCAAACTCAAGGCCCTCATCTCAAATACTAACTTTCGTATCACGCTGGCATTTTACCAATCTTCTCTAAGCCCTGTGTAACGCTGGTCAATATTAAATTGATCAATTATGATTTTGATCTGTTTTCCAAGAGTCAACATGGTTTTTCTTCCAGAAAGTCCATTGATACCGACCTTTTTATTTTAGTTTAGTAGTAGACTCTGATAAACTCTCTTTAAGTATATTGGAAACTCAGTGCTTTGACCAATTTTATTTTTTGTATTCATTAATGATTTTCCATGTGCCTGAGTTGAAGTGCTGACGATATTAATATTACAATATTTTATATTAATACCACTCATCTTCTTGAGAAGGCCAACGTAATTTATGACGAGGTTGTAAAGTGAATGGAACAAAATGCATCTTCTTCTTCAATAAGAGAAAAACATATCCCATTTTAATATAGCTAGTTCACCTGTCAAATTCAGTAGTGCATCGAAAGTGCCTGGTCTTTCTGTCGATGTGGACTGCAATGTTGCATAGTTGAGTGCTGTGTTATGCTTTGATTAAAAGGATCATGTATTGGCTTTACAGTAAGGTCATTCTATTTTGCTGACTTCTAATCTAAGATGAGATATCGAATCATAAACTGAGGCCAGTGCTCCATTGCAAATCGTGTTTTTCTATTGCAGGAGAGGACAGTCAGAATTTGGTTTGGTTAAGTTTTCAGGAGGAATAGTTTAACTATTACTTTTTATGATCTATACATCCAACACACAAAACGGCACCTTTTCATGAAAGCCTACTATACAGGGCACTGTATTGTACCTAAAAAAAACTTTACTTCTATTTATAAATTTAAACAAAATTGGATTAGTAAATTAGTAAATCGTCCCATAACACTCATATGATATTTTTTTGATTAAAAATTGGCTTACGCGATTGGACTGTTCTCTGTTTTCTCTCTATACACACTTTCTGATTGGGGAAGCTTAATCTTCCTTACAATTTTTTCGTTATTACAATTTCTGTTATCACTTTTCGGCAGCAATTTGCAAATCCTCTTTCACTACTACCAACCACTTATAAGTTCTTGTTTCTTCTCTCAGACCCAATAGACCTATTTTCATGTCTTTCTGTTTATTGAGTACCCAAGTTTCGCACTTGGATCTAATTATTGCACCATACACTCTAATTTTTGCTTTATTATATAAACGCTTTAATTTCTATACGATCACTTTTTTACTTTATATTAACTATTAAATGAAACTAATAGAATAAATTCTGCAAATAGCTGTTAACATATTTTCTAATGAAGAAAAAAACCAGAATATCGATTTCCATCTGATTTAATTTGTTCAATATTCATACGAGAACTACATAAACTGCGGTTCGTTTTCATAATAACAGCTTTTTAAATAATTTGTGGCCAAAAATCATTATCCGTAACTGCTTTTTAAGCCGGCAACGTCCCTTTATTACTTCCGCCAACGAAAATTCAATAGAGCTAAAGCGCATTGAGTCGATTTTTAAAACAAACTACATCGAAATCGCATTGGCGGTCCTCGTTTAAGAGCGGTTTTATAATTCCACCGGCAGCAATGGGGCTGTTATTTTTAAGCCACAAACGTTAAATGCTATAATGATCATTCAAAATGTCCTTTATATTAGAAATGCGTAATACACTTCTATTTTATAACCATATATTTACGATAACCAAAAAGAAAAATTAAATTTCTTTACCAACATTGCTGAATCTGTTAAACGTACCTATGTATCTACTATCAACTAACTCAAATCGTATCCCCACGGTGCCGGTGCCGCCAAGTGTACATAGGACCCGGCAGACGAGATTACATGGAATCATTTAGGTAAAACGGATTACTTAAATAAACTCCCTGAAGGTGATATCTAGTTAAAATATTGACATTTAAAAGAATAGTGTCTATAATATAAAATTAAGTAGCTCTTTAAATGTCATGGCGTCACTACTGTTATCTTCATCTTTTATCTCTTCAGCCCGATACACTTTTCCCAGCGATGTTCAATAGCTTCAACACCCTGTTTATATTGTGAAACCTCGAGCTACACAAAATATCCATCAACCACAAGCTCGACCACTTCATTGTTGGCAAATCTTTTCTCACTGAGCTATTTTTTCAAGTTTGGCAACAGAAAATAATCCGAGGGGGCTAAATCTGAGGAATAGGGTCGTAAGGAAGCAATTCGAACTTTAATTCTTTGATTTTGATGAAACAATACTTTCTATTTCGGCAAATACGGCCGTTTTATCTTAATTTCACAACTCAAACGCTGCAATAAGTTCGCATAATTTTGGCAATTCATTCTTTTTCCTTTCTGAAGATAATCAATAAAAATTATCCCATGCGCATCCCAGAAAACTGATGCCATGGCTTTACCAGTAGATGGAACTATCTTTGCCTCCTTTGGACCTGATTCTCCCCTTTCAGTCCAGTGTTTTGACTATTCCTTGGTCTCGAGTATGATGTGATGGACCCATGTTTCATTCATGGTTATGAATTGAAGCAAAAGCTCTGCTTTATTGCTGTGAAACTTCGCTAAGTACTCGATTGAATCATCCTCACGATGCTGTTTTTGTTCGTGCATAGCTTTCGCATATCCAAGTTTTCAGTCAATATACGATGTAGCCCACTTTTTGCACTTGCACTTGACGGTCACCCAATACCATTTTGTGGATTTTTTCACCATTTCTGGCATGGTCATCTCATTTGGTGGACCACTGCGATGTTCGTATAGGCTCGTCAAAAAACGAAGGAGCAGACACAACATCTTCAAGTTCTTATCGCGAAACAGCAACAGATTCCATAGTAATAGTACTTGATTATAATAATAATAAATTTATTTCGTAAGACAAAAACTTGACATAAGTCAATACAGCAAAAAAAAACATAATATCTAGAAAGCACTATGTACTACCCACCACCACAGTATAAAGAGCGAAAAAGAGGAGACCAAACAAAACAAAAAATTATGAATTTAGATCGTCCTCAGTGAATAATCTGGATTCTAACCAATGCTTTAATTTTATTTTTATGAACATAGCAACTAGATTCTAAAATATATAATTCTACAAGTGTCAATATTTTCAGAGAAACAAAATGTTGATGACATGATGATATATAACTTAAACCTAGCTCTGATAGCAGTTTTTTGTTTAATAAATACTTCAACAGCTGATGAGGAACTTCCCCACAGTAGTATTCCATATAATAGCAGAAAAGTACACAATTCTTAAGGTGTTTATATCCATAGAACTCTTTAAATGTCTAATCTTAAACAACACTTTATTTAATTCAGATATTAAAACTACACAGTGTTCGTCCCACTTTAAGTTGAAAGAAAATGTGATGCCCAGTAATTTTGCCGTCCTTGTATTTGGCTTGTTCATTATATGAATATTCGGATATGAATTAATTTTCTTTTGACTTGTGTGAAATAGTATGAATTTAGTTTTGTTGAAATTCAAAGAAAGTCCGTTTGCACAAAACCAGTTATACATTTTTGCAAGTATGGCATTAGTAGCGTCTTCCATTTGATTCGATAACAATATCATTGACAAATAAAAAAAATAAAATAGGACCAAGAATAGATCCTTGCGGAATAGGGGATGGTAAAAAGGAAAATCTAAACTTTTTCTTCTCGTTTACTGTTTTAACTTCTATTTCAACCAATTGAATTCTTCCAGATAAATATGATACTATCCAGTCAGAAACTTTCCCTTTAAACACCAAAAAATGCAGTTTGCTGACCAACCAGCTATGTTTAACACGATCAAATGCCCCAAACATGCAAACACATTATTACTAATTGCTCCAAAAATATGTACTTCCCATAAAACATTATGTATCTGTAGAAATCAAATATAATAATCAAACGTGACGATAACAACAGACGGACATTTCCATTTCATATTACTGTACAGCCGTTACGAATTTTACGCCATCTCTTCTGATTTAGCTATATCCATTGAAAACACACTATATTATCCTAAAAGCTTTGCCGTCCCCGATGAATATAAACCCACAAAGAGGACAAAATATTCAGAGAATATGGGACATTTTGACTGAATCCAATTGTACTTTTACATCCATTTCCACGTCTGTCATTCTTCTTTGTAAACGAATGTGAATTGTGCTCGCCCTCAACGCTCAATAATACCACCCACACACACCAAACGAACAGTTTAATCAACTAATGCATTTTGCAGGTCTCGCCGAGCCCGCAAGAGGTCATAGATCGCGCGACAACGACGTCTACTCATCGACGACGCATTCCCCTCATAGGACGCCGGCGCTACTGCACCTGCTCGTTTCCGCCCTACCGTTGACGTTGTACATGCGGTGACAATTGTGAAGTTCCCATCCGAACGACAACTACCCGTTTCTATAAGGAAGATCATCAATAAAAACAAAACCCACACAGCACAAAAAAAACGAGATCGAAAAAAAGACGGCGTAATCGGAATCGGTGCCATATGGGGGCGCTACTGTTCTCTTTCGTGTTGAAAACGTAACGAACTAACGTCCATCCATCATTTAAAAGTCTATTCGTTGAAGAGTGTAGATACAAACGAAAAAAGAAAACGAGAAGGAAATATATTCAACGAGAGATGATCTTAGTATGGTGTGGGAAGTACCTACACCTCTAACTAGGTTGTGTTACCAAAATAATAATACTAAAATCTCTCTATCTGTCGTGTACTTTTTCGGTCTATCTCTCTCGTTACGTTTCGTGTTTTAGTGTAATTCCCGTTGGTCGATATTAATGCCACGGTCTGCAACCCTATTGTTTGCGAGTTTTTTCCTCTCGCCTTTTCGTGGTTTTTTTTTTCCGTAACCAGCGGTACTAAATTTCCACTATGTGTAGAGTATTACGTGTGCGGGCCTAATGGTTGCTCACCGTGAAATAAATTGAGTGTTGCCGCATTTCGTTTATTTACGGTTGGATGCGTCCAACATGAGAGCTAATGCGTTTCTGTCTCGGATACGATAAGGTTCACGTGTAACAGTGATGAAAGAGTCAACGAATACGGGAAAAATATTCATTTTGAGCTTTTTTTTTACAAATCCGCTTTGATAATATCATTATCAGCATTAACGTAGATCTATAAAATTGTCATAAAGAATTAAATTTTATTTTTTCTTTTAATATCATACCTACTCTATATTTTAACTTTATGCTGATTTCCAACCAATTATGGGTTTTATGGTTAGCTTATTGATGGATTTTGTAACGGCTTCACTTCAAAGCTCTTGGTTGTCAATTTAAGCTCTATAGATTTGTAATTACACACAAAAAATACGGTGTTGGATTCAACACCGATTTCTCACCCTACCAGACGGTGAGAAATCGATTGATTTTATAACCTGAAAAAATGCTTAACGTAGAAAAGGTAAAATATAGCATCAAAAACAAAGTTTCTACTAAAAACATAAACATGTATTTCAATATGTACTTAAAATACAAAACAAATTTAAACAAGTTTATACTTAACACTTATAAAGGGTGGCCCATAATGTAGAGACACATTTTGAAGTCTAATAACTTTGCATTTGAAAAACCTATAGGTAAGTTTTTGGTGTTGTTCGATAGAAAAACTCAAAAAGTTTCTTTGTATTGCAAAAAAAAATACAGGGTGTACCAAAGTATAAAAATTGTAATCAAAAGTCAAAAAATTACTAAGTAAAGTGACTTTCTGTATACTACTATTTTTTTGAAGTGTAACCATAGAGATTTGTAACTTTCTAATAGACAATATCGTACTGACGTTTTCGAAAAATGAACAATCTCGCTCATCATCGCGCTTTTATTGTTGAAAATTTCTTGAAAAATAACGAGTCTATTGCCGTTACTCGGCGCCAGTTTCGCACAAGATTTAATTTGAATTCTCCGTGTAGAAACACAATTTTAAAATGGGTTGGTCAATTTAGAACCACAGCATCATCTCTGAAGAAGAAACCTGCAGGTAGGCCTATTTCAGTTAGAACTCCTGCAAATATTGAAAGAGTTCAAGCTGCATTTTTAAGAAATCCAAGGCGATCTGCAAACAGACAATCTCAAACACTAGCACTCTCAAGAACTAGCCTGCAAAGAATATTGCATAAAGATTTACGCTTAAAACCATATAAAGTTCAACTTGTGCAGGAGCTAAAAGACACCGATTTTGCAGCCAGACTTGCTTTTTCTAACCATTTTTAGAGCTTTTAGAAAACAATGCTGATTTGTCCGAAAATTTATTTATGTCTGATGAAGCACATTTTCATATGTGTGGCTATGTAAACAAACAAAACTCTCGTTACTGGTCTCAAGAAAATCCGAATCCACAGGGAATTGTGGGACCTTATTTTTTTGAGGATGAAAATGGAGAAAATACCACGGTAACTTCGGAACGTTATGTGAACATGTTAGAAACCTTTTTTCAACAAGAGTTGCGGCGCTTTCCTGAAAACATGTGGTTTCAGCAGGACGGCGCCACATGTCATACTTCCCGCGCATCCATGAATGTCCTGCGGCAAATGTTTCCAGGACGCGTGATTTCAAGGTTTGGTGATCTCCAGTGGCCCCCGAGGTCATGTGATTTAACGCCCTGTGATTTTTTGTTATGGGGCTATTTAAAATCCAGGGTTTACATCATTAATCCGCAAAATATCGACGAATTAAAAGAAAATATTCGAACAGAAATTCTGAATATTTCTCCATGAATGTTGCATAATGCTATGCGAAATATGGTGTCTAGAGTAGAAGAATGTTCAAGAAGAGGAGGTCATCATCTTTTAGACACAATTTTTAAAAAGTTATTACGTGCTTAGTTAGTTTCTCTTGTTATTAAATTTATTGAATTCCATATTTTGATTGAAACGTTTTTATTACTTTTGATTACAATTTTTATACTTTGGTACACCCTGTATTTTTTTGCAATACAAAGAAACTTTTTGAGTTTTTCTATCGAACAACACCAAAAACTTACCTATAGGTTTTTCAAATGCAAAGTTACATGAGATAAATTGTCAAAACAAAATATAACCTCATCTGTACTATTTTCAATAACTTCGAAAGCTTGAAAGTATTCAGAATAAGCTTTAGTGTCCCAAGATTTACAAACGTTATAATGTTTAGATCTATGATTAAATATACAGTGTGTCCAAGATAAGAATGAACAGCATGGGGATCTCGGTAACGGTAATAGATACGGGGTCGATTAAATTAGGGAAACGCAGCGCATTACGTGACTAATAATATGCCATTTAGAAAGTTTTAATATTCCGAGCACTTCCGGAGATATCCGAGAAAAACCGAAATTTCGGCAAATCGTTTTATTTTTTTCCTGATTTTATTTTTGATCGAATTTCAAAACACCAAATTTTTGTAATCCGACGTTTCGTTTCTGAGTAATCACCATCAACTTAATTTTTTTGAATATGGACTAAAATTGTTTGACATTTTTTGAATGCTACTAACGTCGTTTATACAACCTCCAATAATTTTCAACTTTTATTTACGTAAATGCACTACTTTTCCCTAATTTAATCGGCCCCGTATCTCTTACCGTTTCCGAGATCCCCATGCTGTTCAGTCTTATCTTGGACACACTGTATATCTTATTTCAGCAAATTTTGGAACATTTATACGATCATCGATGTTAGTTATAATAAAAAATCCATTTCTATATTGAATATTGTTAATATCTAATCATTCAATAAAAATATAACCTCAGACATATTACAATCGATATCAGAAAGCCATTTCTGAACAGTTACATTTACACAATTTTGTTTTTGTGGTCCCAAGAGAACAGTGTTACCAACAGTTCTATTTTGCCATACGTTTGACCAATGTATTTGGTGCCTCATGCTGAGGGTTTTGCAAATATTTATAAAACATCTAATATACCTGTCATATTTTTAAAGAATTAATGTTTACGTTCGAACCTCACACAAGAACAGATGCAAAAATATACAAAAACAGCAAATTCATTTACAATCCTCCATCAAAACATACAGGGTCTGTTAAATGAAACACACGAAATTGAAGTGTTCTTGAAAAGGATAGAAGATGAAGTTCACGTCATCGTATTTACAGAACATTGGCTTGGCGTTGAACAGACAAGGTTTGTCAAGCTGGATGGCTATGTAATGGGATCGTGCTACAGTAGGACGTCAAGAATTCGAGGCGGTTCCTGTATCTATATACGAAAAAATACTGGATTCACAGATCTGGAAATACTAAGAGACAAAAAACTGTTAAATCGCACATAGAATGTAGCAGCTTAAAAATAGTATGATAATAATTAATATTTACCCTGGGAACATACATACTTTTTTTGACGTGTTTGAGGATATCCTGCATGATGCAAATTAATTTGTTGGTCTCTAGCGATTTTAATATAGATCTGCGGCGAGTGGAATAACGTTAAGAGAATGAGAGATATCCAGTTGAGACTATAAGGGAGCCTACCAGAGTTAATCGAAATAGTTCTTCAACAATTGATAAAACATTTACTACTATAAAAGACTTCGACAATAATGTTGTTGTAACTGCTCTGTCTGATCACTATGGTCAGAAACCCAGTTTTGGTACTACTAACGAAGTATCGAACTCTGATAGAGTATGGAAAAGACAGATTACCGATAAAAATTTATATGAGAATGGCCGAGGGCTATCAACATGCAAAGTCCCAGGAAATTGAAAATCCAACAAAGAAAAAAATATCGGATGGATAAGTGAGGAAATAACTCTATGGAAAAGGTGTAAGGGCTATCAAATGTTGGCAGAAATGTCGCATGAAAAGACAGATGTACGAAGACATGATATGGCCTAATTGATGCTGAAACTTACAAAAGTTATTGCAATACTTTAAAAAATAATATAGAAACGACGGCTGTGTGCAGATTTATCGAAGGCCTTCGATAATGTCACTGTGTGACTGTAAGTTATTCATCAAACTTGAACGCATGGATATCAGGGGCGTATCATTAGATCTGATCAGGTTGTAGCTGTCAAACCGAAAACAACGTTTGGTTGATGAGAAATTTGGTGTCCGAATGGTATTCCGAATGGGATATTCTAAACTGGGGGGTACCCCAAGGTTCAGTGCTGGGCCCGCTGCTCTTTTTACTTTATATCAACGATATACCGACGATTACTAACCACCTAACAACTTTGTATGCAGATGATACTGCTATAGTCGTAAGATCGCATGGTAATGTTGAAGAAGAAATAATAAGAACTATAACAGATTTCGAAGAATGGTTTACAAATAATGACTAGAAATTTAACGTAAAAAAGACCAATATTATCCGGTTCAGCTACTATAAGCAAATAAAACAGTCCACGAAGTACAAGGGAGAAGAACTTATCTTCAGTGATAGCTCATGATTCCTGGGAGTGGTTGTAGATAGCCAGCTGAACTAGAAAGCACATGCATCAGTAAATAGAGAGTACTGTCCAATCGCGTACCATGGCATCTTCAGTAAATAGAGAGTAATTATGTCCAATACGTATGCGATATTGTTAAACAAATTCTGATTTGCAAAGAATTTCATGAACTTTCATTCTGCAGAAGATGTGTATGTCTCTAATAAGTAAGAGTGTGCTAGCACATTAGATATATAATCTTTGGACTGAGAAAAAAGACTCCTGTAGACAGGTATTCATAAAGAACGGCATACTTACTTTGCCTTGATCTGATACATACTTGTTTTGTGCTTTATTCGTTAAAACAAATTATGATACTATTTGTAAGCAAAGAATTCACTTTGACCATGACACTAGAGCGGTCCATTTTATATAAACGCCTACATAATGCCTCCTGGAGAACTAGTAAGTCTCTAATAAGTAAGAGTGTGCTAACACAAGTGACTAGAATATATAATCACTTACCTGTTTTGTAAATATATCTATGTTAAAGTCTTAAGTACTTTACCCTAAAAAAGATTTTCTAAACATCAAACAAATATTGTGCAGCCAAATACAACAAATTGCGCTACAATAACTTCATAGCTGAAACTTTCAAAGTTTACAATGTAACAAGAATTTTTTTGTCAAAATAAAATTTCAATATAATTTATTAATTCAGTTTTTGGTGTAGTGAGTAACAATGTCGAAAGATATAATATTTCCGCTTTTTTGGAGTTCGAATTTCTTAATTAGTTAGAAAATCCAAAAAGTGTTAAATATCTCTTTTTAATGTTATTTTAAGAGACAATTTAACTGTTTTCAGCAAAGCTACAACTCCGTTTAATTTAACTCTGTGAAATTTTTATGTGTGTATGATCTGTCATATCATGAACCAATTCATGAGAAGCCTAGAAAGTACCATCAAAATAAAAATGTCCAAGCATGCTCGATAAGATTCTTGAAAAGCTTACGAAAAAACCATAATGATACTGTTAGTTCTAATTAGCACTCAATCTATCGAAAGATCTTGAAAACAGTCGTGGGATTGATAATAAACTTTGGCCCTTTTATATGATTGTAGTCAATATCACTACGGTGACCTTTCTTAATATGAACGCAGCTTTCGACACAATTTGAAACAAAAAAACATTGCCCTCACTCGATTGAACTGAGATAGAACCAGAGTTGAGATTTTACTGGCTTTCCCAAACGTATGTTATGCTCTGCAATCCAATTAGTTAGCTGCAATCAGATCGTTTAGAATAATTTTTGGGGAAGCTGCAAATATCAACACAACGCAACTATATTACAGTTAAATCCAAAAGAGGAAAGTTTAAATTCAACCAAAATGTTTCCTCCCTTACTCTCAATTTAGATATTCCAATTGTGAGTGAGATTATCTACCTATTATTATATTAAACTGTTCTATAATTCTATCGACCTTAAACCCATTGTTTTTCTTCTTCTAATATCTTGTCCAACTTAAAATACGAACATTAAATACTCTATAAGGAACAACTTCCCTTTATCTCTAAGGACTCGTACTTCCAGGAAATTTTCTAAAATTTATCTGTTCATTAACCCTGGACCTTTTCGTAAAAGGGTGTTATTCTGATATATTCGGGTTACCCAATCCCCAAACTCATTTCAAATTCCGGTCCCTCATTTTAAACGTCCTATACAAACATCCTGGCCGATAACATAATGTTAATCTCGGAATGATGTATGCTCATTATCTAAAAATCCAGGTGCTGATAATCTGTGAAATACCTTATTTATACGTACTTAACTGTCCTTTTCCAAGCTCTAGCATCAATGCTTTTGAATTGTTATTTCTCTTGCTTATTTTATGCTTCTTCTTTAGATTGCCTACAGAAATTAATTCAATATTTTTATTTTGTTAGTTTTTTGATTTAATTTAGATTTTCAGTTTTCAACTTCTAGAAATTTATCAAAGATATTACAGAATAACTCAAGCATGAAATACACCATCAATATAATACGGAAGCGAAATTGGTGCCGCATAATCCTTTCACATAAAATAATGCACCAACAACTGATGAAAATATCACAAAACGCTGCAATACTAACGCCATTCAAACCGTGATATCTTCCGACTATCATCCTTGCTAAACTAGAAGAGCAATAAAGAAGAAAACAACCACCATCCGCTGTCAGAATATTTACTAGTTCTCTCTTACTGCATTGTATTAAATGACTCTTCCGCGAAAATATAAATATTCATAGAAGAGGATATAACGTCCGAGTTGGTGGCGTTACCACCATCTCCCCGTATCCGCATGTATATAATACAATACAGCCCGGTCTCGGGCATTAATATTAATACCTAAACGGACCGGCCACATCAGCCGGACATGATGTATTTAAACGTTGCGCGATCGTGATGTTTAATTAGGCGCAGACCATTAATCCGCGCGCCCTGGCGGACACTGTGATCGCGACAGCTCGCGATGGGACTTGGCCAGGGCATCGTGATTTACGCGAGAGAGATACCGAAAGTGCACACACGCATAACTTGCTTGCCCGCGCGATAGTGGCGCCCCCTCCAACCCCACTTTTGAAACGATAAACGTTGCGCATAGTCGTGCGATTGATTTTATAATGTTGGCATGTCTGGGAAAAAAATGCTGTTTGATATGGTACGCATGTATATGAAACATAAACTGCATTGTATTTGAATTTCAAAATAAAATTTGGACATTTATGTACTTCGCCAACGCAACGCGATAATCCCTTATCTCAGAAATAAGTTCCCCATCTTCAAATGTAAAATAACATAAATTATCAATGTAGGGGCTGGTGCGTTTCACTTTTAGGAAAACGAAGGTTAGCGAAAGGGCATCAGATACCTATGTAAGTGTGGCATAGATGTCCCATCTCTAGCTTTTGTTGGGCCGAACATTACGTTAATAATGTTTTATTAAAAAATGTCAGTAACTCTATCGCCTATCATAACCGACGCTGTACTTCTTGCACACACATCACCTCACATGAGGGGTACCACAACACCTTAAGAAAGACGCCACAATTTATCCTGTGAACAAGCTTGAACATTTTCCCTCTTACTTGGCACTAGACCACAACGAACTAAATTACACCTAAAAATTAATACTAAAATGAAGGGGATGTCTTCTTCTTCTTCGTCTTCTATTCAGTTAGGGTTGGACACCTATAGTCCAGGCACTTGAGCTCGGTGCTCTTTGTACCATCCCTATTGAAGCCATCATTTCCAGTTGAGAAGTTTACTGTCCTCTATAAAGTCCAGTAACTTGCCCACTGGAAACTTGAGTACCCTTGAAGGCTCCAGTAGATCCTTTCCGAAATGCCCCAACGAAGTTCAGTGTTATAGATCTGTACTGTCCAATTAAGACCTAACGTGGGCCAAAATAAAACATCCTCTGAAGATTTCTAGACTCGAAATTTAACCTTTTCGGGATAACTTGTTTTTATTGGCAAAAGAGATCACTGAGAATGGCAGCCAAATTGTTAGCAATTACCAACTCTTTTTCAGATGTTTCTGAATGCAAACGCACAAGTCCTCAAATCTTTTTAAACGAAAAATATTATCTTATTATTATAGATTCAGAAATCCCAACATTATAAAATAGAATCAATTGGCCTACACTAAATTATAAATAAGATATGAACTTATGAATGTTTCTGCGAAAATTAAAATACACTTTAGCACGTTGTAAAAAAGAAACTTTAAAGCACGTGTAAATAAAAGTTTACCTTCAGTTATGTAAATGTACATATGTATTAGATATAAGAACGATACAGCATATTATATTGTACATGAACAACATTTTTTGTTCCTATTCGGAACAGTAACTTCCTAACTGTGATTTATATAACTGTATATAGGTTTCATTGCGTTGTAAGTGATGTTTATGTTAGCGTAAATGTTGCTTTTCGTAACGTCCTCTTTTTTACATAAGATGTATTTATATGTTGCATATGGCTATATTTAGAATAAAAACGAGCATATTTGCATGGTTTTTATTGTGTATGACGAAAATAGCGATACAACGTACACTTTTTTGAACAAGTTTTTCCATTGAACGTGTGATGTACAGGGTATATTCACTCAACAAAAATGCTCATCATACACTAAACAATAAGATGCGTTTTCCAAATAAAAACTTAAAATAGGAGATAAGAATAATATGGCAAAATGGATCTTATTTGGAAAACGCTAAACGTGTTATCATTTTATTACATATTTAAATACATAGTTGAAAAGGAACATATCAATTTAAAAAGTACGTTTGTTCATTTTAATCGCATTAGTAAGATGGAAATTGAATGAAATATTTTCCATTTCCCAAATTTATTGTCACCACAAAACCAGATTATTGAAGTTTTAAAATTATGTCCGAAAGATGGCATTCATTTAAATGCAAGAAAATACACATATTTTTTCCACACAACATCATAACACGCCATCCCATCCCACGCTACCTTAAATTGTACGATGTCATCATGAACATATATGTACCACGCAAGGCTAAGATATACAGTATTTCAATCTTATTTCAGAAGTTTACAAATGCAGTTTTGCAGTCATGCAGTCAGGTTCATACTTGGTCTTCTGTTTGCCAGAGCAAAGACAAAATTGTATTTTATTGTCAAGACACCACCTAGAAACTTAGTTCAAACCAAGTACAGAATACTAATACAAAGATTCAAACATTAAGCAGGTCTATAGTAGTTTTGGTGTCGGAAAATTGAAGCTGCTTGCATATGAGTCAAATAAAAAATGCAGTGAAAATGACAAGCTTAAAATAATCCTTTTTTAAACTCCAGCAATAATCTGCCACCACCTGAGACACCAGTAGGTGTGACACCTAAATTTTCAGGAAAATTTTAATGCTCATGTTACAGCCAAAAGATTTGAAACTGTTTAGCATCTCATTTACCACCTCAATATAATTTTCAGCTTTGCTTTTGATCAGAAGACTTCTGACAACTCCTCCATAGAGCTCCATAGGCTTTTCTTTCAGTCTCATTCATGGTATTTATGAAGGCAGAATCCTTAACGAGTTGTTTTAGTTAGTACTCAATTGAGGGATTGTTCTGACTATATTTGCAAAGCATGTTCTGTTTTTATTAAACACCTTTACAAGCTACTTCATTAGATCCAGCTTTATATGCAGTAGGAAAATGATTATTTCCCGACCACTAAGGGTCCGTTAACGACGTTCACTGCCGTATGCATTAAAACTAAACGAGCGTCAACTACCAAATCCGAGCTTTAATAAGTTGTCAAGAAAGAACGAATGATCAGGTATCAGTGTTAAAACCTTTGTATGGATTTCCTAGTAGCAGAATTGATAGACAACATTTTCTGGATATTTGAACAATGAAGAAACCTAGAACGACTAATATGCAACGTAGCCCTATTTTATTCCCTTAGTTTATCTTTATATACCTTTCATTTTGTTTACTGAATTATATTCATTGAAAATTACGGGTGTTGTTTATTTGGAAGACCAAAGACCAAAGAAATGTCCAAAAGCCAACCTTGGGCACAAGACTGACCGAATTAATTTAAAATTATCAGCTGCCTCGCTACAATGCTTTCTTTCTTAGACGCCATTCTTTACTAAGCACACAGCTTTCTCGCCTATCGATGCTCATGCTACTTTACATTGTCCAGAACCAAACCTATGGTATCACATTTTTCGTTCCAAACTATATTTGATCCTATTGTGTACAACTATAAATTTCAAACTTAGCTTTGACCTGCCAACATATGGAAAATATTCAGGTAGACCTTTTTCCTAGTAGTCCGCATTGTCTTCTTGAGAGAAAAAGGGTTGAAGTGAAAAGTAATTTTAATTTCTTGTTCCATTTCTTGTAAATTTTTATCGTTTAATCTTGCCACTAATACAGAAGCTTCTTTTGAGAGGTTGGCATCTTTGGTGTGGTCATTTAATTCATCCTGGTTGACACGTTGAGGAATGGATGACATCTCCTCATAATCATTGTCATTTTCGATACTATTTGCAGTGTGATCAAAAGAACAATACTCGTCCTTACAGAGATCTGGTGGCTGGTAAAACGTTGGAATCGACACTTTCTTTGACTAAATGACCGCGTTTCTTACAGAGACTAAATACAATAATATTTACAATAATACAATAATATTTACTAATCAGAAATAACAATCATCGAAGTTTGTTCTCTCCAAACCATCGGTATGTCGAATTTCAGACTTTTGCGTTTACAAACCATATGCTGTGCTCAGAATTTATTCTAATCACCAAGCCTAACAGCACCCTTAAATATATTCAATAGATTAATTAATAACTAAGGAGATGTATCGCAAAAACTAGAACTGAGAGAATCCGAGGCACCAAAGAAATGTTTTTTTTCTGTAACCAGTATTACAATATACTAAATCTTCTCTGCCCAATCTCTCATCTCCTTTACTCTTATTTCTGAGTAGTAGTACTTTGAATTCGATAAAAAAATCTAGATATTAAGCCCCAAAGCGGACTAAACAGATACAACAGTCAAAAAACCATCTAATGCAAATAAAATGAACAAATCGAATTCCTCCAGACTTTGTCCAATTTTTTATCAGGTTATACATATCAAATAATATACTGTTTATATGTATCTTTATCAAATTGCCGAAATAAAAACCAAGCAAAATAACAATCACATTGTAAAATATAAATATGTATTTATTATACTTATAGAAATTAATGAATATCTTTCTATGTAAATAATGTTGTATACAAGACATACGATTTGTTATACTTAAATAATAAATTTTATTCGGATGTATAATATGATTAAGAAGTGGTTTGAGTGAGTGTTGAAAATATTTAAAAACATTTTTTTATACTCAAATATAAACTTACACCTTCTCATTTCGATATTGAAAATAAAACCTTACATTATCTAAAACGAGTCCCACATGTTGTCACTTATAAATGAATGATGTGATGTGATATGGTGGTTGTTGAAAACGAAGAAATTATTTTATTAGGATCAAACTACGATATCAGCTTTTTAAATCTAAACGCATCATAGCAGATAATTGTTTTTTATTTTCAGAATATATGTATAAATGTTTATGATCTCTTCATCAACATAAAATTTGTTTTCTAGGTTCCCGACTTTTATGTAATTGTAAATATGTATGTGTAATACTAAAATAGAACATGAACCTAAACGGAAACGATACGAACATTTTTTGACATATTCTATTAATGTACTATATGAAATGGTGCCAAAGAAACTTTCATTGTAGAAACTGATAGACCTGTATGTGTATGAAGCAAAATAATATATGTTACTATCATTATTGTGCTTTATTTCAAAAGACCTGTATTTTTATCCCAGCAATTATCGACGGTTCCTAAATTGTGTCACATGGAAACACCTAGGGTTCCACAATAAAATCCATAGAAATACCAAAAATAAATACCAAATAGTTGTTATGAAAAGGAAATCAAATACTATGTAAAAGGCTTGCTTTAAAGGAGTTCAACAAGTAAAAGAATTACCTCATTTATAGTAAGATACCAACTTAATGATTGAATTAATTGATAGAAACTGCCACGCTGTCGTTTAAATTAAATTATAAATACATCAGTAATTCAGTAACGACATGACAATTACTGCTGTAGTTTGCTTTTATCAATTGTTTTTGTGATTTTTGTTAAATCTTGCATCCACATTTCAAAGAAAATTAAGTGTCGTATATGGGAAGAATGTCCCACCATCCCCCACTGACGTCGCAACGTTAATGAAGCTATCTTCACTATATATACCATTTCTTTCGATAATCTAGTAAACCAGAAACTCAATAAATACAAACTCACTAAACTGATTGTTTAATAACAAATGGAGATAATGCTGTGCTGCTGCTGGTTTTCGGTGACGGTGCTATTTTTAAAGGCAGAAACTCAATAAAGCCAATCAGGACGCCGCATTACAAACTCACAGAAATTACGAACTGAGCTTGTTTGGATGCAGTAAAGGTATACCATCATGTCAAAGTCGCAACAGTCAAAGTCAAGATATTTAAAGACCAAATTGTAGCCCTCATTGATTCAAAAGTTCGTCTGCGACGAATTTGATCTTTGTTGACATAAAAGCACATCACCACGCAGGAGAGCAGATCCACTCTTCGTAGCGATGCGATTTTGACGTAAAAAATGTCATTCAATTTTGAATCGAAAAATCGCATCCTCGAATGTCATAATCGGGTATATTTTTGCAATTGATCTTTAACCTACAATGGGAAAATAATAAATGGAGAAGTGGATGAATTGTTGTATGTTAATTTAATAAAAGAAATGAGATGAAATGGAATTAGTATCTAGACAATCAAATGATATTTTGTTGAACTAACTGATATTTTCAAACCATATTTTGCCTAAGACGACTTGCATTTGGTGCCATCCAATTAAAGTGTCATCTAAAGTTGGGTTTTATATTTTATAAATCTTCAAAGTCGCAACAGTCACATAAGTCACAAGATACGTCTCAATTAAAAGTTGTCCAAATTGATTTAAAAATATATAATATAACCAAATTGATATTGCTTTTTATTTTAACATCACTTTGAGTTTCCAGTGATTTAAGACAGTTACAAAGTAAATCGCAAGAAAATTTTAACTGTACTAAACAGTCTATACGTAAATATAAAATAAAAATGGCTCGAGACAATTTGTAAATAAATAAACAATGCACGTTTACTGTAGGCTGTCTAATTAATTATTGTTTCCATCTATTTGTTGACATGACGAGCAGTACAAGCATGCCACCACGCAGGAGAGTCTAAGTCTAGTTAAAGTTATAAAAATCATGCATTGTTTAGTATAACCAAAAATTATCTTCTTAGTCACGAGCTTATGTTAAAGTTATAAAAATCATTTGTTTAGTATAACCTAAATTTATGGTTATTATTATTATTATTTTAACAATCAGTACAGCTGTGTTTTGTGAAATTTAGTTACAGTACTGATATCTGTTTCTGATATTTATTACTATCAGAGTTAACCCTTCGAAACCAGAATCTAGTTTTGCGGTTTCTAAGCTTTTAGGATTTGGATTCATCTCAGCTGTTTGAACCTCCTGCTCACTGAACAAAAACAGAGGTTCTCTATCCAACTAGTTTACATATATTCCATGACGCCTGTATAATACAGGAGTATTCCACTGTATTTATTATTATTATTTTATCATGGCTCCATTCCTGACTCTATGCGTAAATGCTCGGCGAAAATCAGCAATCGAGTATCATCTTCAGGCATTTAAACCTATTGTTGCAGTCGGTTTTCATTCAAAGAATGAGAATCTCGTCGCCGACTGAAACCAATCACCAGCGTGTTCCTGGAATTGATCAGGATACCACATCCGCCAAAAAATTACTCAATTCGATACAGCTACGCCTGAGCCGAGTAAGCTACAACTTAGGATTTTTTCGAAGAACTCGTTATAGCTGTGTTATACACATAGATGGCGTTGAACAATGGCGGTGTAGATACTGACCAGTACTGAGCCTCGTGCCAAACCTTGCGGAAAACCAAACAGCATTTGCCTTTTTGAAAATTCTATTTCATTCACGACGGTATAAAATCTGCAGCAGTTATGGTTAGAAGCCGGAAGCCGGCTACTTTCATCTTCGACAACAAGCCTTCATGGCAAATCTTGTCGAACGCCTTCTTCGGATCCAAGGATATCATGACCGTCGACTGAATCTTTTGAAAGTGGTGGTAATTCTAAATCAGTGCATAGCTCTCGGGGGACTTCCTTCACATTTCAGTACTCCATTGTGAGTAACATTCTTTTGAGAGGGTGATGTAGCAGCTGTAGCACCTTTCTACGCCGTATTTCGTGTCAAGACTACCGCTACATCTCTTGCTATGTAATTTTGATCTACATATATGTTAAATGGTTTGTGGCTTTGTTACTACATTACTTTGCTATAATTAAGCGCCTGGTAGCTCTAGACTGTATTACTCACTCATCAATTAACTAATCTTAATACTTCAGTTATCGTGCTTTTGGAAGAAAAAATGGTAAATGGCAATTTCGAATCTAAAAGTCATAACCTCAAAATGTATCCCCAACTATCGAAATCTAAATTACGCACATATTATATATACACAGAAATTTAAACGTGACCATATATCCATAAATTAGTATTCCACATAAAACATGTCGAACAAAAGGACTACACCCACTACACCGTAAAATAACTGCGGATGATCTGCGGTATTTCTATTCTACTATGACGAGGATGATGTGTCAGCTGTCCATACGAACCGATGTATACCAACCACTACCCCCGTGCTCTCAGGAATCATATAAATCAATTCGCTAACCGATGCCGAAGCCATAACAACGACCAGAAAATGCTTCAATCGAATAACATGCTTCTGGTTTGCGGGTATTACGTGCACAGGATCTGCTTTTATAAAACACGTACCGATTCCAGTTAACGCAACGTAACATACAATAGATAGGTAACATGTATTTAGCTGCAATCGTTTCGAAATATCGCTGTGCCATCGGATTCTATCGAAATATTGGCGATTTAATTAAATGTGAGAGAATGCTTGTAAAATGTGCAGAACATGGATATTTTGAGATGCAACTGGTTAGTTGGAATTTTCAGCACGTATACGTGTTTCAGTTTATTTCAGTCCGAAGTATATAATTTATTATAAATTGGGAAACAATAAAACATTAACTGTATCAATACATATCTCATCTTAATGTAGCGGTTATAATTAAAGTAGGAGATGTACTCGGGAGGTGGGGGAAGGGAGGGGAGTACCGGGCGTCCATCTAGTTTCCATTCCTATACATAGCGCAGCGTCGTCAAATCCTTGCTACGATTGTTTTCCATTTGTCATGGCACACTTTGTCTATTCACAGAGAGTAGTGCGAAACAAACGAGCGACGACAATCGGAACGAGCGTTGGCGTTACAAAGAGCGCGTGACGCGCGGTTGCCATTGTTATTGCACGACTATGGATGTACTGCTGTAACGAATAGGTGGACTGGGTCTTCTAGCCTCTGAAACTAGTCAGTGACATATTTCAGCGTTGCATTTGGCAGAACTAGGCAGACCGACGAGGCAATTGATCCATTCATTGTCGTAATTTATTCGGTGGCCATCGATGCGAACGTGTCAATATAACTATATACATACATACATTTTCGCATCAGTGCATAACAAATACCCAATGGCACGAATCGTGACCGTTCGATGGTCAATCGGTGATTAGGGGAGGAAGGGTACGTTGAGATTTTGTTATCGCCCAATCAAATATATGATGCATTTGTTCCCCAGGACTACTTCTCGCTAATAAAAAGAAACAACAATTTTTCGAAACTTATTTTATACCCATCAGTAGGTATAGGGGCACTTTGGACGTCCCCCACCACTCCTACCTTCCGGCAGCTAGTGGGCGGGGCCTGTCTCAAGAGGCGCGGGATTTGAATTAGAATATTGGATATAAACAAGAAGCCGTTCAGTACCTGATAAAAGCTGTTCCATACCTGATAAAAGTCGTTCAGCATCCGATAAGATGGCGGTTGAAGTCTTTTGGATAACCGGGATGGTATCGAAACGATTTTCTTTCATCGCCAATATTAGTTTTGGAAATATCCAGAATTTGCACTGAATCAAATCAGATGAATACGGTGGATGATCGATAACAATAATGCTTTTCTTTTGATCAAGAATCCGCGTACGATAATGGCTTTATTGTGCGATGGTGCGTTGTCGTGCAACAAAAAACTGCCTGGCTCTCGATATTCCGGTCGAACTCGTCAAATTCTGGCCCACACTCATTGTACAACTCCCAGAATTCACTGTGAACAATTCCCCTTGGATTGAAGAAAACGGTCAACATTTTCTTGATTTTGCTCTTCTGAAAACATAATCGTTTCTCTTTTGGCTCTTCTGAACTTCCATCCCGCACTATGATGATTTGTAATGTCATAGCTCATTAAAGTAGGAAAATGTCAGTTGTCGTGGATTTTTTTGTAGAAAATTTCATGCTATATAAAAATGGTATTACAATTTTTTGATATCTTGCACTGTTAAAGCTTGTAATAGAAAGGCCCGACGTGATAGCTATACAGATCAGCCCTAAATTGATAGCTATGTTGTAATAGGACGGTTTCTTTCCCGGTATTATTTCGTGCAAATATGTGTTTAAGATCTTGGGGGCCACGGTATATGAACAATTCCCCCGTGAACCCACAATGACGGACGTTACTGATACCGAAATGAAGAAATTATTCCCCTGACTAGCTAAAATGTCGGTCAGAATCGCTCTTAACGTAATAAAGAAAAACATGTACTTACTGTTACTACGTACATGTACAAATTTTCTTGTAATCTTTTCTTTATACGTTCCCAGGACGTGCGGTAAATGGAGGTTTTAAATATTTTAACAATATATACCAACACAACTGACATAAACTTATATGCAATTAAAGAATGAAATATGCATCAAATAAATGAATAACAAATATATTAAATAAAACGAATAAATACGGATATACAATATTACAAAATACGGGACAAAACCTTACGACTAGATGGACCTTTATTTAACTAAAACAGATAAGCGATTAAGTGTGCGATTAAGTAACAAAAAACAGGGCTAGTTAAATAAAAAAATAAGAATAACAACAACGGCAAACTTTATATAAAAAACAATCGTTAATTTATCTATTTTTTACGAGCTTGCATTTATAAAATGTAATCGTTTTTTGGCCAAATATCTTTAAAACTTCTTTCTTCGCGTACGCTCGTTGATGCTGGTCCTTCCCGCTGAATGTCCGCTTCTTTCGGTGGTTTGTCTTAGGGCTCGGGTGTCTTCTTGTCTTGCAGTTTATTGTACCAATATCACAATTTATTAGCTACGTGCTGGCCCTTCACCAGTAAACACGGCTTTATTATTTTACTGATTATTTAAATATATATGTTAACCACAAGATCACTAACTTGACCCTAACTTGACAACTTTTAACACTAGTTGCGGAGCGGACTCAACTCGTTTACGTCCTAGTGGGAAGTGTCTTATGCATTCGGAGTCGAGTACTGCATTGTCTCTCGCTTCGCTGTGCTTCCATATAAGGCGATATTTTCACATTGGCGCGAAGAATACAATAGAGCTTTAATAAAGGCCACCTGTTCATTCGTTTTCGCTTAAAGGCTATATTACATTTTAACTATTAAAAATACATAAAATTTTAACATAGGCGAATTGTATACAGTCACGGAATATATACAGTTAGGCCCACTGCGTTAATTAAAATAAAATAACATTTCTATAATATACATAATAAGTACTTGCCTTCCTTATTACGTTAATATATTAAATTAAATTAAATAATTGAAACTTCGTTACAAGCTGCGCTTGCGAAAATAGAGATTAGGTCTAGTTTTCACGACAGATTTCCTTCTTTCGACAGCTCAGCTTTAACCGCCCAACATATTAAAAAAATGTTCAGACCTTCTTTTATAGAATGAAATTTTCTAACAAAAACATCCGCGACAACATTACTCTAATTATCATAGTTTTCGCGTAATAATCGTTGATGTGGAGCATGGTATACCTAATATAATAATTAGAGCGGTCGACAGTCGTCTGCAGACCAGGCCAGTACTAAACTTCATTCACTTGATCAAATTATAACTATTACATATAAGCCACTTACCTTCTTTAAGTAGCAGAAATTGAATATAATTGCTGAAATGTTTGTAGCATTAGGTATATTTCCAGATTTTTCTTGCTGAACTGCATTGGTCGCGATGAATAAAGAACTTCCTAGAATTTTCCCCAACACACATATTATTTATTATATCACCTGTAGCACATAGCAAATGCGTGAACATCGCTCACAATTTGCACTGACTGACACTGACTGCACTAATAACAACGCAATATTTTGCAATGTTTCTATCGCAGCAAATAAACCGGCATGATTGTCGTAAACAATTTTCAAGTCTATTTCAACAGAAGTATCTTGAAATTCTCGAATTCGTTTTGGTGCATACATCTTAGGATACAGTTTTCGAACCGTTTGAGCCGCAAAATATAAAACATATGCATAAGGTTTATGCAAGTTTATGATCTATCGGATTTCAGTTGATAATACAGTATACAATCATATATATGGGGTTTATATATTATCTCATTTCAAATCTATCCATAACATCTATAAAGTGTGGCTGGTTGCTTATAATAGAATACACTGTTCTATTACTTTGTGTAAACAAAATTAATATTTGTCTAAAATATTTTAATATATTCAATATTTCTATTAGTATCCGAATATTTAATAAACGAAGTAAGATAGGTATTAATAAAATTCTAATAAAATGGTTAAAATTTATTTTTAAAAATATTGCACCATCTATCTACGCAAGCTTATACCTCTAAAATTAATAGTCAATAAAATCACTACAACTAGTGGCCTCTGTGAGTAGATAGCAAAACATTTGAATCAACCATTTTTCCTGCTTATATGTCGTCACCATGGCACCATCTACTGTTCATATTCTAAAATTACCTGTCAAAATGCAATATAACCTAAGTAATTCAGTCATTCATAAATATTTGAAAAAGTGTAAATGTCTGTTAAAGAAGTACAAAAATTTCGTAAGTAATACACCAAAAAATGGAAGATAAAGACGATGTATTTAACGACTTTAGCTCTCTACCCGCTGATCCACCAAAAATGCGCAGTGTTTGCAGTAAATGCGAGTAAGTAAAAAGCAACAATGTGTATTCTTTTAAATCTTACTTTACTTCAAGGAGACCATCTGTTGTATGTTGGTGTGATGCCTTACCCAAAGTGCCATTAAATCCCCAAAGTACTGTTATTGTATTACAGCACCCTGCGAAGAAAAACGATGCCTTAGAACAGCACCAATGTTAAATTTAGGATTACAAGAAGGAAAATGCCTTTTATTTAAAGGTAAAAAGTTCCCTGGAAAGAATACACGATTAGAAGCGGTATTAAAATCACCGAACACAATTTTATTGTACCCAAGTGCTGATGCAATTAATATCGCAGAAATAGATCGGAAGGAGTTTGATCATTTTAATATAGTAATTTTAGATGGTACTTGGCCACAGGCTAAAGCTATTTATACAGGAAATTCTATATTACACAGTATTAAACAAGTAAAACTTATTACAACTAATGTGAGTAATTATACAATTCGAACACAACCAACTGATGGTTGTTTAAGTTCACTAGAAACTGCCGCTGAAGCTTTAAGTATTTTAGAAGATGATGATATTTATAGAGAACAATTAGTTAAACCGTTGCATGCTTTATGTGATTTTCAATTACGGAATGGTGCTGTCTCGCATCAAAGTAAAGAATTTAGAATTAAGAATAACACTTATCCAAAATTAATAGGAAAACGATTAAATAAGGTGTTAAAAAATGCTGATAAAATAAAAGAAAATAGTTGATGAATAATTTAATGTTTTATACTTATTTTATACAAATCACAATGTTCATAACAATTAATCTGCTCAAATGCTAGTTGTAACATATAAGCAATTTCATGCCTTAAATGTATATTATAATGTTATTACAACTTCAAATATCTAATACAGATTATAATAAAATAAATATTTCATACAAATTGCCCTCAAATCAAACTTCATCATAATAATTTATTATATTAGACACAATTTTATTCAATTATTTTTCAAATAGCTTCTAAGTTATATAACAACTTTTTGTCTACCAAGTCTGTAATTGTATTAAAATAAACAGCTTTAATTGTAGTTTATTACAAAAGCAAATACAATTCTTATTAAAAGTACATTTTAGACATCTACACACGATACAAAAACAATTTATTCAATAGCTCCATTAAACACTAATTCCACAGCACCCTGAACATCTCCAGAAGTAATTTGTAAAGCTCTTAAATTAAGCGATTCATTAGTTAAACCCATTTCCCTCATTTGCCTTAGCTGTGACTGTAATCTAGTTCTTAAAGTTTCCATCGTTTCTGGAGCATTATTTCCTGCATTAAAACTATCATTTGCTGCAGGACTTCCCAATGTAGCGGCGGCTGGTGTAGTTGAAAATGCATGTTGAATAGCATTCAAAAACATTTCATTTGTAATCACATTCCCACCAGAACCAGGTGTTGTCGGTTGTGCAGTTGCAGCCCCTTGTGTTGGTTGTGGTGTTGATAATGCAGAATTACCCACACCAAAATTCAAATTCTGAGTTGAGCTCAAAATAGCATCAGCTAATTGAGCTGCGGTTATTGTTCCGTATGATGTATTCCTAGTTAACGGATGCCCTTCTCTAGGTGGATCATTTTGTGTTGATTCCATTTCATCATCATCATCATCCGACAAAGCCTCTAAAGAATATGAATAGCCTGTACTAGTACCTGCCCTAGAGTTATTAACAGAAGCCGTTTCCTCATGGACATGAGCCGCTATATGATTTGCTGCTTCGATTAAGCTTGGATGATGAGTTGCTATCCGTTTCACTGTATCTAAATCTGAAAGTTGAACTATCAATTCAGGATCTTGAATTATTGCAATAGCAACAGGATCGTCAGCTAAACCTGGTGTAGCAGCTTTTATAGTTTCTAATACTTCCGGTCTCGATAACCTCTACGAATTAAATTACTATATTTACACATAATATGCAAACGCAATAGAATTCATTACCTGTAATGCTGTTCTATATATAGGCGAGATCATAAAAGCACGGAAAGCAAGTACTAATTCTTGAATATCCGCCTCAGTTACAGGTCTAGGTGGAATAGGTTCACGAGGAATTGTCTTTTTAAGAACATGCAAAGTTACGCCGTGCTTAACACCGCATGAAGATAACGACTTGTCATCTTCAAGTATTATTCCGCAATATATTAATTCTAAAAACAAAGAATGTCACTTTTAAAGACATAACCTAAATCTTTTACCTACCGATTAAATGTTTTGCCACACCGATTCGCTTTGTAATTTGATCTTTAAATAAATCCACTTTCATGTCCAAATCGGCATTTTCCATTTCGATACGTTTGTAATCATTTTGGGCTAACCGAACGCCTAAATAAACGTGTGTACTGGTCATTTTAAAAATACTTTTATAACAAATTGCAAATAACACATTTGACAACTAAAAATAACAGTGAATTTAGTAATAGTTGAATTAACACGCGAACCAACTTCTAATTAAAAAACATTAAAATAGCAAATTTAAATCACGTAAAGTGTATGATTTAACAATTGTAGAATTAATTAATTGATTAAAAGAGCATGTAGGAAATTTGTCTTGCTATAAAAATAGACGCGTAATTAACCAAAATGTACTTTATCAATCAAAAGAGCCATTGTTCAATTTAAAAATATAAAACTACGTAATCTTTTTATTAAGAAAACTAATAAAGTATGATGAGCCTATTATCAACCATTTAACCAGCTTTTTATGATTCGTTTAAACAGAAGACTATTTAGTTTTTGTGTTATCTGGAATTAAAACGATTTATCATTGATCGTGACCTCAAACTCTGCTGAATGAATTGAATTTTAAAATAGATATTTATTTTGAAATAGAACGGCTACCATAAAACAATAAGGAATTATTCCCAGTAGTAAAGTTAAAAAGTTGGTACTTCCTACCGGAAATAAATATAATTTTTAAATAACGCACCCCTAACGTAAGCAATTTATAAGAAAAGTTAATAATATAATACAAATACGTTCTTAGAAAATCAGTTAATTTGTGTAATGTAGTAAATATTTAAGATGTTTAGAAATCGCACACATAAATTTTAATAGCCTATGCGTGCAAATTTACATGCATACAACTTTTTGCATTCGATACCACCACCTTTTCTAAAGAAGGGAACGTGATGTAAAGCATGGCTACTGATGGCTACAAGAAACGATTAAACTTGAGGGATTGAGAACAATCCAACAATCAATAAGTCAAACGCAAGAATTTTATAGTTGGTAGTTGGAACACAAAATAGATGGCAGTACAGTCTGGAGGAGCGGCAGCGGAGAAAAATATTTTCATGTGCTGTTTATTGTTTCATCATTTTAAATTTCCATGTAATAGATGCGTTTTAAAACATATTTCACAATTAAGAAAGATGATTACTGTAGTTAA
The DNA here is from genome assembly GCA_023690525.1 of Holotrichia oblita. Lineage (NCBI taxonomy): Eukaryota > Metazoa > Arthropoda > Insecta > Coleoptera > Scarabaeidae > Holotrichia > Holotrichia oblita. The sequence continues at coordinate 19,943,268 of CM043021.1, read as the reverse complement.
GTGTTTTATCTAATCATTTGATAGGTTTTAAATTTTTATAATTGTATACCTTTAAGTAGTATTCGATATAAAAGTTAGATGGCACGCATGTATAAAACCCAACACAAATTTTACCTGCACATCACAAGGTAAATAACCTCAAAATATAGAGTGCAGGGAGAGAAGTTCGAATGCAAGGTTAAAACTGTTACTTGCACTTGGTATATAAGTACTATCTGCAGACGTTCTTCGTGATTAGGATGCTATCCGTTTGTGTGTAGTGCGCGTTGTATATTTTACGTTATATAAGATTTAATACAGTATATGTTTTGCCGTCATCAAAACCAAGGATAATAATAGATAACACTCTTGGATTATCAAAATGGCCAACATTGTGAAATTATTGCTACCGCAAACCGGTATTTTAACGCGAAATGTTGGATCTGTACTGTATAAAAGCGTTCGTTTCGAATCCCACAATTTAAAAACAAATCTTCACAAAGTCAATAATCTCGAAAAGAGATTTTTGGTATGGACCAAGAAGTACAAAACTGTAGAAGAAGTGCCGAATTTAGTACCGTAAGTATAGTAAATTATTTTATGCATTTTGTACTCTTATATTTTTGCTTTTTCACAATAAATCGTATGCAACACAATTGTATTCGACTTAACTTCTAGATACTTTTATCTTCTTTTAAGTTTCTAGATTTAGATTTGCAATAATAAAAATCCAGATTTTATCAATAAACCTTAATTCAGTTGGTTTTACTTTAATATCTAGATATTACATTTTAAGTTTATTGTATCAAAAAAATATAAATGTGGAAAATATGCATATACAGAGTGTCCAAATAGGTAACCAATATTTTTTTGTCTATGAGACCTGCAATAAATTGTTTTCAACTATACAGGGCGTGACATTTCTACGTTATCGTATACGAAAACAGAAAAAATTGATAATATAGAGAAATTTTGTGGAAGTTGGTAACATGGGCATTAGTTTGTCATAAAATTCAAATTGAATTGACAAATTAATTTGACATTTCAATGTTAAATAATTTCAAAATGAATTCTATAAATTTTTCGTATATACTTCTCTAAAACTACGGCAAATTGCTGAAAATGCAGTTAATAATATTTACACTGCGTGAAAATTTTGTTAACTTAACAACCTTAAAATGTCACGTTGACATTTTAATTACTGCTGCAAGTGACCAACTAAAAATAAATTCGCTTAAATGATTTATTTCTATGACGCAACTAGTTTCGCAATAGACTCATTCCAGCACTAGTGAAATAAAAAGTATGGTTACAGCACTAATTACAAAAAAGATAACACGATATTATTCATAAAAAAAATTAATAAAACTAATATTTTGTAGAACACTAAACACTTTAACCCACTGAACACCAAACAAGTTTTAACTAAAACACCGACGCGTTTCAACAGCAATTGTTGTCACAGTTCATTACACATGACTTATTTTTATAATAATTAATTTAACATTCGTATGATCGATGTTGTGATCTGTTTCAAAAATGTGTTGGGCAACGCTCGATTTCTCAATTCTATTAAATCTAAGATGAGCCATATGCTGTTTGAATCTAGTTGAGACTGCTCTCCTGGTTTGCCCAATATATTTTTGATTACAATCTTTACAATTGATTTCGTAAATACCTGACTTTTCTAGAGGTTGTATTTTATCTTTAGGGTTACCGATGACACTTCGTAAACTAGTCCCAGAACTGTAAACTATTTTGAGATCTAGCTCTTTGAAGATTTTACTCAAACCTTTAGTGATAAAGGGAGCGTAAGGGAGGGTCACAACGGGTGAAGCTTTAACATCCTCTCGAAAAGTCGTAGATTCTTTCACAGTTTTCTTATAATTAAACTTCCTAATTAACTTATAGATATGCTGAGGCTGGAAACCATTACACTTGGCCGCATCTTTTATAATTTTAAGCTCTTTCTCATACCTCGCCTTGTTCAAGGGAAAAGTGAGAAGTCTGGACCAAAAAATTCAGGCTTGCCATTTTGTGTTGAACACAATGATGGGAGTCTGAAGGAATGTAGCGAAGTGTACTGGTTTCCTTTCTATACACGTCAAACTCTAATCTATTGTTATTTCTAATTACTAAAGTATCTAGAAAGGGTAGCTGACCGTTTTCTTCTCTTTCACAAGTGAACTTTATGGTTTCGAACCGATTATTTAATCTATTGAGAAAATCGTCAATATTACATTTTTTAGTGTCAAATATAGCGAAAATATCATCCACATACCTCAACCAAACCCTAGGAAAGTATTCGCTCTCAGATTCTAAGTCCTTTTCAAAACGGCTCATGAAAAGGTTAGCCAAAAAGGGCGACAAGGAATTACCCATTGCTGTTCCTTCCAGCTGTTCATAAAAACCCCCGTTGAATTGAAAAATGTTCTGTTTCATACAGATGTCAGTTAAGCGAATATATTCCTGGACACATTGTTGAGTCAAACTATTTTGAAGCAACAAGTCCTCGAGGTATGTCAAGGTGTCTGGAATCGGTACACTAGGAAAGAGAGAACTAACATCAAATGAAAACAATATTTCACCGTCCAGCAACTGAATATTTTGAATTTCTTTAATAAATTGGCAAATTCCTAGTCCTTGAACATTGATCCAAACCCAAACGTGTACAGAGAAACGTCCACTTCTTTTTATTTACTGTTGCGCTGTCTATATAATTTTAATCGACCGTTATTACAAGATTGAAGGTTCGTTTCATCTGAAAAGATGACATTTTCCAAATAATTGTTGTCCATATTAATATATTCTTCTGCATACTCTAAACGTCGTTGTTGATAAGCTTGAGTTACAAAGCCGGACAATTTATTAAAAGTACGAAGAATAGCGGCCTCAGATCGGTTCCTTGAGGAACGCCGAAAGATGGATATAACGAATTAGGTTAATCTTACAAAATGTTATTTACTTTTAAGTATATCAACAAAAAAGTGATACCAATCTCGGTGAAAATCCACGTAGAAAGTAGCAGGTGTTGATTGACACGGTCGAATGCCTTCGTGAAATCAATATAAATAACATCGATTTGATCCTTATTATCCAAACTCTCGCACACATTCCGAGAAAAGATTCGATGAAGATTTAGAAGTAATAGAACGTTTACCAACAAAACCATGCTGATGAATAAATATCTGTCACTTAACTTGCAGAAATAGGCTTGTTACAGGCATAGTTCAAATTGTTGAAAATAGCAGCGAATTGGTTTTGATAAGTGTTTGAGGAACGGCTAATTTCGAATGAGATATCTAGATTAATAGCATATTCTTAGTAACAAGTGAACTCAACTCTTTAGATATCTCTTAGTGATGAGTAAATGCATTTCTTATCTGAGTAACATTAATAAAGTGCATAAAATTGCGAAATCTGTTAGATTTAATGGAAGTAACACAAGAATTAATGTCTACAAAAAGTTCAAAGAAACGCATATTGAAACATTTATATTTTTATTCTAATATCCCCCCCCCCTCTCCAGGTCCGCGACGTTGGCACCACAAAGTGGTCAAAATCGACAAAAATGCTAGAAACGATTGACCATCAGCGATTTAATTTGACTACATTTTATTTATGCTACAGCCCTTATATTTTGGGGTCTAATGGCGAAAATGCTAAAATTAGCCAATATAGACATTTTGTTCATCGGTAAGATTGACAACAAAAAATTGAAAATCATCGTTTGACTACCCAGCGGCTAATTTTTGTCCGATCTCGAAATTACATAAAACAGAGTTTTCAAGGATCAATTTTTTGTAAACGAGAGACACGTGACAATAAGTCGTATAATTTTCAGCGTTTGACGACCTCTCAATGTTTGCGAAAATTGCGATGAACTTATGTAACTTCGAGATCAGATAAAAATTAACCGGAGGGTGATGAAACGATAATTTTTAATTTTCTTTGGTTTAGAGGCACCATACAATAAGTTCTATTATTTGCAGCGTTTGACCACCTCTCAAAATTTGTGAAAAATGCGATAAACTTTGAAACTTTTATATGTAACTTTAAGATCGGATAAAATTGAACCGGAGGGTGGTCAAAAGATAATTTTCAGTTTTCTGTGGTCTAGAAACACGAGACAATAAGTTTCAGCTCTCAAAATTTATGAAAAATGCGATGCATGAAATTGTGACATTTTCTGGGTTTGATGGCATTTCATTTGAGATATGAACTTGTTTTTTTTCATTTTTTTCAACTATTGATAAGTTTTCAAAAAAATTACTTGGTGGTCAATCATGGTCAAACGTTGGTCAATCGTATGCGATGAACAAAATATCTATATTGGCTAATTTTAGCATTTTCGCCATTAGATCCCAAAATATGGGCTAAACAAAATGTGGTCGATCGAAATCGCTGATGATTTTACCAATAAGGTTTGCGACACAAGCTTCAGCGAATGGTACAATTTTTGAACAAAATAAAATCGCTTTTTTAACAGATGTATCGTACAATATTTTTTTCTACAACCACAACGTCAACATTATAACAAAAATTTTGACGAAAATTTCTCGATAAAAATCTTATGACAGTTCATGGAATGAAAATGGATTTTTTTTTGTAATAAGCTTGTTAAATGCGTTTATGACTGTGACAAAACTCGTGTAATTTTAATTTTAACACTTGAACACTAGTGTTAATAGTAATGACTTTATCGCAATAATTTCGCATTTTTTATTGAAATTAGCCATGTCAGAATATTAACTTTTAACAATGTTTGCAGAAAAGTTTTTTGAGTGCTTTTCTTTTACTCCTTTAACTAAGTTTGTCAGCTCACTTGCGAAATTGTCACGCTTGATACGATTTTTTCATATTTAAAACTCTAAAATAAACACTTCAGACAAAATAATTAACTACAATGCTTTGTTATTTCACGTCCTACTGGCACTAATCTGTCCAAAGAAAAACTATTTATCATAGCAAGCAGGTCATAAATACACCAGAAAATATGTGACACATGTTAATAAAAACTATAATAACGTAGTAGAATTTATTGAATAAAACCGGAATAATAATTATTCATTTTATTACATTGTAAAATCACTACTTATGAATAACCAATTTGGTTTTATTATTATTTCAATTGGGTTAGTACCTCCTAAGCAATATACACAGTTCGTCGCAGATCCAATGAGACTGGTCTAGAAAAAATACAAAGCCTTTAGTTTGATTTTTTTATTCTTGTTTAAGTGTACAAACTAGTCTTCTTCTGAGCCAATACAGCGCAGGAAACGTTCAACAAATTTTTCGAAACATTTGGAATGGCCTTTAATATAGCGGTCGGATTTTTTTTGATAACTGGGATGGTATCGAAAGGATTTCCTTTCATCGCCAATTTCAGTTTGGGAAATAGCCAGAAGCCGCACGCAGCCAAATCGGGTGAATATGGTGGATAATTGATAACAATGATGCCGTTTTAGGTCAAGAATTCACCTACCATGATGGCTTTGTGCGATGGTGCATTGTCGTTCAACAAAAACCAACTGCCTGGCTCTCGATATTCCGGTCGAACTCTTCGAATTCTGGCCCGCAATGGTTGTAGAAGTCCTAGATAATATTCTGCATTCATCGTTTGACCTTCTGGTATAAACTCACTATAAACAATTCCTTTTGAATCGAAGAAAATTTAGGAATTTCTTTCTCTTTTGGCTCTTCTGGTGACTTCTATGCCGCACTCTGACGTTTTGTTTCTGGCTCGTATTGAAAACACCAAGTTTCAACACCAGTTACAATGACTGACATTCTGGTCAGATTCCTTTAGGACATTTTTCACATGCCTTTTCAATACTGAACTCTCCAATCTTTTTGCTCGTCTGTCAGAGTGTGTGGCGCCAAGCGAATACAGACCTTCTACATATATCCAGCTATAAAGTGATTAAAATAGGTGTCTTACTTAAAATGAGAAAAGAAAGTGCTATCTCAGTGAAATGGAGTTTTTTATCTCATTCAATGAAGTACTGCGCCAGACCATAACAAATGCAGGATAGTTTATTTTTGTCTTGAGACAATCGGAATAGGAGGCTTAATTCAGTCCTTGGGTCACATATTTGTGTGTACTCCATCTGAAGTATGGATGCATATTTAAATAAATTAAATAATTTTTTTTTTATTAATTTACTAGTTATAGTAGAAATTTTGATTTTCACGCAAATGCATAATCCTATTTATAAAGGTAGATATATTTATATTATTTTTTATTGGCAACATATTCTATTTGTCTCGAAATTAGTATTGTTTACATATGCTTTAGAAATGCGTCTCTACAACGTTACATTTTAAATCGTAAATGCAGTAGATAGAATCCCTCAGTTACAAGTTGCAAATTAAATTGGATTAAGTCGATAAGCATTAAAAAACAAATCTGTAACGATAAATCCTCAATTTCACTGTATCGCAGGTGAAATTAATCCAGCATCTATTTTGAGTTGTTTATAATATAGCTATATTGTTGATATCCATTTGATCGGAAACATAATCAAATCTAAATCTACTGGGAATTTTTTATGTGGTTAACATTAAAATAACAAAACGTCAAATCGTTTCTGTAAAACATTTTCGACAATTTAAGTTATAAGAAATTATTTATTCTGAACAGACGATATAAAAAGATAATATTGCGTAATATTTAGCAGTTTCATTTTCATGTAAAATGAATGAAATACGAGATTATTCTAGGCAATGTAATACAATATTTATACAGTATTTATGTACATATGATGAAATAGTAGTAAAGCAAACAATTAGACTTGAACAGTAGATTAACACTATACAAGTACAAATTCAAGTTGTAATGGAGAAATCCGATCTATTTTATATGTCTTAAACGTGTATTAGTTGATTCTCCAAAAAATCTATTTCCAAACAATATTTTTGAGAAGTTGACTCAATTCAATTCATGAATGGTGTTTGGTTACATATACATAATATTACGAATTTAAGTATGTATATATTTATATCCTCGACATTAAATTAAATATTTATTTTTAACTTCTAGAGCTGAAACTGTAGAAAAAGCCAGGAATCGGATGAGAATCCGTATAGCTAATATCATGATGGCAGCAACGTTGATTGCATGCATCTTGGTATCAATGAGTGGTAAAAGAGCGCGCGAACGTGGAGAATCTCTTCTACAGCAAAATCTAGACTGGCATAAGGCTGTGAAGGAAGAAGCCGAAAGAGAAAAACTAAAGGCAGAATCAGCCTCTTAATTCGCTAAGACTGTTAAGACCACATGTTAGGCATGACATTTTTGTATAATTGAGATGAAGATATTTTGTTACGCATCTCAATTACACAGACATTCTAACGGAATAAGGAATGTACATAATCCGAAATGTTTGTATTGTAAGTAATAATATATTTATAATGTAATATGTATTAATATTTAATAAATATTTGTAATTGAATAAATTGTGGTAGTAAAGATCCTGAATGGTATTTGTGAACATTTTTTTTACCTTAAATTTACAACCTGTTTAAATTTAGTAATTAATACCTATCAAGAATGTTATGTTTTGTTATTTTAAAAAGAATCTTTGTGTAAAGAAGCGGAAAAATGCTTCACAAGTTGGTTGGAAGTAAAGGACTGCGAGGCTCCAAATCATGAAAAAAATTAATTGCAAACACGTTTGATTGGCTTGATAATTTTAAACGAATTAATTATTTTCAATTGAAACAATCACTGGAATATTTAAATATTGCACACATACCAACCGTATAAAATTACACTGAGAAGTAGTCAAAATCGAAGGTATGTATAGTTGTAATCACAAAAGATGCTGTCTGCGTCATCAATTAGATTTGTATGAATCAAATCAGTACTTCGGCGTCATATTAAATACTGTAAATATCAAAATAAATATGGCAGCTACGACACTTTTCATTTTTGGATTAAGTGCGTGTGGTTTTATTGACAGGCCGTAAAAATTTTAAACAAGTTGTTGCAACTATACCTACCGTAACGTTCTACTATGCACTGTACTGCCATTATAGTTTTATAAAAATTGACTTCAAAAAATTGTTAAACGTCTGTGCTAGGCAAAGTTTCGAAATACAAACTGTTGTCCAGACTCTCCTTGTCATACAAATAGGTATTTTGATATGAAAATTCTTCCTTGAATGTCGTAGATAGAATTATTTTGGTGAATACAACTATAAATACAAAACGAGTATGAATGTAAGGAATTACACGTAAAGTAAATGACTCTAGATGACATACATAAATAATCAACCTCACAGGATACACGATAGGTAATCCTTCTTATACAGAGTTCTGCAAAAATTACGCATGCACTATTTGGTCATCTATTATAGTGTCATTAAATTATTCATCATGGTCAGAGAAATGACGTCATTGATACTTGGAATACGTCACTTTTTTACCTATTTATAATAGCGTTTTCCACTGGGGGAACTCGTGTTGCACCGACACTGCCCTAGAGTAGTGTCATATGACGTAACCACTGATTCTGCCCTCGCTCAGAGCTAGTGCAATACGTGTAATATAGGTACATATGTCGATAAAACTGCCGTTAATGCTTCAATGCTTTGTTGGGATGAACTGCTCATCGCAAAAAAAAAACGAAAATCTATAAAAGTAAATAATAATACGTATGAAGTAAAAGTAGATGAAGAATTATTCTAGAAACTTGTTTAATTATTATTCACTTCTGAAAATGATCTTTTAGTGGACAAGATATTTCGTATAAAATACGCAAAAACGTATTTCATGGATGATGATTATGAACAATTGGTATTATTATCTGTATCTGAGGATAACATATAAAGTAGTATGTTTGAAAATTTAACAGTAATTTGTATAATATTTTCGGCCATAACGATTACCCGATGAAATATTGATTATATACATTTTATATACCCACTTGCCCAATGTATGCTTATCGAAAGTACAATAAACTGAATAATTTGTAATAACTTCAGATTGCACTATAAGTGGCCCCGTCAATTTTGAGAGGTCCAGTTTTCCGCACTCAAGGTCAAATGTAGTGACGCTCACATGTCGTCACTTCTACGTAAGCAGCACGAAATTTACCAGTGGAACACGTATCATTTTTGCTTGCAGCGAGTGCTAAGACCAGTGGAACAGCCAACACCGAGTTAGTGCACTTTTAGTGCGCTCTAAATGTCCGAGTGGAAAACGCTATAAGAAGTACTCGCTCATAGTTTTTTAACCTACTTTGAAACTACCGTATTCCAACGTATTCTGAAATATCGTCCTCAATGGTATATTGTCATACTTTAAGAAGCAACTCATTGTATAAATATTGTTGTATAATCTCTCTAGTATATGCTGGCCAAGATAGTAACCACATGATTTTCACGAAAACATCAATTCTTAGAAGCAAGGCAAGTATACTGTGAATGGTTACTTCTCCTATTGCAATATAAAACTTTTATACGATTATATTTTCGATATTTACATATATTTCACCACGCCTCAGCTAAGTATGTTTAGTAGTCAAAAGACATTATTTATTTTTAAAAGCAGCCATTTTTGTTCTGATAGAGTTATTAACATTTTTGAACTAAAAAATCTAGGTGCAGTATGGCATGTAGCTAGTGAGAATCAACAAAATATTTAAAAAGTAGAATGTAGTATCATAAAATTTTTGTAATATACTAAAGTTACTTCTGAACCAAGGCATTTCATCGCATTGAAAAATGCGATGAAAACTATTGATTCCTAGAGCTTTCATCCGAATTCCTAGTTCCATAAAAAACAAAATATTTTTAAACTCCAAAAATGCCTTTTTATTTCTGTATCAAGATAATTAGATCATGTAAATATAATTGAGCGAAAAAGTGACTGAATTTTTATTACGCCTTAGAATCCTCCAATAGTTTGCGCTAATTACGGGGAGAATCAGGTGTCCGTACGTTATTATTTACGTCTACCGCAAGATTAGGAAGCAAGTCTACATACTAGCTAAAAGCCCGGCAAAAAAAAAAAAAAAAAACTTAAATCTCTATAGATCTCCAAAATGGAATATAAAATAGAAAAATCATTAAAGGAAGCCTTAAAAATCTTGAACAATTACTTCTAAATATCTCAAAGCAAATTTTCATTTCTGGATTAGAGCAGTGGGCTTTTCCACTCATTTCTATAAAGTTTCGGTATTTTTTAGAAAGTATAGTGGAATCCGGTTACTGCGAAAGCGCAGGGGACCGACAATTTTACTTCGTTGTAACCGAATTTCGTTGAACACGAAATTGCAGTAGGTACCAACATTTTTCTAAAATTTCATTTTAATCACTTATAATACACACATAATGTGCGATGTTGTCCAAGCATATTTGTTATTTGTATAAGCAATCGATAAGTTGGTCACATTTTTAAAACATCTCGATGATTTGGACTTTCCTATAATTAGTAACTTACATTTTTCGGGTCCGTCGGCATTTGCACACACAAGAACTGTAATTATTTCTTTGGATACCTTACCCCCTGAACATTTCTCATTTCTAAATTTCAAGGTTTTGTCGGGAGTTAATTTATAAAATAACTGTATTAGCTAACCAATCAGAAGTTACTCCTTTATTCACCGACATAGCTTCTCCAGATATTTTACCAAGTCCAATATATTACATCGTTTCTTCCATCTAGAAATCAAGCCAATAAAACAGTGATAGTCATCGCCAAACTCTAATGCTTTACCAAAAGAGGTTGCTTTCTCTACAAGAATTGGCCTACTAATTGATGTTGGAGCTCCGTTGTTGTTTCAACCAGTTAAGCAGAACTTTATTTAGATCTTCGAACTTTATAGTTTTCAGTGTCTTACGTTCCTTGGAATTGTAAGCAAAACTTTTAGTCAAGTCTTTCTTATTTTTTAATAAGGTAGTAAGCGATGAGGGTAGTAAATTATATTTATATACGTACGTCTGCCTTTTTAGCACCAGAACTTACTTCTTCTATTATGGTAATTTTATCGGCTATATTCAATTGTTTTCGTTTTACTGTTTTATCGGACATCTTGTATATTAAATTGTTTCTTTATTTAATAAAACAAGTACGGTCACCGATCTTAACATCTTAACGAATAAAGGCGTACTGAAAAAGATCGTACAAATTCATGACGTTGCAGAAAAATTTGTTGAATCCGTAATAAATGAGGGAAAAATAGTTTGTTAAAAGCGAAATTTTGCAGTAAAGGAATTCGCTATATCCGAAATACTTAACATCCGATCTACTACCGAACTAAATCATGAGCTTACTTCGCAAATACTGATATTTCGTTGTAACAGTGTTCGTAGTAAGCGGATTCCACTGTATATTGAATAAGAGACGCCTATTTTATTATTTTTCAAATTGGGTATATTATAAAAAACGCGAAATGTGGCGTAGTTAATTCAGATACAACATTTATTTGCTTTCTCTACAAGAATTGGCCTACTAATTGATGTTGGAGCTCCGTTGTTGTTTCAACCAGTTAAGCAGAACTTTATTTAGATCTTCGAACTTTATAGTTTTCAGTGTCTTACGTTCCTTGGAATTGTAAGCAAAACTTTTAGTCAAGTCTTTCTTATTTTTTAATAAGGTAGTAAGCGATGAGGGTAGTAAATTATATTTATATACGTACGTCTGCCTTTTTAGCACCAGAACTTACTTCTTCTATTATGGTAATTTTATCGGCTATATTCAATTGTTTTCGTTTTACTGTTTTATCGGACATCTTGTATATTAAATTGTTTCTTTATTTAATAAAACAAGTACGGTCACCGATCTTAACATCTTAACGAATAAAGGCGTACTGAAAAAGATCGTACAAATTCATGACGTTGCAGAAAAATTTGTTGAATCCGTAATAAATGAGGGAAAAATAGTTTGTTAAAAGCGAAATTTTGCAGTAAAGGAATTCGCTATATCCGAAATACTTAACATCCGATCTACTACCGAACTAAATCATGAGCTTACTTCGCAAATACTGATATTTCGTTGTAACAGTGTTCAATCAGAAGTTAGCTTTATTCCACTGTATATTGAATTTTAAGAGACGCCTATTTTATTATTTTAGAAATCAAATTGGGTATATTACAGTGAAAAACGCGAAATGTGGCGTAGTTAATTCAGATACAAATTTATTTGCTTTCTCTACAAGAATTGGCCTACTAATTGATGTTGGAGCTCCGTTGTTGTTTCAACCAGTTAAGCAGAACTTTATTTAGATCTTCGAACTTTATAGTTTTCAGTGTCTTACGTTCCTTGGAATTGTAAGCAAAACTTTTAGTCAAGTCTTTCTTATTTTTTAATAAGGTAGTAAGCGATGAGGGTAGTAAATTATATTTATATACGTACGTCTGCCTTTTTAGCACCAGAACTTACTTCTTCTATTATGGTAATTTTATCGGCTATATTCAATTGTTTTCGTTTTACTGTTTTATCGGACATCTTGTATATTAAATTGTTTCTTTATTTAATAAAACAAGTACGGTCACCGATCTTAACATCTTAACGAATAAAGGCGTACTGAAAAAGATCGTACAAATTCATGACGTTGCAGAAAAATTTGTTGAATCCGTAATAAATGAGGGAAAAATAGTTTGTTAAAAGCGAAATTTTGCAGTAAAGGAATTCGCTATATCCGAAATACTTAACATCCGATCTACTACCGAACTAAATCATGAGCTTACTTCGCAAATACTGATATTTCGTTGTAACAGTGTTCGTAGTAAGCGGATTCCACTGTATATTGAATAAGAGACGCCTATTTTATTATTTTTCAAATTGGGTATATTATAAAAAACGCGAAATGTGGCGTAGTTAATTCAGATACAACATTTATTTTACACCAGGTGCCTGCAATTTTGCTAATATTACTTACAAATGCATAATACAGTACAAACGGTAGGCGTATAATCGGTGCTCTGTAAGGACAGACAAAATGAACCTTGGTCACACTTTTCTAATTGGTACAATTCTAAAACTAACAATTAGAATAGTGCTCTCGCGGACTGTTTTTGTAAAAAATTATATCTTGTAGAATTTGTGTTCGCAAAAACGGAAAAATATTAGAGAAAATTTGCCTAATTTTCGTAATATTTTTCCTTTTTTGTGAAGCCAGTTTTAATGACACAGGATATCAAAACACAAGTCTAAGTCCTCCAAGAATCTCATCATGAGAAGGAACTTAAAATTGCAAGGCACAGAATTAAACCACCATGGCTACTAGGAATAGTTTTACTATGCGTGTTAAGACCACAAGATGTTGTAAACAGTAATGCCCCGCGTTGGGCGCCAAATTTTTTTTAAACTGTTTTAAATCCTACAATAATCGGTAAGAATTTAGTTTAAAAATTTGATAATACTAGATATAATAACAAACAAAATTAAACTATTGTGTTACTCAAAAGTAAGTTCCGATTTTGAGAAATTTTTTGTGTATTAATAGTTTGGTATTGTCGCCGTGTCCCTCCTGATGTTTTTATTTTAGCAAAATGTAGAAATTTTGCAAAATTACAGCTATTTCAAGCTGACGACTTACTTTTGAATAACTCTATATATATCTTTTGTAAGTACATCATAGTCCATAGTACAAAATAATGGCAAGTCATTTTCAGCAAGTTTCAGCTTATAAATATAATTTATTATCTTCGTTATTCAGCTCACAATTAAGCATATTATGACAACTGTTTTGTACTAATCTGTGTAACATATTTTAGTAATAAAAATGTTGAAAATGATCGTTTATTTTAAAAGAATTAAATCAATAGGGAACATTTTCAACAAGAATTAGAAAGTAATTTTTGCAGATATACAATAAAACAATCTGCGAGGTTTAACAAGTATTTTTCTTGATCGAAATATATAACTCATGTAATATCGTACAATGTATATAAAAACAAATTTCAGACTTACTAAATGAGCACTAAAGTATTAATAGCATAATAATTTGATGTCAGACCATATATTTCCTACATCTTTCATTAAACACCTTTGACGTCCTTTGTTGTACTAATTCTTCTACACTAAGTTCAACTTGCAACATTCGTAACTAAAATTTCTAAACTGAATAACACAATATTACGTCAACGTTCTTCTCACCTTTGTTTGTTCTGCTCTTAAATCTTTCGACAATTGTATATCACTGAGATTCTTTTCTCGTTGTTCTTTGAGTTTCTTTACTTTATCGGCTGAAATAGTAATGCAATTCTTGATAGCAGCTTCTCGTTTCTGATTACCACTTTCAATTTGCTCGTGTAGATTTCTACACGAGGCTTTCGGATCTGGATGAAATGAATCTGTTGGGATAACAGCGTTTATTGTATTTACAATTATATCGTCCACTCGTCGCATCTCTCTCAAAGCATCCTGCAAAAGAATTCAATAAGAAGCGATTGTCAAGTGGATACCATGCTTGCCGTTAAGGTTATAAAATAAATTTTACTTTTCAACGGTCGGAGATATAATAGAATGATTAAAGTAATTCGTACTTGAAAATCTTTAAAATCGCCACACTCCATTATAGCAGCCGGCATAATATATTAATTAACGAGGTTATAGAAAAGATTGGAGATCACCTTTGGGGATGTATATTTTTTGGTATTCGTTTATTGGTGCTTATGAAATGACTCACAAATAACTAACTTCAGAACTTCTGCCAGTAATATTAAGGTGATGGTTTGCAAAATTTTTGCATAAATAGTCCTTTTTTTCTAAAGTTGTAATAGTAATATAATTTACGGTAAGTGAAAATACATATTTCCAATATTCTCACAGGAAAGCCTTAAGCGCTTAAATATCCAAGAAACAAGGACGATTATACAGGTAGGTTGGCTGTCAAGCATTGCATTGACGTTGTCAAAAACGTATTTAATATTTTTTAATTTATCAGTATTTTATCTAAATACACATGTTTCATATTTTAACTATTTAAATTATTTTACTCTGTATATTAACATTTTACTTAAAATAATCATAGATGTCTGGCTCCGCACATAAACACCGATACAAAAATTCTGCAATTGATTCAGTGGAACTTCGAAGAAGAAGAGAAGAGGAAGGTCTACAACTAAGAAAACAAAAACGTGAACAGCAATTATATAAAAGAAGAAACGTTAACGTTGCTTTGCTTCCAGATGATTCGGATCCATTACAAGTAAGTAATTTTGCTTAATTTGAAATAATGTGCTGTATAAAGAGGATGATTACAGTTAGAAGGTGATGTCTTACCACAGAACTCTCCATTTATTACTCCACAATTGGTACAAGCTTTATACAGTCCGAATATTGAGGAACAATTAAGTGCGACGCAAAAGTTTCGCAAACTATTAAGCAGGGAGCCTAATCCGCCAATAGATGAAGTAATTCATACAGGGATAGTACCAAGATTTGTCGAATTTCTACAAAATACTACAAATTGCACTTTACAAGTGAGTTATTTTTAAGTTTTCTAATCTATAAATTATTTATCGTGTCGTAAGTTTGAAGCGGCATGGGCTTTAACAAATATCGCTTCTGGGACGTCTCAACAAACTCGTATGGTAATTCAAGCAGGAGCTGTACCTGTTTTTATACAATTATTGGGGAGTTCATATGAAGATGTTCAAGAACAAGCAGTTTGGGCTTTGGGAAACATAGCCGGTGATTCGCCGGAATGTCGAGACCATGTTCTGGATTCAGGGATATTAGCACCGTTATTGCAGTGAGTATAGAATAAGATTTAGGAAACTGCTTTATATTGAAGTTTGCATTATTATTACCATTCATGTTTCTTTTCAAGCTATGTATATATTGATATGTTGATTTATTTTGTTACGAATTTGTCTTTGAGTTTTAATTTCATTTTACCCAATTGGCGTTTGGGAAAAACTGCTTTATATGCACATTAATCATGATTAATTGCAGTGTATGTATAATAATTTTGTTGTAGATTATTGGGGAATTCGAATCGTTTAACAATGACAAGGAACGCAATTTGGGCATTATCAAATCTTTGTAGAGGAAAAAATCCACCACCAGAATTCCAGAAAGTACAGCCTACGTTACCAGTGTTGGCCCGACTACTGTTTCATACCGATCCCGATGTGCTATCCGATGCTTGTTGGGCTCTTAGTTATTTGTCAGATGGACCAAACGAAAAAATACAGGTTGGTCTTTATAACATAGCCACATTTTAAAGATTGTATCTCAATCTTGATGTGCATTTGTGTTAAATAAAGCAACGATCTCACAAACTACTTGTGTTTACACTGAACATCAATAGAAATTTATCTTTGCTGTTTAGGCTGTAATCGACGCCGGTGTTTGTCGACGATTAGTGGAACTTCTAATGCACGAGCAGTCTAATGTTGTTTCGGCCGCTCTAAGGGCTGTCGGTAATATTGTTACCGGTGATGATATGCAAACGCAAGTGATTTTGAATTGTGGTGCACTACCTTGCTTACATCATTTGCTGAGTTCGGTCAAGGAATCGGTTAGGAAAGAAGCATGTTGGACGCTTAGCAATATCACGGCTGGTAATCGGCAACAAATACAGGTGAGTTAAATTAACTATTTTAAAAAATATCTTAAGGAAAATCTCCGAAACTAAACGGACTAGATGTTCAACCTTCTTTGTCTTTGATATTCGGAAACAACAACAACAAAATATTTGTGCCATATCTGTATGATAAGATTTGATATTGAAACTGCAATCAAGAACTGTCGCTTTTGCAAGTTTTGATTTATTCTTCAATATAATCAAAATAATACTTTTTCTCAAATTCTCCAAAATAAACTTCTATTTTCGATATAACCGCCTCGTTAGTATGAAATCTTTTCTCTACAGCCACCTTTCAAATTTGGAGAGGAATAGTAATTACTGCAGGAATCAAATCTGGAGAATACAGTGGTTAGGAAACGAATTCATAGCTCATAGAATCCTATTTCACCACCTCTTTTATGAATGATTAAATCATTACTTTGTTGAAATATTAAAGCTTATCTTGCGATCACTTCTTAAAATCACCATAAACCCATTCCTCATTATCAGGACTGTACCACGCCACATCGACAAGAATTTGTTGATACGATGATACAATTACTACAACGCCCAATCGACAAGAAAATCCGTAGAAGCTCCTGAATAAATTGGAAAATAGGCTTTTTACTAGACTGATCTTTTTTTTTTATGTATACAACATGTATGTTAGTTTGTAATTTATATACTTTGTGATGTAAACGATACCAGTTTTGAGCAATAATGAAGAGGAAAAAATTTATTAAAGTATTTATATTTATAATATTGGACAAAATAATAGAATCATCAAACAAAAATGCTCAGAGAGACTTGAAAATAAAATTGTAAAATAAATATAACTTTAATATTTAGCCGTGTAGCCTTAATTTTTTAGTACTTCCACACATCTTCAAGGCATACTGTTAACCATTTTCCGACTGCATTCGCGAAGGATGGACAACTAAGTTTTCTGCACAATTTTCCACAATTCTTGCGCTCTACAATTGGTTTTAAATTAAGGTCTGGAGACTCTAAGCTAGTCACTCCCAAACAGCAATTTTATTATCATTGAACCAGTCGACTAGTGTGTTTAAGATCGTTATCCTGCATTAACATCCACTCTAAATACATTTGCAACTCATAATAAGACTTCAATATTTGAGACATGCCAGGAGTTAAAAGTAGAAAGAAATGATTGCGGCTAGTGTGTTTTATCGAAATAATTCCCACATAAATACAGGTGAAATATGTAGCAAAAGTAAATATTAATAAACATATCAAAGTTGCAAATTTTGCTTTTATAATGTAATAAAATGCATCAAATCTACGGTATTTTTGTTCTTATATGACACTAAAAACCAACTGTTGATGGTCTGTCAGGATGTGGTTAAACGTGATATAATAACATTATACCTAGATACAGTACATAATCATTGGTCTAGTTGAAAAACATGTTTAATATATCTTCAATAAAAATCTAAACTGATTACTAAATAATTTGATATTAATAAATTAATGTATATACTTTATATAGTAAGCTTTATAAGTAAAAAGAAAATTTTAAAATGTACTAATTCCCTTATCAATTTCTAATTTACAGGCAGTATTAGACGCAAACATATTTCCAATTTTAATTGAGCTAATGAACAAGGCGGAATTCAAGACTCGTAAGGAAGCAGCATGGGCGATAACGAATGCGACAAGCGGAGGAACCCCAGATCAGATCCGATATCTCGTCGATCAGAATTGTATCGGACCCCTATGCGATTTATTAACGGTTATGGACATCAAGATCGTACAGGTTGCTTTGAATGGACTGGAAAATATACTCAGGCTTGGTGATCAAGATGCCAAATTAAATTCGGGAACGAATCGATACGCTGTGCTTGTCGAGGAGTGCTATGGTAAGTCAACAGAGCGATGCGGAAAATATGCTGAACCTAACTCATATTTGGTACAAATAAATCGAGTCTGTTTTCGTTGAATATTTCAATTGTGGAATTTACTTTAAAGACAAAACAATACATTAATCGGAAGAATGCTAAAATTGTTCAAAACTTGGCTTTTAAAATCGCTTAAATAATATTTGGATCATTTTTGTCTCTTTTTGAAGTAGCCCTATAACGCTACACTTTCAACGGTCCACCTTGCTATTTTTACTGTATCGCTTTGATTATAAACGGTATCATTTTCTTGATTTTATTTCCTTTATAGGCCTAGACAAGATAGAATTTTTGCAATCGCATGAAAACATGGAAATATATCAGAAAGCCTTCGACATTATCGAACATTATTTCGGTACAGAAGAAGAGGATGCTAGGGTAGCACCTTCAGTCGATGTAGAACAACAACAATATAATTTCAGTGCAGATCAATCGGTACCAATGGGTGGATTTCAATTTTGAATCTGACTTGACACTAAATTATTACAATTTATTTATATATAAGTGCCGCATATAACGTATAAAGAATTGTACATTTAATTTGCTATCACATATAATTTATGTGTTGACAAGAAAAGAAATTTAGTCATCTTGATTAGGATCATTATTCTTATAATTATTATTACAATTATTACAATCATTATTGTGAAATAATAACTATTAGAAAACATACTGAACAAGAAAGAAAATTTAAATATAACATTTACTAAAGAAGAGTATGACAAAAAGAAAACAAGAAATTTTTCAATAAGTGTAAAACGAACTAGACTTTTTTTCATAATTCATATAGTATAATTGCGGTAAGTTGCAATTGTTGATTCTCGTCCATTTACGATTTTCTGTTAACCTATTCGTTGTGTAGTTCAATTTTAATCAATATATTTGTTTTATGACTCAAATTAATGTTGGTTTGTTGATTGTAGTAGTTCCTCTTTTAAGTGTCCAATAGACCTGTGGCATACTTTATAATTGTGAAAGGAAGGCTAGTATACATATTGTGTAAAATTCAAGCTTTAAAATAATTGTTTATAGTTTGTACTATACAATAAAGTTGTTTAATAAATTATTATTTTATTCACCAGTAATTCTCTCGTCCTAAGTGTAAAACATATTTCTTTGTATCAAATTAAATAATAAAATTAGATCACATTGCCATCAACAGAATTTACATCTTATTTCAATTTTTGGTACTGAAAAAGAAGCAAGAATTATAATCCTATTGTTGCCAACATTAACAAGTTAACAAAATTAGGTAGTTCAATTGCCCAAAACCTACCGACTTGTTTTACAAACAAATAATTTTCCATAAAAATGCATATCGCACTATAGCCAAAATTCAATCCAACTTCTTAAATCTAAATCACCCACCATACAAACCAAATATAGCACCAACTTTAAACTATTAAAAAGAATTAAATGTAAAATAAAATAGTTCAAATTAGTTCCATTTGGAATTCCATAAAAACTAAAACCACACTGGTAAAAAAATTATTTCTTAATTTTTAAATCTTTCCATTTCAATACATACAAATCGAATATATGTTAAATATGATAAATTTAAAATTACGATATTGATTCATCTTGAAGGAACCGTTGCTTCTTTTCGTGCAGCATCTTGTAACAATTGCGTATCCACTTCATCGGCAGGTAATTGTACGTATCGCACCACAGATCCACGGATAAAACAATTCTTTACTGATAACTGCAATTATTACAATTTGTTTAATGAATTAAGTTACTACAAACAAAGATCTCACCATGTGCGGATATTTTTCTGTATCTGTCACGCTTATATCGTTAAGCTTAATATTTAAATATTGATCAACAGAATGTAAGGTGCCGCATATACTAAAAAATAATTTAAAAAATATCGTAATTTCCATATTTATCGTTTATGTATATAACAAGCTTACCTTAAATCGTTTTTCAATTCTACGACTACATCTTTTCCAACAAGAGATTTAAAAAACGAATAAAACAACTGTAAGAATAAAATAAAATAAAAATAGAATAAGTCAAACTGAATAATATATTACCATTTTAAATTATTTATTATCTTAGAAATCGGCAAAATATAAACTTCAAATCACCATAACCTAAAATTTTTATTAATCTAGTTGTTACCAACTACACAACTATAAAAATAAAGACAGCATTGGTATAGGCTGAATATAGGTTCAAATAATAATGGTGGCGTTCAGCAAACAAACTTGTTTAAAAAATTATTCCCGTTTCATTTGCATCAATTGCTGATACAGCAATGATAAACTGATTATTTCAAATCTTCTTCGTTTTATTCTATTTCATTTGTTTTTTTTTCAACTGATGCCACCCACAACATAAATAAATCCCCAAATCGGTACTCAAATTTTATAATTTGCGCTTTGTCTTTTCTTGTCACTTAATTTGAGGTTATTTTCTTAATAATAATTATATTACTTATCTTCGTAATAGAATTATGGCTTCAAGAGCCCAAGTAATCCGCCAACAGCTCTCAACAATCGTGAATTCAGGCGGTTCCCATAAAGATCAAGCCGAAAAGTATCGTACTATACTTGAATCGATTCTACTTGGTCCAGAATCCGATCTCGTTGAATGTTTACAAGTATTCATTGAAGCTATTGTTAACGAAAATGTAAGCTTAGTAATATCTCGTCAAATATTAACCGAAATTAGCACGCAATTGGTTAGACTAAAAGATCCAATATCGAAAGCTGTATCACATTATACATTAGATAAAGTTCAACCTAGAGTAATATCGTTTGAGGAACAAGTTGCGAATATTAGACAGCATTTAGCTGATATCTACGAGCGCAATCAAAATTGGAGAGATGCCGCTGGAGTGTTAGTCGGTATTCCATTAGAAACTGGACAGAAACAGTATACTGTCGATTATAAATTGGATACATATTTAAAAATTGCACGTTTATATCTAGAAGATGATGATCCATTCCAAGCGGAGGCATTCATTAACCGTGCTTCCTTATTACAAGCCGAATCGAAAAACGAACAGCTTCAAATTTATTATAAAGTATGCTATGCAAGAGTTTTGGATTATAGAAGGAAATTTATTGAAGCAGCTCAACGTTACAACGAATTATCTTATAGGAATATAATATGTGAAGAAGAACGCATGACAGCTTTGCGTAATGCTTTAATTTGTACTGTATTAGCATCTGCCGGACAACAGAGATCTCGTATGTTGGCTACCTTATTTAAAGATGAACGTTGTCAGCAATTACCAGCCGTGTCTATACTAGAAAAAATGTATTTGGACAGAATCATACGAAAAAGTGAATTACGTGAATTTGAAGCATTATTACAACCACATCAACAAGCTAAAATAGATGGCTCAACAATTCTAGATAGAGCTGTTATTGAACATAATCTCTTATCTGCGAGTAAATTATACAATAATATAACTTTTGAAGAACTTGGCGCTCTTCTGGAGATACAACCGAGTAAAGCTGAAAAAATAGCAAGTCAAATGATAACGGAAGGTAGAATGAATGGTTATATAGATCAAATCGATTCTATTGTGCATTTTGAGACAAGAGAAACTTTACCGCAGTGGGATAAACAGATTCAATCTTTATGTTATCAGGTAAATTCAATCATCGAAGTGATTTCGAAACATCAACCAGAATGGATTCTGAAAGTAATGGAAGAACAAATGGTCTGTTAATTTTGAATTGGTTTTGTGATAATTTTTCATTTAAGGAATTTGTAGTTTTACACAAATTTGTTCTAATATACTATTTAATGTAATTCTAGTGATGGAGATAAAATAAAATACTTTTAAAAACTATAAAAAAATTTATTTCATTTTTAGGTAAAAATTTTCTAGAATATAATTATTACTGTTATATGAAATTTTAAAATAGTACCAGAATTTTTTGTCACAAATTAGATAAATAAATACCTTTTTCTTTTAACTATAATTTGCAACATGTATTAAAATTGTAGAATTTATTAATAAATATAAAACAATATAGTTTTTATTTTACATGTAATACAATACTGGATACTCGCGTTATTAAAGGTTCTAATTTGTCAGGTTCAATATCACCCCATTTTGTATTTAAGATATCTACGGCTTGTTCCAGCGCCTTTCCATTATATTCATTCACTTTTATTGTGAAAATAATAAGAGATTTTGGCACCAACGGAGAAAATTCATCACAGATGTAATGAAAAGCTTGTGCTACTGAACCTGATATATCATCCATATTCTTAACAACCATTATATGTTTCTCATTCAGTAAAGGACTATAATGGTCAATTACGATTCCATAATCTTGTTTCATTTCATGAGTATTTAAGTCATTTCCTTCTATAACTATAGGTTTTACATCGCAATTTTGATTTAAAATACAGCTAGCATACATGGTAATGTTATCTAATAATTCTGTAAAATTACGTCCATTATGTTTATGTAAAAGTATAATAACAGAAGGTTTGTTAAAATTAGTAATTTCCATTACTCCAGTTTCAATCGATATCCAAAATGAATTATCTTGTGGAAATATTTCTTTTATCTCATTTATACTTATACTAGAAATAGTTGTTTCTGAAGTGTTAAGTTTGTTATAGGCAAATACACCAAATATTAAAATGGAAAACATACAAATAGCTTGCTGGATATTTAAATAATTAATATATTTTACTGTGAATTGCCAAGTTTCTTTTCTTGCTTGAGTTTGCGTGTTGATTTTATTTTGTGATTTATTATCGTACCCAGTCTTGCTTTCAAATTTACCTTCCAAATTTTGTCGAGTTTTATGCTTTCTTTTCTTTGGACCACTTTCCAGAATATTCTCCTCCTTACATTGATCGTTCACCAATAATTTATCCTTTGCGACCTCTGGTTCAGAAGAAGCCTCCGAGGTACTCGATCCGGAACATTCATTTGGAGTTTCTAATTGGTTAGCACCATCTTCAGGTGACACATCTAGGCCTAGCTGATTTTCTTCGTAAAAGCTATTTCTCTTATCTGGCTCGTCTGCATCATTATTTGCAGATATAGGAGAAACCATATCATATGTATAGCAAGTTGGTGGTCGACCCTTAACTTTGGGGACTATAGACGGTGTACTGCTACCACCAGGACCTTCACGTTTCTAAAATTAGTAATCACAGAAAGGGAAATTTTATAAAAATTAAAAAGTACCATTTTCAAAAATAATTCTTCTAACTACCAAAAATTGTTACATTTATAAATAAATAAATAAATAAACTGCGGAATAAATAGAGAATAATTTGTATATTATAGATACCTAAGTAAATACTATTAAATATATTAAGGAAGTCCATCAGTGCGTTTCCCCCATATAGGTATGAAATATATGTTAAAGCACAAATAATATATAGCACTTACCTTTAGCGTTAAATGGGTAAGGTGGTGCATAAAAAAATATTCGTAAGCAAGATTTTCCCAATATATTAAATGAAATTGATTTAAAGTGATTTAGTATTATTAATAACAATGACAAACGGACATAATTATTTTCAAAATTTTATTATAAATACAAAAAATTAAGTGATAAAATACTTACCACAACCAAAAAATAAATTATCTTATCAAGATAGCATGGCAGCCAAAAACGTTGACAGAAAAATCACTAAATGGGAATCTATATTCTTAAATAACATAAAATATAAGTTATATACCTAAAAATAAATTAAGAATAACCTTTCTATTCCTAAACAAACTCATTATAGGTATTCGAGAAATTATATGTATTAATTTCTGTACTTATTTTAATATTCTAGTAACATTTTTTATGTATAATAGTACACATGTATAATGACATTTGTACACGGATGTACACGTTTTGACATTTGATACAATTCAATAGAATTACATAACCTCAATAGATCTTAAAATTATGGAAATTGTTCGGAGACAATTTTTTAGGAGTATTAAAATTGGAAGTAACAATATTTTTAGAAAAACAAAACCGTTTTCAAATAATGAGTAGTATGCTAGATGCAATAAGAAATTGTTCGGAGACAATTTTTTAGGAGTATTAAAATTGGAAGTAACAATATTTTTAGAAAAACCATAATGAGTAGTGCTGCTAGATGCAATAAGGTGGTTGAGGAATTAGAAAAGAATCCATATTTCGAAAAATATGCTGATAAAATAGCTAAATTACAACAAACTTCACCACAAGAACTCGTCTCTAAATTTGAAGAACATAAAACCAAGTCAACATCGCCACCATCTAAAGACAGGTAAAGAATATATTTTTGAAAACTGCATGTATTGATTTTTGTTAATTAGACAGTACACATCTCTTTTGCAACCAAAGAAAAAATTAGAAACTCTGAGCGATCCTTCGGATGAACCGTTAGATAAAATAATGAAAACAGATTTGATCCGTGATAAGGAACCAGATGAAATTAAAAAAATCTGGGAACAGTATCATATTCAAAAGGATATTATAGCTGCTACAATTCCAAGTTCGGAATACGATATTATAATAGAGCAATCGAAGAGGTTTCCAATCTTTATATTTGCACTTCCCCGCAGTCAAGGTTATGAATTTATTATGTCAGAATTTAAGCAAAATACTGTGCATTTTACACCACTTATTTGTTATCAGGTATTTAATTTTAATAATTAAATTTATTTTAAATAAATTTAAGAATTTTATAGGTACACAAAGAGAATGCACCTGAATGTTTAACGATAAAGCACTATGTTGAATATAAAGATAAAGGAATTGTTCTAATGCGAGGAGAATTTGATAAAAATGTTATTGATGTAAAAGAAGCACAATGCTTAGCAAATCAGCTCCAATTGTATTATAACAATAGAGATACTGAAAAAACTGAATTATTAAATAAATTTAACTTACATCCAGACCAATTTAAACATATGGATTTAATAAAACAAATAGAAAATATATCTTTGTAAATATTTATTAATTAAAAAAATATATATAGCAGTATAATAAATTTTATTTAAATTATTTCGTAGTTTCTTCTGTTTTCTTGCGCTCATTAACATCTACAACCACTATGTTTGATTTGTCCATAAATAATCGACAACACCACCCTTTTCCCCTTAAGAAGTAACATAACCCTAATAAGAATATTCCACCACCTGTAAAATATTAAACAATATAAAAGAATAATATAAAATGCAAAAAGGCAGTTGATGTATTTAAAAATTTTTGAATAAATTTTTTCGTATAAGTGTTATGTTGGCAGCATATTTAAAAAAAGTAGAGGAAGAAATTTGCGACCGTTAAATTGTAACACAAATACGAATTAAATGACTAACACCACGATTGAACAAATAAATTTCGATAGCTCTCAGAGAAAATAAAGTGAATTGCCGTGCATTTAAAGTGATAACAAGTCGTTGCCCTCTTTTCTTTATCTTTAGTATATGTGTGTACAGTGCGAAGTAAATTAAGTGCAGTAGTGATCTATTCTAGTGTTTATACTTACACGATAGAGCAAAATAGTACTTATTGTACTGTTTGAGTTTGATACAAAATATTTTGTTTTACATTTTTATCGAATCGTAATAACTTGTGATATCTTTTATAACAGGTAGTTGAGGTTATGAAACAGATTTAAGTAAATTATATCATCTTGAGAACATAATTGTGGAATATTCCAGATTGACTTTCTATTAGAATATTTAGAAATCTATTGATTACTATATGACGAGAGATCAAATTAAGCCGGTAGATACGTATTAGCTAAACAAAAGCATGATAGAAAATTGAAACGCAACTATATTATAGAGCAGGATATAAAGGTAAGGCAATTGTTTGAGATACAATAGAGAGTTGCCAGATGGTTTTTAAACTTCAACCAAAATTTACCGTAAATTAACATAAATACCAACTCAGGATCCTTAAAAACTGTTGCAACCGTCGACCGAAGAACATCTACTCAACCCGAATATTTATATTCGAAATCCGGAGATATTGTCATTTTATACTAATTATACGAGGGGGATTTGATAACTAACAAGGCAATAAATAGCTGTAGCTCAAATACGGTTGATTTAATCAATACCTTCAGGGCTTTAAGTCGGTTTTCTTGTTATGGTATTTGATTTAAGAGCATTTGAGACCATTTTGTAAACATAACCTCTGAATTACTCCATTAACGATAGCCACTCGAGCAATGCACCGCAGAAGAATAACGTGCAG
Organism: Holotrichia oblita; assembly: GCA_023690525.1. Classification (NCBI taxonomy): domain Eukaryota; kingdom Metazoa; phylum Arthropoda; class Insecta; order Coleoptera; family Scarabaeidae; genus Holotrichia; species Holotrichia oblita. Next base: position 19,916,667 of record CM043021.1, on the reverse strand, counting down.
TGATTAGACTTTCAGAATGTTACAAGTGAACGGAAATAATTCTTTGAAACGTTCGAGCGTTTACAAATGGGTAAAACAATTTAAAAGTAACCGAAATGGACGACCGGTTGAGGTTGCAAATTCCTCCCTCCAATCCCGCACTGAAGCGTTAATTTGGGACAATAAGCATATTGTTGTTGAATTAAAAACTGAAAAAGTGCACGTGACTGCTGGAACTATCTATAATATTATTCAGAATAAGCTGAAATACAAGAACATGTATGTGATATGGATTCCAAGACAACCCACAAAGAGACCAGCCTTCAAACTAGTCAACAGTTGAAACGATATTTAATTGAAAAAGAATGTGATGAAGTATGACTTTTGTGTCGAAATCTAAAGCTTCATTTACATAGAGGGTAGTGCCAGTTATAGTGTAAGAGTAGTGAAGTGCAGAAGTTAGTTCTCATGTTTTTAAACGAAAGCATTTACATAAACAGTGTGACAGTAACGGTAGTGGAAAAGTAGTGCCAAAGTTCGCAAACTTTCCCACTACACTCCGCTACTTATACCATTGCTTATGCGCAGAATAATCTACCGATAACAGCTGTTTTTTTGTGTTTACATTTGGCTGACTATACATCAATTATCAACTGTCAGATGTGTCGTTACGCATGCGCAACAAAGCAGGCGCATTGCCACTACTTTTCTTATGTAAATGCATTTCTGCACTACTATACACCTTTCACTACTCTTAACACTACAATTGGCAGTACCCTCTATGAAAATGAAGCTTAAGCCTCAAAACTTCGAGTGGAAGCACACGTGTTCTCAAACTCGAAAGAAATGCAAGATTTAGCTATCTGCTGGTAAATATGCTGCTTACAATATTCTGGGACTCTTACGGACGTATTTATTGTGACTATCTTGAAGTCCAGTGAACTATCAGCTATTCGAACGAAACGTCGTCGACTCTTGACTTGGATGATTAACTAATTTTGCTTCATGACAACGCACACCTACATATAACACAACTAACTCAAGATCCTTCCACATCCCCCTTACAACTCTGACTTCGCCCCATCTATTCCGTTGTTTGGACCCCTTAAAGAAATTCTACGCAACAGATATTTTTGATCAAATCAAGAAGTTATAGATTAGATGCAAAAGTGATTCCAATCAATTAAATTTTATGCCAAATATATAATTAAATTGAAAGAACAATGGGGGAGTGTAAAGTGCTGCTGGAGATTACATATATGGAGAAACAAGGAAAATGCATTTAAATGTCTAAACTGTGATTTAAGTGCGTAGAGAGTCCTCTATGAATACGAAAGAAATAATCTCTTTAATATTTGCACTGAGTGACTTCGTCTCGCAATGCAATTTTCACTTCGGTTAATTCTAATACGAATTTTCTTGTTATGACACAATTCCAACCACGTAGTGATAAATATCTTGCTATGACTTTACCTCGTCTGGTTGAGTTTAGATTTATTTTTCCAATTACTCGTTTCCAGTTGCCAGAAGTCCAAAAGGTTTAAACAAACATTTTTTTGTCCAATTGCTTTGCCAAGAACAGTTTCTTCTCGCCCTAATTTATTACCAAATTGCTCTTTAAGTTTTCTTTTCATATGAATAACAAGTTTATATCTCACAAAGAAATTCTTTCCATTCGTTTTCCTTCTTCCACTATTTTTCGTCATTAAACCACTACCCGTAGATGACTCAAAAACTGAATACTACGGATCATCGTTTGAGTAGAAATTATGAATTGAATTCTAGAGCAGTTTTGTAATTTTGGGAAAAACAACCTTCCGAGGAAGCGCAGTTGTACCTCAATAAATTCGTAAGCTAGATAGATTTATGCTGAAAGAGATCCCGATGTGATTCACGAATTGCCGAATTGTTTTTAAGAAGACGCAGACTTTACGGCACAATATGTCAGTAGATTTATTCTAACAATAATCCACAGATGACCACCAAGATCATATACTGGACTATATTCTAAACCGACTAAACGATTGATGATAACCAGATAGGTACGGATTTAAATTCAAGATATACCACGTGATATGTATGAACAAATAATCACCTGCACTCTAAAATAAAAATGAAGATAACAAGATTTTTGTTTATACTTATCGTTGTCTCTGATTTTGAACTCCTTAGAAAATCCTTTAGATTAGGATAATCAATTTGCTTGGCAGCAGAGAACATTTTTCATCATCGTATGCTGATTCGATGTTTAATAATTTATATAGAAATCACGGAAAATATCATACCTACAAATGTCGGTAACGTTATTGTCAGAAGCATCGTCTGTTGTGTTGGCGGCTCAGAATCCTCAATTCTGTACTTTACATCTTTCCAATGATCATCAGTCAAAGAATTTCCTACTACGAAGCGTGGTTCGCCCACAATTAAATTCGCACTGTCAGGTAGAGTGTCCTCGTTGAATAAAAAGAAATCTTCTTCACGTGGAATTTGTCTCTTTGCGCGTTTTCGCAATTTCTTTTCCGACCTATTTTTAAACTTCCGATTCGACTTTTGGTGACCGTGATATCTCTTAAATCGTCTCCTGTTCCGTTTGGCTTCTTTCAAATGCGGCAATTTGTCTTCGTATCTCGGGAGCAAGTTCTCGTAGTGGTGTAAGGTGTTAAGTGCGCGGTGTTTCATTTCTGAGGCGGTGGTACGTTTGTCGGTACCACCGCTAACCGATAAAAAATAATACCCATCACTGTCGCTTAATTTATCCTTTCTCGCGGTTGGTATGCCGTTTGTAACCGATTGCGATATATCTGGTTGTCTGTAGGTTTCTTGGGAGAGACCTTGGTTGAATTCAGCCGGATGAATTACTTTAACTTCGACTGCAAGATCATCGCCAGCCTGCGACGAAAGAGAAATACAGTTAATATATGAAAACTATCACGTCTCCCACAAGTAACCTCTAGACTGATATTTATGTTTATACAACAAAATTTTAGCTTACCTTACGATCAAATTCCGGCTTTGGTTCCGTACTGGTTTCTGCAGCTGGCTTACTCGTATCTAAACTCTCTAAATCCATTACCTTAAGTACACGAACAGCGTTATTTTCTCTTGTTATCGGTTCACTTTCTGCCCTAACAATGGTAGTCTTCTCCTTCGTACTAAGCACATTATGGTTCTCTGTTTTCAACTCGATAGCTTTATCAGTGCTCGATAATTTATCCATCATCTCGCTGCGTTTTTTGTCCTTCTCACTAGAAACCTCGACATTTTGTTTCACCGCGTCGTTTATTAAATTATCACTGATACGATCATCAATAGACCCACGCCGTATTAGCCTATTAAAACACATACAAGTGCCGTCCATGTGAGGATAATAGTGGCTTTCCTCATATTGCGATTGGACAGGACTATCTCTAGATGTTATCGTTTTAAACGAATCGCTAATCTTTTGAGAAGCTTTCTTCGAAGAATTTATAATTTTCCCACTAACTTCTGCAATCGTCGACTTTGCATCTGAGAAGAAACTAGGCGACCGTCTCCGTTCAAATTGATCCTGTTCCTGAGCGAAATCTCTCGCCACGTTCATTAAGAAATACATCAGAAGATTCTGTACTGGATCCGTAGGAGTTTGCTTGTAAACGTTGCCGTAACTTACCAGGATTCTCGGTTTATTTTGCGCGATCGGACGTCGGAATTCGGCCGCTCCAAGGATGTGATCATCAGCGGCGGTTTCGTCAGCTTTCACCGATATGATTGCGTTTTGATTAGTGTCGTCCGAAATTCTCGTCGGAAATCCATAGGTCGTGACTTTAAAATATATTATATAAGTTTGGATTTGGAGTAAATGGTTAAACACTTACCCAATATAAGCGAAATTAATGAAAAAAGTTTTATCCACATTTTCTGGCGAATTGAACTATAAAAACATACCTGTCTTTAAAAACATTTCAATATTTATTTACTGTCATTTCAATTATTTCGTTTATGTGGTTTCTTGGATAAATAGTTTTGTCCTAGTCCTATACGAAGCATCTTGATTGGATCCTGGTATTTATATATTTTCTACATTTGACACCTGTCAATAGGTAGCTCTACGGAATAATTATATGAATGGTGAACGATTACATTGTAGGACATACCGGGCGCGCGCGCACGACGTGCTGATAGGTTTAGTGTAAGACGAAAAAGAACAGCGAAGAGACGTCCATTAGTTAACACAGGAAACGTATATCGGCACTGTTTGCTTGGACGAATGCATTCATTGTATCTCTTTATCTAACATATTAAAATCCTATGCCTGCCCTAACACATTGAAGACCCTATCAACAAATCGAAGTGCTCAAGCATGACAGAATACATTTGAGATAGCAACAGACTTGCGCCTGCGTACGTGCATATTAGACTCAGTTATCAAGGTGTTGCGAAGGAATTGATAATACAGCGCGAGCGTCAGACAGAGCATAACCTAGCGCTTCCAAGTTGCAGTTGACCACACATTGCTAATGCATCTATCAGCAGGTCGAACGTGTGGACACAAGAAGAAAGTATTAAAAGCAGAGAAGCGATTTTAAAAGTTCCGCTTTAAGAACAATGTGCCGATAAGTCAGTCTTATTGAGAAATTTAACTGTACGTAAGTCTTCCAAGTGTTAAAGATAGTTATCAAAAACCTATTGAAGAAGTTAACGTACTGTTGATTACCTACAAGTCACATGTGTACCAAAGATAGTTATCAAAAACCTATTGAAGAAGTTAACGTACTGTTGATTACCTACAAGTCACATGTGTACCTATATTGAAGAAAAACGAGGACTAATAACAGTGTCAGTAATATGGCGTCCTCTAAAGCACAACAAAAAGAGACCATTTTTAGGGATTCTTCAATATCGTAGATAATAAATTTATTGCTGGCTTTGATGCTGTCATAAGAACTTCCACACGACGGTTCTGACCTTTGAATGGTCGTTCTCTGGTACATATTGCTAACTGCTATTTTATTGCGTCTAATTCCAGAGTGGCTTGGCACCCATCTCATCGTAGTGCTGTAATGTTCACCAGTTTTTCGAGTTTCCTATGGCAGTCAAGTAGAACGACCTTGGAATCAAATCTAACAGTCTGTAGTGCTCTAATAAAGGCAGCCTACCTATCAGATCAAATTTCTACCTACCCGTTTAACAGCGGACAGTTTAGAATGCCCTCTTCCCAGGCTTGGATGGCAATTATTTCGGCGTGGAAGATGGACAGTGAGTTCTCTAAGCTGATGGCTTCGCCATCGAGTTCTCCATCTCTCCAAATTCCGATTCCTACGCCGTTTGGCGTTTTAGAAGCATCCACAAACCTGGTTTAGTGGAGAAACCCCTGCACCCACTACATTTTGCTCTGTAGGCCTCTAGGCCTGCTTCTGACCACAACTAGAGCTGCAGCGAAAAAAGCCCAATCGTCTCCATCGCTGCAGTCCGCGTGATGCCTAGACAAGCAATCCTCTGGACCTTGCTAAGTGTGTTGGTAGCCCAAACTACTTTTGTGGTACCAAACTCATCAAAGGTTTCAGCCCCCAGGTTTTACCAAACATTGCTCTACATGCCCAAATGTCCTGATGTCGTTTGTACGTCCCAATATTATAGGATCAAACATTTTATTGGTGTTTAGGTGATTATTTTTTATTGTTCCAGAAAAAAATAGAAGACCAATAAGATACATTATCTCTTTCTTCCACGTTTTGAAAAATGTTAAGAGTTTTTTCAGCGTAAGAAGCAGATTTAAAACTGATTTTCTTATTTGTACGAAGAATAATTGTAGCTGTTTTGCAATAAAAAACCGTTGAAAGCATTTTTTGTCGATTCTTTGTAATTTTTTCTCTTGGCTAAACTTTTGTGAGTAGTGTAGATTAGACAGAGTTCATAGTATTTTGAACAGTGGTGTTTATCAAACTTTTTTAATTAACAAACTGTCTAGTTTATTTAATCTATAATAATACTATTCATATCTAAAACGCATACATTACAAAGCAGATGATTAGAAGAGATAATTCAGATAACTATAAACTATATTACAACACTATTAACACCAGAGAAAGTTAAAAAGTATAAGTACGTCAATACATCGAATAAAGAACGAGTTTACTGTAATCGCTTACTGTTTGTGACCTCGATTGGAGCTCAATTCTTGACATAGACAAAATATTAATTTAATATAATCACGGTATTATCATAAACATAGATAATTAACATTATATGTGTAGTTATTTTACTAGAAATCGTTTAACTCGTTAATTTTGTATGATTTTCATCTATTAGAGATAGGTACGGGTTAAGATTATATATTTGCGTTTGAAGCCGGCAATTAGCAATTAGTGTACAACAGATTTCCGAGAAGTGTGGACACTGACATACAATCGTAACAAACATAGGTGATAATGTCGACTAGGACAGAGAAAATTGGTATCGTCGGAAGGTAATTAAAATTTATCAAACATATCGACGATGTATATCATGTTTTTTCGTGGAAATTTTAGCGGTTTGATTGGTCGTTCATGGGCTATGCTGTTTGCCAGCGTTGGTTACCAAGTAAGTCTGTACGATATTGAAAAGTCGCAGATTGATACCGCTCTGGTAGATATCAAACAGCAGTTGAAAACTTTAGAAAATGAAGGAATGCTAAGGGGAAAATTGAATGCTGAACAGCAATTTGCTTGCATTACAGGTAGGTAATACATGTATGTTAGTTAATACGAATATAATAATGCATAACAAATTACATAATAATTGTTGTTCTACGTATAATATTATTTTACTCCTTGGTAAATGCACTTAATAAACTGATACAAGTCAAGTGCTTCTTATGTTATTATCTCAGAACAAATAAATGATATAATATGAATATAATGTTAAAAACAAATTACTATTCAGTGCATATCTATTTATAACTAATCCACTTAATGCCTCAATACAATATAATATCTGAGATATAGTAAAAGTACCTATATATTAAATCTGCGAAAATGTTTAACGTTTTTTATTGTATTATGTACTTATACTTCCGATTCGGATGATTTTCAGCGATAAGATCTACTTTGAGACTCTAACAAGTTCGAATGATTCAAGATTTGAACTTACAACCTATAGAAAATTTTGAAAATGCATTTTATGTTGTATGCAAAGTTAGAAAGGCTGGTTTCTAAGTTCTTTCTTCTGTTTTCAATTCAACAAAAAAATGTCTTCAAAATAAACATCAATCTTCTGTCCATTGGTTTTCGTCTCCAACATGGCACTCCCTAATGTGCTTTATCAAATTTCTAAATAAGTCTTGGGTATTAAATTGAATTTCGACTACATTATTTTCAAACTTAAAAAGAAATTACAGTCGTAGATTAGGCAACAGAGACACATAGGAGGGGGAATGCTCAAAAACCACTGTGTATCCAAATTTTAATGTATACATATTGGAAGTCCCTTTGTTTGCCCATCATACTACCAACATATGTAAAATTGGTTAAAGGTTACAAACCTTGTGACGTCATGCGACAACAAGGTACTCGCCACTTTATATAAAACCCGTATTTAACCATTATAATCATCCTTATTCCTAGCCATTCTGTTTTGAGCCGAGTAGTTGGCATGCAGGTATCTTGTGGCCAAGAAGCCGAAGAGTTGGCTTTCACATCCTTTTCCTATAAGAATACTGAGGACAGTGACCCCCTACGTACTACCTTCCCAAGCAGCCGAGAAGTCGACCTTCACAAAAAACTCCCTTACCCAAAGATAGCACCTGGACACACTTTCTGTAAAAGTATCGATGACGACTTGTTGTTGAGTTTGTGTCGATATATTGTCTTAAAATGTTATGTATTAATGTGTATTAGTTTTCCCCTGTCCACCCATTCTCCCACAGCAACTACAATCCATATCTCAATAATAAAATTTTTATTTAAACAGGAAGTACCACCTTGGCAGATTCAGTCAAGGACGCAATATTAGTGCAAGAATGTGTCCCAGAAAATCTAGAATTGAAGAAGAAAGTTTGGAAGGGAGTAGATGCAGTTGTAGGCCCAAATACAATATTATCTAGCTCCACGTCGACTTTCATGCCGTCATTGTTTTCGGAAGAATTGAAACATAGGTATGTACATACAGGAGAATTACTTAAAAAAATCTTTCTAATAACAATACTTATTATGTAGGGAAAATATAATCGTCTCCCATCCGGTAAATCCCCCATATTACGTACCATTAGTAGAACTTGTACCAGCTCCATGGACTAAGCCGGAAGTAGCTAAGAAAACCAGAGCAATTATGGAGGAAATTGGACAAAGTCCGATCAGTTTGAGCAGACAAATCGAAGGATTTGCTTTGAATAGAATACAGTAATATATTTTAAAACAATCAGAAAAAAGAAACATTTTTTTTTAATTTTAGGTACGCAATTTTGAACGAAACATGGAATTTAATAGCGGACGGTATTATAGATGTCAAGGACATGGATAAAGTTATGTCTGATGGTTTAGGTATGAGATATGCTTTCTTGGGAGCTCTGGAAACGACGCATTTGAACGCCGAAGGTTTCGTTAATTATTGTGATAGGTATTCTAAAACGATCCATGCTGTTAGTGAAACATTTAAGCCGTTGCCTAAACTTGAAGGACCATTAGTGAAGGATATTGCCAAGCAATTAGAGGAAAGTGTTCCATTGGATAAATTGCAAGAAAGACGTAACTGGAGAGATCTCTGTTTGACGAAATTGAGTCAGTTAAAGAAACAACTTGGATAATATACAAATTAAAATGTATTGATTTATAATTTTGGTAAATAAATACCAATCATACATATACCTAACAATTTCGTTTTTATTTATCGCGTTTATTAATCGGGTCGATAGCCGCAGTGGTTAGGCGACTGCCTAACGTTGTGGCACAAAGCTGAGAACCGGGGTTCAATTTTCCGAGAAAACAGTGATATTTTTTCGAAGAATTGTATTCCGATCGATCTACCATTAGCTTCATTGTTTACAGAATAATAAAGAACAACAATAGAACTATAATATCCAATATTGTTCGGTTATAAATTTAAACCAAACCTTGAATCTATCGATAAAAAATACGACTTTTCAAAGGCCAAAGTGGTACCTGGAACTATAAATTCAGTACCATGCAAGCAATTTCAATCCAAGGAAGTTTGTTGTACTAAAAAACCTGCTTTGGACAATTTTTTAATCGAGAGTTTCAATCAAGTTATGTATTGAGTGAGCAATTTTAACTGAAAGACGTTGGCAACAAATTTGTAGTTAGTAACACTGAGTAGTTGGTAGTAAATAGTTAGTTGACTAAATATTTGTATTTGAATCAGTTCGAGTTCAGTCATCAACAGTTAATTCGCGCTATCATTGCCGCCAATTACTCGGTGTTCCCAACTCAGCCTTCACTTGACTTTTCATCTTGTATTTCTCTGTTTTTTGCTTATTATTACCATGTTTAAGTACAAAAATATAATAATAAACACTAATGATTTTATATTGATACAGTAAGGTTTGTATTGTGATGCATAACTATTACAAGTGTATTAATTGACATTTAATGAATGTTCAAAACGCCAACATTGAATAATGAAAAGTAAGGTGACATAAGTTCCATTAAGGAGTTACATAATATAATAAGATCATTAAGTACGCAAAATTTATAAAATCTATTATTCCATTTAGGCAAATTAACACTTTAACATAAGAATAAGTAAAATCCTTGGTTCTAATCATTGGATTGATTTTTAAATTTTCTAGTGAAAATGGCAACTTTTATGGGGATATTTAACATTGTTCTATTAGCAGTGTTGCTCTGGATCACTCTGGATATATATCAGTGTGACAAACTGTGTAGATAGTTTGCATATCGGTAGGATATTTCAAATGACATTTTAACCTCAAAATTTTTTGTTAAATTATTCGTAATGATTTCGGTATTGCGACACGAAGTAAGTAGGACCGTTAATTTAGAATAGAATTGCATCCTGATCTTAAAATATGTAGGTATTAAAATGTTTCAAGAGTCTTCACAGAGCACGACAAAGAGTTTTCGAAGGTGACCAGTTTGCATTAGATAAGTGTAGGGAGCGTATCAATGAAGAATATAGAAAATATATGCACACTACTGATGTTGAAGCAGTAAAAACAGTAATTTTACGTTACTAGTTAGTTTAGGAGGTTTAAATATATATAATGTTTTAGTTACTTGAATATTCAAAGGCTGTCGAGAAAGAATTATTAACAACAGTTGTTCAGGCGAAAGAGGTTTCACCAGGGAAATTTGGTATAGATATTGTTAGGTCTCGTAATTTATATAAAATTTGCAACCATTTCTTTTTACAGAAGTACGGTTACGTCCTGAAGTAGAAAAATTGGATAATGTGCCGTTTAAAGATATCCCAATGTAGTGTATAATTTGTTTATTTAAAATTCACTAGTCAGTACAATATAGCGCATGTAAATTTATTATATGAATTGAAGGCATTTTATTTCTGCTCGGGGGGGTTTTTCTGTTGATAACTAAAAAATAATTTTACTCAATTTGAATCTATTTCCAAACAAAGTATACTTACTCTATTGCTCTATATAATTGGTATGATTGTGTTAAAGCTACAAATGCATTGACACTTAACAAATTGTAATTAACAGGAATTATTACAACAGAATATCTAGACCATATTAAACCTGTAATTGCCAATGCTGCAGATTGTGACACGCTAATTTGTGAGGGGTGTCTACTTAAAATATCTCCAATCCCTGCTAAAACGAGTCCCTATACATATAAAAAGTTATATCATAAATTTAATAACAACATCGCAATATTATATTTTTACCCATTTGAATGCAGGAGCCCAGAAAAAAATAGTTTTAGGTCCTAAAAAATATATTTTCTTAATTAATTCCGTAATAAAACAAAAAGGTACCTGCAGGATGATCCCAAACTGGCTTGAATGCTTGAGGTACCAGTTTATCTAGGACTCCTATAATAGCCCTGTAAAGCCCGCTCATTTTGATGAATATAAAGATATAGAAAAATTCATTTAAGTAATTTTTATGTGTTATTGTAACAGAAAAAAATATTATTGTTACTACTACATCACAATTTAGTTAGAATTTTCAAAAAGAAAGAATAAACACGTCTATTTGATGACATGTCTTTGACATGTGTAATTTTTTTCAAAATTCGTCAAATATGCATAGTGATGCTAATTTATTGATTCGGTGATTGTGGTGGAAACAAGAGTCGAAATCCTTCACTCTAACACTAAATAGGTTCCTATTTTTTAATATACAGGATGCCCCAAAAGCAGACCGACAAACGTGTAGATGATGTTTCTTGAGTCATTTCATGAAGATCGAGATCAGCAACCCGTGTCTGATCTCTTCTCGTTCATAATGTGCTAATCATAGGCTTGTGTTGAAGGAAAAGGGATGTGACAATTATAATTTGACAGTGTCACTTATTAAATACAAAATGGATAATTACACATATCAATATCAAGCAGACACCACCTTTTCCTTCAACAGCAGCCTATGATCAGTGCATTATGCTTTCGGCTGTTAATCTGGATTTTTTAATACAAACGAGAAGAGATCGGACACGGGTTGCTGAACATCATCTAAACCAAGGATTCCCAAACTATTTTAGACCAGAGACCCCTTTTCCAAAATGAACTGATACCTCAGACCTCTGTAGTTCCACTGTGTAATCGCACTTTATAATCTCTTGAAATAAATTAGGTAGTAGATGAGTGTATTCTCAAGCTCCAACGAATTTCAAAACGCAATTGAACTTTCAAACTAAATGCAAGCTTGTTATATAGTAAAATATGATCATGATTTCGTTCGTGTTAAATCGTGTATATGCGTCAAATACAGAGCAAGTCAAAAGGTGCCTAGCTCGAACTCATTATCTTACACGAACTTGTCTTCACGCTTACTGTGACTTGCCATGATTTTTATCTTGTACGAACTTGTGCACGACGCTTATCGACTTGAGTTGAGTTTTTTAAAAGTACAACAATGATACATCCTATTAAAATATTAGTCATTCTTATAACGAGTTGGTACACGTAACACAACTTATACATTATCTTGAAAGTTTCAAATAAGAACTTGTGTTCATCAACAGGGGTCGATTTTTAGACCTCGTCGACCCCCAAAATCAGTTTTCGTTTATGTCGATGCTTGTGGGAAACCGATATCGAGCCCAAGGGGTCGATTTCGACCATTTTGGGAATCCCTGATCTAAACATTTGTAATACAGATATAATACAAAGCAATTGGAAAAAAGAAAATAAATTATAAAATCTCAAAAGGTCAAAGGGAAGAATTGTATAAAATGTGTTAAAAACAGAACAACCAAAATCCCAACATGAAATAATGATCTATTTTGAAGGATTAATTTAAGTATGACAGTAATCCATGATAAATCAAGCGGCGTATTTTTTAAATTTTATCACAATAACACAAAAAGACTATAAAATTAGCTTAAACGGACAACTACGAATTTTTTAATTACCAATTTCACTAAGGCAGGTACGTCGAATTGCCACGTAATAATACACGGCTGCTCGAGCTAACGCTGCTTCGTGGAAGGTTTAGCGGCAAATTCCATGGTGTTTATTCGCTAATTTGAAACATCGGTTCCCGAAAGGTTGCAGCAACATAGCGTGATGAATAGCGTTAAAGGTCAGATTCATGACGTAGCATCAGCTGCATTTGTTGAAGAGAGTATCGATAAAACTTGGTGGTAGAAAGGGGTAGGATTCATACATGATTCCTCATGATTGATTGCTTATGCTTTATGATGCTGCATGCTTGATATTACACATCATTCTTCTCGTAGTTGGTCCTGAATATTAGCAATCGTGCTTCATCATGTTATTGCTGTAAATGCTGTAAATCTTTTATCGAGTTGAACCGAAATTTCCATATAAAAATGCCATCATTCTGGTCCAAGAGCCCAGTCACATAGATGCAAATTTTTATGAAGCGTTTGGTACTGATGTTTAGTATCATCTAAGGTACAGATTGTCAATAATGGATCAATTAATTCTCCACTTGATATAAAAACAAACGCAAATGTACCAATAATTTAACCGAATATCATTTCCACGGCTTGTGTTATATTCGTGAAACTCACAACACAACAATAAGCAATCTAAGATAAACAAACAAGGAGTAGTTAGCATTTTAAATTGACTAAACTACAACCCAATCCTGCTATCAATCGAATACATCGCCCTCGAACACCAAAAACCTTATCCAAACGAAACGAATGGCGCCAGTTCAAAATTGCATAAGACATGTTAGACTGAAACACTGTGTAATAAGCCTGAATCAAATATTGCAGCGGTAACTTGTTTTTAAGTGATCTAATAAGACAATTTAAATAAATTTAGCACTGCGAGCCTCGCTAGCCCATGGCTTGGTTCATCATCTTCTTCTATAACTCCCTACTCTTGGCTTTTTCTCTCCATCCGGTAATTCTTGACTGCTTTAGATCTTTCTCCACTTCTGTTATCCATCTTGTTTTTGGTCGACCTTTTCTTCTCTTTCCATCTATTGAGCTTGACATCAAACGTTTGGGTACTCTCGTTTCTATCATCCTTTCCACGTGGCCCATCCACCGCAATTGTTGCGTTCTTATTAACCCTATTATGTTTGTTTCTTGATAAAGTTCTTCCAGTTCCTTGTTAGTTCTTCTCATCCATCTATCTCCCATTTTCTTTCCTCCAAATATTTTTCTAAGTACCTTTCGTTCCCAAATCTCCAATCTTGTTTGTACTGTTTTATTTAACATCCATGTCTCACTCGCATATACTACAATTATTGGTCTAATTATGGTCTTATACAATTTTATTTTGGCTCTCCTGGAGATATTTTTATTTCTAAATATTCTACTGAGTAATCCCAGACCCTTCCCCTTCATTATTCTAGATTCTATGTCTCTCTCAATGTTAGGTTTTCTTGCGAAGGTGGTCACAAGATACACAAATTCATCCACTTCTTCAAATTCGTACACTTTTCCTCTTTCCGTATGTATTCTTAAATATTTTCCTCCTTGAATGTCCTTATCGGTCCATTCCATATACTTTTTTTCCTCATTTATGTAGAAGCCCATTGTGATTGCTTTTTCTTCTAACCTGCTAGTTACACTTACTAGTTCTTCTCGACTTCTTGATAAGATTACATCATCTGCGAACGCTGAACATTGGTGCCGTTTATGATAAACAATTCCAGTTCTATTAATATTTGCGCCTCTTATAATTTTTTCCAGTACTATATTAAAAAGCACCGGCGACAGTACATCCCTTGCCTCAGTCCTTTCCTGATCTGAAGTTTTCTTGACATTTTGTTATTTATTCGCACTACACTCTGTATTTCATGTAATGTTAGTTTTATCATATTTATCAACTTCCTATTTTCTTTCAGTGCTTCTAACATTCTGTAAAGTTGCTTTCTTTTCAGTTTATCATACGCTTGCTTGAAATCTATAAATAATGCCATTGTGGGTTTTTTATTTTGGTAACTTTCTGCTTGGATTTGTCTTAACACAAAAATCTGATCAGTCGTACTCCTACCTTGCCTAAATCCACATTGGTACTCTCCTACCATGCTTTGTTAGTTTATTTTTATTGTGTTGCCAATATTTTGTAGGCTACGTTTAAAAGTGAGATGCCTCTGTAGTTGCGCCATTCACTTTTATCCTCTTTTTTATGTATTGGACATATCACTGCTAAAGCTTGTCCTCCGTATTTAAATAATTGGGCTGTTGATCCATCAGTTCCTGAGCTTTTATTGCTTTTCAATTTGTTTATTATCTCTGAGATCTGCTCTTTACCTGGTGGTGATTCTTCTTCATTTTCTCGTTGACTCACTTGCGCGTTGATCTTGTCTTATACGTCATTTTCTACTTCCTCTTCGTCATTAAATAGGTCGCCGAAGTATTCTCTCCATCTATCGAGACTCTCCTCCTGTCCTGCTATAATTTCTCCATTTTTGTCCTTGCAAAAAACTGTTTTGGCTTGGTATCCTTTCCGTTCGTTTTTAACGCCTTTTTAGACAATTTAGCACACAAAATAAATCAATGTGATGTTCCCAAGTTAATTTACTGTTAACACAGGTTGCAAAAAACGTTGCTATACCATTTGCGACCTCATTGTAATGTTGACGAAGGCTAAAAAGCAGTGACTGCGTTTTTGTAGTATTTAAAGAAACTAAACGATTAGCCAAAAATCAATCATAAACGCTATAGTTCCACAATCCGCAATACAGTGTGGTGTGATCCGCAAATAGAACGAGGATCACAGAGAGGAAGCTCGTTAATGTAACTGAGAAATAAACAGGGTCTGAGGACAGAACCCTGCGGTACGCTATGCATCAATTCACGCATGACAGATCTACGTTCGCTAATCCTAACACATTGGAATCGATCTGTAAGAAACAAATGAAGCACTTCGCAAAATCTAAGCCGAAATAGCAATTTTATCACAAGCACGTTTAGAATTTAAGAAGCCATACAACACTTTCCATAAATCCCAGAAAGATTTAAGACCCCTGTTGGCAGAATACTTAAAATGCTTGGAAAAATGACGATATTTGTCACGTCAAATACAAGAGGCCGAAAGAGATGAGGGACGCTTGTTTGAAATGAGGTGAACTTTGTTTGAAGAATTAGGACCGCAGACATTGAAACTGGACAAACCCTCTTCACACTTTAAAATGTAATTGTATCAAAAAAATGAAAGCAGTTAATTACAATGAAAAGATTTTATTTTACAACTTTAAAATTCAACTAACCAACAACCGTTTGATAGCACAGTCTACCTTAATTCTTTATAATAATCTTCTTTTTTAAAATTTAATTATTACTTTCTATTGGTGTATATACCACTATGCTTTATATAAAATAATTAATTATGTAATAATTATGTAGAGATTTGGCCAAAGTACTAATTGTATCTGATGTAATAAATGATTGTCAGTATCATTTACAATTGATACCTATGATATTACCTACTATATTCATACACTCTATTACCGAACAGGTAACATAATATTTCTGTAATTATGTCGTATGCATCGTATTTCATCCGAATCGATACAAATAGGTCGCGAAAAAATCAAATTCGTACCTTTCTGCAAGTATATAACTGCACTCAACTAATATTCTTAAACATTAATACAGCTGATTGTGAGCTTACCACTGATATTAGAATCAAAATGAACGGCAAAGTAAGTAAATTAATGTGTTAATACAAATTTTACTTTAGTTCAATCTACGGACTTGTATCATCATGTACATATTTACGTGTTATGTAGGTATTAATCATTTTCGGCGCCATTTTGGCGGTAGTACATTGCGGATATCACAACGGTGGTTCAGGTAGTTTTGGTGGAGGAGGATTCAATAGAGGTTTAGGAGGAGGTTTCTCACCGTCAGGAGCGTCGAGTGGAGGAAGTGGTGGTGGAGGATCTGGTAACTCTGGCGGATTTGGTAGTAATTTTGGTGGAGGAGACGGTAGCGGAAGACAAGGGGGATATGGAAATTCTGGTGCAAGGTAACTATATTACATCTTAGATAAAAATCAATGTTTGTTATAAATGAAAGACGTTCTTATTATTTCTTTGTATTTTTCCACATATTTACCAAAACATGTTAAGTCTGATACATCTTTCTTGTTTAGAACATAGAATTGCTTCTCTTTGAATTATCCTTCATTAATAACTCAAAATTTCACAAGAATATCTTTTCTGTAGTTCTTACGTAGAAAGAACGGACATACCCAGCAATAATAGAGGTTTTGGCGTTGCCAGAGCTTATGTTGGACATTCCAGCGGATTCGGTGGATCGGGCGGATTCGGAGGTTCAAGCGGCTTTGGAAGTTCGGGCAATTTTGGCGGAGGATCCGGTAATTTCGGAGGTGGATCGGGAGGATATGGAGGTGGATCTGGTGGATTTGGAGGAGGAAATAATAACGGAGGTAACATTTTGACGTGTTGTAGTTTTAATTATAAATTTGAACTAAAATAAATCTTTCGTTTCACGTTTCAGGTCAAGGGGGATCCTCCGGATATAGAGGAAACGGTTATTTTGGCTAAATTTCACCTCAATAGGATATTAAAATTTCCCAGTGCTAAATTTTATTACTGTCGTTGATTTTTGTACGTATCAAAATATGTTAAAAACGACACTGCTTTAATTTTTGTAATTAAGCTGATTCCTAAGGTAAATACTAGGTTATAAGTATAATAATAATTTACTTTATTTGGTATTTATATTGGTAGTAACTAAATGAGACTTAATTACATGTAATAAAGTTGTAAATTGCGGCAGTTTTTCTTTTAAAATCTTGATATCCGTCTAATAATTTTATGTATGTATTGTGTAATTATTTTCATTTAAAAATATATAAAATATTTTAGTAAGTACTACGACTTTGCTAAAAATACATCTTGTGTATTGTTACATTGCGCAAATAAAATAAAAATACGGACAAGTGTACAGCATTTTCTGAATTAATAAAAACGGGTCTGTAATCACAGTAATTAGACGACTACCCAGCGATGTGAGAGATCGCTGAGTCTATGGTTTAATTCTCCGACGAGAAAGTGACATTTTTTCTGATCGAATGACAAAATAGTGCTGTAACAAAGCCAACACATTAATACACAGAAATTACAGAGCAATATAGGCTCAGGCAAGCAATACAGCTTAATTAATTAACAAAATTATAATTCCCTAAATAATAACAGGTTTCCAAACTGTTTCTTGTTGGTTATCATTAAAAAAAAACTGACAATGCAACACACAGTATCTTTAAAAAAGGAGAGAAGACCACACTATACCACTTACGGAATGGATATTTAGTAGTCCTGGTAGGTTTTTGAAACTTTGTGGGATAACATCCAAGAAATGCTGCGGAAATATAATGTTAGCCCAAACCCTTAACTGAAGTCTTCTTCAGAATTTTGGCAAGAGCTTTTATGCAGTACTGTTTGTATTTTGGCCCTTCAAGTACCAATTTATAAAAAATTGTACTCTAGCTCAAATGAAATAAAACGGGGTTTGTAGATTAGATTCATAATGAAACAAAAACAACAAAAACTTATATGCAAACGAAGTAGTGATGTTAACAATGACCTATTAAAAAATCAGCAATTGTAACACCATTTTAAGAATGGAAAAAAATATCTGTAGGTTGAGAGCACCACCTATGACCACATTAAAAACTTTTCAATTGTTTTTAAATTAGAGAAAATTTGCCTCCAAGTCTGCTCTTTTAGAAAATTAAGTGTTATTAAAGATTTAGTGTAACTCAAAAAACAAAAATCTCAACTTTTGGCCAACCCTTTCTACATTTGGCCCTATATTTTCCCTTTTTTAACCATTCAAAAATTGATTTACATAAATTCTACAAGAAATATTTGGAAGTTTATAACCAGCCTATCACAAACTATGTCTTTTCAAAGATGTCTACTTGTACCAGAAAAAATATCTTGAACTTTGCTTTCTCTTCTCTTACACTGGGGGTTGGGCAGAGGTCTTAAAATATCGCATATACGTACGGTGGAAATATTATTTGGCATTGGATAGAACACATACTTTCTTCGTTAGCATTTGCAATGCACTGTACCTCCTACTCTTTAGATGATAGCATGTCTAAAATTTTTGCACCATATCCTATACATATTAATTGTCAATTTTTTGCTAGTTAGGTTGCATCTGACAAATACCAAATCTCCCAATTTTAGATTTTTTGAAGTCAACCTTTCGTCATCCTCTTGTTGAGATATGATGTAATCAATATCATCTCTATGGCTACCATTTTTCACCCAGTTTTCTAATTCTTCTGAAAAAGAGCTTGATTTCAGATTTAACTTTTGCTGCCTTCTGTTGTAGTTCTTCATCCTTGTCTTTGTTCTTTCATGAGTTTGTTCAGCTACAACAACACTTGGTCTGTACTCTTTTTTCTTTTATTTTTTAAATGAAATTCGTTCTGATGATGATAAAGAAGCACATAATGAAATACTATCGAACAGCAAAAGCAAAATAAATATCGAGTTTCACTTGTTGCACCTTATCTGGACGATGTGTACCTACTATAAGTTACATCAATATTGTTGCGATTCGATGTGGCTTGTTTCTTTTGTAGTGCTCTTAAATTGGTCCAGCAAAATCAAGTTTTGTCACCATCAGATATACCTACTTGAGATTATATGAGGTAACTTTTCATTTAATAATTTTCTATTTATTGAAATGGGGGAAAGGCAAAAAGCTCTCTAGACAAAGCAATGATAACAATATAAAATTGTTTATTAAAAAAATCATATTTATATAAGTAAAAATTCCATAAAACTGCAAATAAGCAAAGCGATTCATACATTAACTTTGTAATTCTCCATGAACCCTTAACCTGAAATAAATATTTCACATTTTATAAAGTTTATCCGGAGAAAGTACGTAACTATAAAATAATAAAGAGAAATTAATTAGCACCTATAGACGCAAGTAAAATCTGGATGTCCGTGATTGCTCAAAACTTTAAATTCAATTAAACTATATGCTTTATCACAACTAGGCATCTCAAAATATTGTAATCTTGTTCCTTTTATGTCATAAGTAAATTTACCAAGAAAGTCTGGATTAGAATCATCAACAGATTTCATACCCTGAAACACAGATTATGCCAAAATTTTTCTTGCAAAAGCTTATTATAAGAAAGAGCCGTACCTTTATGCTAAACTCTTTAGGAGCAGTAGTGATTTGTCCAGAAGGCGACATAGTTGGAGAAATATGCTCCAAGGTAACACCACTAATGAGCACTTTACCCAAAAGTTGTACGATAGTACAACCTCTGGATCCTCTAAAAGCCCAGCATTCACCCGGTAAAGATCCAGGCTAAAATTTTAATTTGTAAAATTTGAAGGTTTCATTTTGTTAATCCATTTAACGTACTTGAAGAATAGCTCTTGCAGAATTAGATTTAGTACAGAGCATTACTCCTAAAAATGTAACCTTCTCAGGTTCTGGGTAACTTACTGTATCACGGGTATCTACTATGCGTCCGCCTGAAACAAAACCTATGGATTCATTCAGCAGAAGCAAATACTTAATATATGCTTTGATATTCTAATTAAATTAAATGGTTTTAGAAAAAGGTGTATCAGAATTATTTAACAACTTGTTTGATTAAAATTACCTGCTGATTCTAAAGCAAAATCAGTTTTACCAGTTTTATCGTCCGCATACAGATCTAAAGCATCAGTAATTTCTTTGTTTATTGGCTTACATTTACCGTCGCGCTTTGGACCTGAAATAGTAGTAGAGTAGTAGGTGAGTATAAGAAACCAATCAAAATTATTTCGTATGATATATTAAAAGGGCACATTTTTGAAGATAATTGATTTAGAAAGATTTCGTACTAACATCGTAAAATTTTATTTTAAACGCGTTACATTATTTTTGACAAAATTTTAACGGTTTAAAAATGAGCTACTTCATACAATCTATCCAGTATCGTACATTTGAGATCACCCTGTGTTCCTTTTTGGGTTGCCTTCTTCAAATCTTTTAATAACTCTTCTATTGTTTCCAGTTTCTTTTCAGTATCAAGTTTTGAGGTAAACACTTCTTTTACCTCTGTCTAAAATTGTTTATTATATATATATAAAATTACCTAAATATATTTAACACGTTGTTACCTCCATCTTAACAAGTTGATCTTTCATTTTACGTAGTTCCTGACTAAAATACTGATAAGAAAGTCCGTCTGAATCGTGTACATTCTGTAGTATGTATGTACTGATGGCGACCAAACTCACTAAATTTATAGTGAAAGAATATTAGATGCTTATGAAACTGCAAAATTTTTACCTATGGCTATAAAGCAAATGAGGTACCAGCAAAATTTATCCGTGCATGATGGAGCTTGGCCGCATGTCACTAAAGGATGATTTCCTCTACGTGGCATGATCTTCTTTTTGGAAGGTGGAGTGGTACTCCGGATTTCCACCAAAAGTTTTGAACTTAAATCGACATCTGGCTTTTCAAGACCAGCCTCTAGAGGTAGTTTGTCAGTTAAGCAAGTATCGTTATCAAGGATAAATCTAGGTCTGGCGGCTGCCTTGAGTTTGGCTTGAAAATCGAATTAAATTTATATGATAACATTAAGTTTTCTCATCGTAATAGTCTTACCAGAATATCTTGTATTGTATGAATGCCTAGAGGATAATGAGGCCTGTGAATATAACGCGTTAATAAAGATAGAAATATAAAAAATAACTGTCAAAAACTTTTGACGTTTCCAATTTGGGTTAGTATACCTACGATTGAAGGTGTGCTAGCGTCGTCTAAAGTGAGGGATGCCGTGCTACCTTCTAAGCTAAACATTTGTAGTTCTTGAGAAGTAATGGTAGTTCTTTGAACTTGTTGAAAGTAACTTAGGTACAGATCCTTCTCTGACTGTACAACATTGGTTGTAGCAAGCTGGCTTGATTTATTAATAATGAAATTATATCTAACTAAAGTCATTCTGTCAGTTATAATTTAAAGAGAATTGTTTACAACTGTATTTTGGACTAGGTTTCTCTTTTTTATAATGAAGACTTTTCTCAAAGTTTTCATTCTTTTTAGTAGCCAGCAGCTTGTCAATAAAGTTGTGATTATGCTGAGGTCTCTCTTATTGAGGTTCAGCAGTGGTTTTGCCTTAATGTCTAAAAAAGTAATAATTTTATTTTGATCTTAGTTTTGGAGTATTAATCCAGTACAAGGTCTTTTATTGTCTCTCACTGTTGAAGATGAGTTCTAACGTAGCTTTTAGTTAGGCCACAAAATAGCTCTGGTCCAATCAGTGGAGACTCTGCGCCATCGGTAATCTCATCTCCAGTGACCTAGTTACTTTTGGCCAGCGTTTTAAAGGTGAGCAGACAGTCCTACGTTAGCTTAAACTCAAAGATAAACGTGTTTAGAGCCTTTAGTTTTGCTTGACTCTCTAAGAGCACTAGCGTCTATTTAGACATTCCTCTGGGCACAATGTTCAATGGGACATATTTCTGCGTGAAATATAGTTCAGTTTTATCTCTTTTCGATCCGTCCCCAAGCCAACATACAGACGGGTTATGTAGTTTAGATCTATTCGACTCTCACATTTGCTTGTTTTGGCTTACCCACTTCAAACTATTTGTCGAAGTCGAACCTTGGTGTCATTTAATCTTTTAGTTCAGCCAGCTCTCCTCTGATAAGATTGCTAAATTGCTTACTGAGTCTACTGATTTGAAGACTGTGTTTTGTTCAAACCATAATGATAATACCCATAACTGTTTCTCTCTTCGTCTGTAAGTATAAGGGAGTGAGATCAACTTCCTTAATTGTAGTTTTCCAAAAATAGATGTAGAATAAGATTCAATATTCTGGACGGCATCAATACTATCAATGATGCAAGAGTCAAAGTCAAAGAATCTAATGTTAAAAATGTTTGAAAAAAAGACTGATTTCGTCTTTCATGTAGGACTTTATTGATGCCAAAAAGATATATTAGATTACCAAAATAATCACTTCAAACTAGTAAGTGAGATGACTACGTCCCAAACTAAGGTACCTAATCTAAATATAGCCTTGGGTGCTTCGGCATTGCATCAACGACTCTCGGTTAAATTTCTTGAACTTCTGTTGGATGAAAACCTTCTAATTGGAAGGAGCATTGAAATAGCTTAACCAAGAAATTACACAGTTCGTGTTTATAATTACGACAGAAAGAAATCTGAAAGCAATACAGCAGCTAGCTTTATTTATTCTTACTACAGTACCATTTCATTATTACAACATTTAATTTTTAATACATAATAAAAGCGTGGAATAAGAGCTAATTAATAATGTTTAAATTTTTATAATAATTTGCGAAATATAACTGACAATTTTGTAAGCAACACTGATAAATTTTACATCCAATATGAAATGTAAATACTATTGTTATTATTATTTCTCAATCTCTTCTTCACCTTCTTTACCATGCGTGATAGACATACTTCTCACCAACTTTCTTGCCTTTGCTAAACCGCTGCTGTCATTGAAGCTAGGTCTAGCCCACCATGATGGTTGGCTAACAGCTACTTGGCAAGAACTGTTTTCCTGTCCAGAAGCTTTATCCATTTGAGATTGCAATCTATTCACGTTTACCAAAACGACTTCCTCTATGACACCATCATCTGCATCCAAATTAGAGTGTCCAGTAGCACTATCGGTAATGAAATACGGTTTGAAATCAATTTTTTTAGCCGAATGGATCTTAAAGATTTGTTGTAACGCGTCTTTGAATTTTGAGTGCGATAAAGCGTAAATATAAGGATCGAGGCAGCTGGCTAATTTGCAGAAAAGGGCTGGTACCATGGAACCGATAGGGGTTATCAGATCTTTTCTCCCGGCTATACCTAATAAGGCTACGATAGTATAAGGAGTCCAAGCTATAAACCAAACGCAAATTACAATCAGAACGATAATAGTAACTTTCACTTCCTGTTTAATTTTCTCCTGTTTCTTGACATGTCTCTGGGAATGTTGAAAAGCATTGGTGGTATTTCTCCCACTAACTATGACATAAACGATATTGGTATATGAAAAGACAATTAAGCAGAGTGGAACCACCCAAGCAGCAACGCAGAAGACGAGGATGAATATTTTAACGTTTATGTTATCTGTTAAGTAATCGAAACTGCAGCTAATTAAATATGCTTCCGGTACATATGTACCAAGGCCGATATCTAGGGAAGGAATTATTGAAAATACAGCACCGTAAATCCAGGAAATAATGACGAAGATTTTTGTACGACTGTAGCTTAGTTGACGCGTTAAAGGATATTTTACTACGGAGAATCTATCAAAAGATATTGCTGATAGAAGACATATGGAGACTGTACCACTGATACCACCCAAGAAGCCGTAGAATTTGCAACCTGAAAATTAAAAATGTAAATCTTTAAATATTTAACAAACAAATAAATATAAATCAAATAATAGTCCAAGCATTTTCAAGTTTCAATTTTAAAATTCGGTGTTTTATTTATTTAAATTTTGCACAAATTTGAGCTTGTACCATGATACATAATATAGTTAGCTGTTTTTTTTTTCTTGAATATCTTTAATTGATTCTACTTGATTTATACTTTCAATAAGTATACTTTTCAGGGAAAAATTATAAAGACTTTCTGGCAAAAGTTTATCCCAGATTTGATTACATCCACTAGTTTAAATAAGGCCGGTAGGTACAGCCCAGGAAAGACTTTGGCATCATATCCTGAACAAGTGGCTGATCACAATGTGTGTAATATTTTAAAGTACTAGTTATTGTAGGTGAATTCACAGAAAATTGTTAGATACCTATGGGTTTTTTTGTCCAAATGGGATTTTGCGCAGAGTACCGGACACACTAAATACAAACAAAGAGGAAGAAGTGAAGAATTCCCAAACTCCAGAAATTTTCTTTGTTCTCTTGTTCCAATTCAGTTGCTTCCCAGATAGTGTGTCTTGGAGTCACAGGTTCAGTGCATACTTATCTGATTTATTTTTCAAATACATTCTGAAAGTGTATCTACTACGGAAAGGAATAAACATCTCATACTATAGTTGACTCCGTTTAATTGGGTCCTCGGCTAATGGGAAAACCACTTTATTGGGACATTTCTAACAAAACGCAATCAAAGATAAGTAAAACTTCACCGTTTTATCGGGACAAAACATCGAATAATTGGGAAAACTCCCTAATTCTCCATGAAGCGAAATGTAAACCGAAGGGACAAAAGTCGACTCATTTCTTAATGTGCGCTCTTCCAAGTAATACAAATTGTGTGTGGGCTTGTTTGTTCAAAATGTCCCGTAGATATTTAAATGTTGTTCAAAAAGTGGAACTGTTGAATAAAATAAAAGAGCATCCAAACACATCGAATCGGAGTTTGTCTGAAATTTTAAAGGTACCGAAAACTACGATTGCGCGAATTCGTGCAAATGAAAGGGAACTCATCCGTGAACAAATTAGCATCGCAAGTGTAAGTGGGCGTGGAGTTCAACAAAAACGTAAACGGGAAGGAAAAGATGCTAATGAAGTTGACAAAACGCTCAGGAAATGGTTTAGCATTGTTACGAAAAGAGGTGTTCTTGTGTCCGGGCTTATGTTAAAATGCAAAGCCGAAGAGTTTGCCAAGAAGCTGGCTCAAAAGCATGAAAATTTTCAGGCGACCGAGGGATGGCTTTCTCGCTGGAAAAAGAGACACGACATCAAGTTTTAAAAAGTTTATGGGGAAAAAGCGAGTGCTGATGTTTTGTCTGCTGATAAGTGGAAACTCGAAAGGCTTCCCGAAATTATGAACGAATGTTCAGCAGAAAACATTTATAACGTCGATGAGACAGGACTGTATTATAGAGCAACTCCAGATCGTTCTCTTTGTTTTAAAAAAGACAATTTAGCAGGTTCGAAGAAAGCAATGGAAAGAATAACTATCTTATGCTGTACGAACATGACCGGGAATGACAAGAAAAAACTGCTTGTTCTTGGAAAAAGCAAAAAACCTCGCCGTTTTATAGAATTGGATATTGAGAGATTGCCCGTCGAATACCATATACTAATTCTAATGCATGGATAAAGTCGTTAATTTTTTTAGATTGACTGAAATGTTGGGATGAAGTATTACAACGTCAATCCAGATCCATAATTCTGATTCTAGAAAATTTCCATACACCGACATCGACACTCTAAAGAACATATCCCTTGAATATCTGCCACCAAACACAATATCATTGGCATTATTAAAAACCTAAAAACTAAGTACAGAACTAAACTAGTATAAATTTCATTTTAGAAAAAATTGAAGAAAATTTATTATTGGGATCAAACTCAAGAGCTAAAGATATAACCAGTAAAGTCAACATTCTGCAAGCTATAAACTTCGTTGCAGACAGCTTGATGAAGATATCATTGATGAAATGAAAGAACGCCTATGAGAAGCCGAAAATGTTGATTCTGACAGTGAAGGAGAAATCGAGTCTACGCCCGTTTCTTTGCCAGAAGCAAGAAATTGCATCGAGAAGTTAAGACAATTCTTTTTACAAAAAGGGAATGAGGGAAGTAAGAAGATAAAGTTTAATGGTTTTTTGATGCAGTTCTTTTGAAACAGATAGTACATACATACATATATTATATCTACCAATATACATACATAACCCCGTAATTCGGATTTAGTTTCATGTATATAGTAGATTGTATTTACTGTTTTTATTTATTGTTTATTATGTATCTAGTACCTACTGAACACTACAATACTAAATGTACCTATATGTTTATAAGCAAACCAATCAATGCACATTTTTTTTTAATGTGAGGTGGGTGCTTAGTTGCAGTGACTCCGTAAGCTGTATCATTTGTCTGGCTATCACTGCAAGTCTCTCGCGGTGTAGTTTTTGTGTGTCACAAATAAGTTGTGTTCACGATTGGCTTTGTGACAGCATCATATCGCCTTTTATGATGCCGCGCTGTTAATCTTTGCTCCCAACAGCAAATGGCAAGTCGATCCGGGATTAAACTCTCTGCAATGGTACGGCGGTAAAAAATGTCACCGTCCCTCCAGTATTCATCACTTCAAATAAGAATTGAACCCCGGCGCCTATCGTCCTCTCACAACGATAGTCAGCCGCCTAACCACTGCGGTCATCGACCCGTTTTATTGGGAGCTCCACATTATTGGTACGAAATACTTTCCCCATAATTTGTGTCCCGATTAAGCGGAATCGACTGTATAACATATCAGGCTAACGTTATAATTGGACTGACAATTATAAACAACTCAAAAACTGCCGCCAATTTTTTCCTATTTCTGATACGTTCTGGTCGTAAAGACCTGCCATCACACTTTAGTGTTGACAGCAAAAAATAAAAACCGTTTATGCTTATACGACATTGTTCCTCTGAACATATTACGGTCAATGCTGTCTGTTGAAAAGAATCAGTCTTCGTTACTTCGTTAAATAAAAGATCTGTCATATCTGTATGCTGACGTTCATTCACCTTGCAGCCATTTTATTACACCTCATTTCTGTCTAGAACGAGTTGTAGTATCTCTTTATAAATAAAAGATACTACCATGTATGCAATAGTCTTGTTGGTTTTTGGTGCAAATTTCGCCCATTAAAGTGGGACATGGAAGAAAGTCTTCAACTATAAGAATTGATAAAAATATCAAAAGAATGTGGGATCTTTTGCTTTCTGATCGTCGTCTGGCGAGAGATCACAATTATCGAAAAATAATTGTTTTGGAGTTTGAAGTCTAGGCTAAGTTTATCTAGGTTCGCTACGTGGAATATGGAAAGTAGGACCATCATTCGTTACTGATGGTCTTTGGTTTTTTTTTATTATTATTTATTAAACGCAAAATTCCAAGCTCATCAAAATCAAAACAACTAGATAGACAAAATCGAAGACCAAACGATAGTAATATGCTTTCCCCTGATACGCAGAGAATCATTTCTTTTTCCTATTTTAATTTGAAAATTGGCCTGAAGGGATAACAATTTGGAATATTACAAACATTCCAGCATTTTATTTCGAGTACTGCTATAAAGTCAATATAAAACTTCCCAAAAGGTAACTATTTTAAATCTAGGCAAATGTGGAATTACAATTCCAATTGCATTAAAAAAAAATTATAAAAGACCGAATCCCACAACCCTCATATAATAAAACTGGCTATTGATTTGTCAACATAATTTTGATTTGCTTCTATTTGGAATAAATTGTGAATCTGTTACATTTATATAATGTTTATATGCATTCAAAATGTTCTTACCTATATTTCCCAATGCTGGTCCAAAATGATAACAGTTGTATAGAAATATTGGAATCATACACATCATGATTAAGTCGCTGCATGCTAAGTTGACGATTAAAGTGTTTGCGGGTGTCCTCAAAGATTTGCGACTGTAATTTTAATAGATCTTAGTTAATCTCATAATAAAACCTACAGAAACCCCTTACCTCCAGTATAATATTATCACGGTCAAATTCCCAAACATACCGATTACCATAACGACGAAGTACAAAACGGCGAGTACATAAAAATGCTCCTTACTCGGAGGCTTAAATTTCATCCAATATAAGTCAATGTGTTCGAAGTCTTCTTCAACAAAAAAGCAACATTCCTTCCAATAATCGACAGGATAATATTTCTTAAAACTTTCTAATAATACTGTCAAATTTGTTTCGTTATCATTTTCAGTAATAAATTGCACCAGTTTTGGTTTTATGAAAAATCGGATAAATCTCAAAGTCTCAAAATGTTATTATTTGTTTGAGGTTTGAGTTCTATCAATTATGATGTTCATAAATTTTGTATTGATGTTTACTGCACAATGTTTCATAATGTAATGCCCCCTAAACAGATTCGAGATATACTTAATATCCTTTATTTGCTTAATAGCATACAATTACTTAAATTAAAATTTTCTTTAGTAGCATAAGGGATTACGTAGATATAATTGATTAAATTCTTTTTATCCGCAAAATTATATGTGAATGTAAAATAAGGCGCTTATATTCTAAAATATAATTTTATAAAAAGAATATTGCACGCAATTTAAAGGGAAGATTTCTGCTATTTGTAAAATACCCTTAAGAAAACTCTGATGATGTAATATTTAATCTATAAAATGGAATCTCATTATTATTACATAAACATATTTTATTATCTTGTCACGCATGTGTGTATAACGCTCTTGAATTAAAACGTATTTTCATATTCTTTAACAATTAACTAATTCAACTAATAAAAAGTAATAATTTTAAGCAAAATTTAGAATTTTTATTTTACAATTTTAAATAATTTTGACTTTTACAGGGATGTCAGTTTACGTAGTTGGCAGTAGCGTCGTGGGTTTATAAATATTGCTGTAGAAACATGTAAAAATGTGTTGATTGTTTGTGTGTGTAAACACTTTTGTCTATTTTTATAACAATTTAATTATTGTATTCTTGTAATATTTAAGAAATATCATTGCTCAGCAATCCAAAAATGGAATTTACACCCTCACAGATTGCTAGATTAGTGTTAGGTAAGCTTACAAACAAATAATTCATTTGTTTTGGCGGGAATGTCGAAATTTTGCAATTCAGTTTATCCCGTACAATAACGTCTTTACTACAATCAATCAATTTTCACAGGTTATTTGAAGGCGGAGAAATGCCATAATGCTTTTGATACATTTTACAATACATCACCTCATTTTGAATACAGTAGCAATAATAAACGTGCAAAGTATGTTGTTACACGAGTTCAGGGGAATAGTCTTCGAGATTTCTTGAATGAGTATGCACTAATTTATAATTTAGGTATTGTAGTGTGTATTTGTAAAAAATATCGTATTAATGATATCTATATTTTAGTGCAAGAAAGGTTAGAACCTACAGATTATTATGATGAATGTTCTTCAAGAAATATTGTGGATCAACTCACGTATTTGTTAGATAAATTTTGCTATACTAGACAAAACACACCACAACGAAGGTATTTATTTGTAATATTTTGTAAAGATTGATTTAACTAGGTTATTCCTTTATTATTTTGGCAGTCGAAGTAGTACACCGATACTGAAACAATGTTATAAGAATAAAAGCCCTTTTCAGCAAGATCTATCAGTCATAGAAGAACAAGCTAGCTCAGAATTAAACACAACACCTTTAGAAGATCTTCCAGGAAATAGTTATGAATTTAACAAAACTCCAACTAGAAGGTCAGGGATTAAAACAAACAAGAATACAGCAGTTGAAGAATCTGATAGTGGAGACAGTCCTGATAATGTACAAGAGGAAGTACAAGATATTGAGGTAAGTTTTTAAAGAAAAAGTTTATCCAATCTAGATGAAAGGATATTTGTAGGTGTTGAAGCAAACATTATTGGAACATACTGAATTGCATGAGAAAATAGCAGAGAATATAAATCTTGTCATCAATACAAATGATTCAAATAAGATAGCTGATGAAAAAATTTCTAATGAGTTAAACTCAGCTATAAAAGCTATTGTAGAAAAAACAGAAGCTGATCCTATTTTTGAGAAACTAATTGGAGATTTGATTGGTAAGTTCTTTTTCAGAGTTAGATTGCGATGTAGGTGACATCACCGGCGTCTTTGCCAAATAAGTGCCATCTTAGGTACTCTTGGTTTTGGGGAGTGGGGAAGGAGTAGGAGGAGATTTGGATAAGGAAAATGGTTGACCTTCTCCTGCAAGTGCCTCCAGATGGCGTAGTCTTGGGCGTTCCGTACCCCGGATAAACAAGGGGAGAGAATCCTTCACCTTGTGAACTGCAACTCCGTTTTGCTGAAAGATCCAATAGGAAGAACTGAAGTGCTGAGAGTCCCCGGGAACGAGACCGTCTTTTAAAGTGCTCTCCCAGTAGTATTCTTTGTTGATTATGGCTCTAGGTTAGACAAAAAGTTGGGGTATCTTTCCTGAAAAGCATATTTCGTGCCAAACCATGATCGACTGACGATGAGAAATCCGGTGGACGATTTTACCGTGTCATTGATTGCCAGAGTGTTTCTGACTAGGGCTGGGCGAAGTATCGATACATCGTCCAGTATTCGATACAATTACTGGTATTGATTTGCCGATAACTTGGATAACGTTGATATCGGTTCCTTGGAATCGATGCCTAGGTATCGATACGAATACAATGATACCTAGGTATCAATACCAACGAACTACGATAACTGTGGTATCGTAAAAAACTAATTTTAGACAAAGATTTATGGATATTGACTTAAATATTAATAAATGAGAGTAGGTGTAAATTATTCGCCTACAATAACAATAATTTTTATAAAAAAAGCCAAAGTATCATAATATTGTACATTTGATACAGTAGATATGTTATTGAAATCAACCTGATAACATTTATACGTATAAATCATTCCTAGGTATCGATTCAACGAATCAATTCGAGGTATCGATTCAAGGAGTCAATTTGAGGTATCAATTCAAGGTATCGGTTTGCAAGTATCGATAGCTGCCGATACTTAACCGATTTCAGTACTTTTGGGAATCGATACTCTGAACGGAATCGATTTATCGGTAAAGATCGATACGGATTTTTCGGATATCGATACCCGATCCCAAAAATGTCGGTATCGCCCAACCCTATTTCTGACAATAGTCCTGTAGTTTTGGGAGTAGAATTTGATCTGCACTGTAAACATTTTTTCGTCAGTCAATATTCAGCTCGGATTTTTCGGATATCTGGAGCTACCTAGCGATCTCCCTCGTACTTCGGTGCGCATTTCGATTGATTTGCTCCTTGATTGTCTTGACGTACTTTTTGATTGTTTTGATTGATCGTTTGATTGACCCAGTCACGGTGCTGCGATTCATTCTCTCAATTTTGACAGAGGCTTTACCACGGTTGTGCAAATCGACGATTGAAGACCGGTACAAACTCGCGGGTGCCACAATTATAAAATCGATTGCTATAAAATTTGACGCACATTACAAAACGCAATGTAAAAAGCAAAAATGATGACAGTAAGTGTGTGCGATGTGCATCTAAAGCTATGCGGTTTCGCGCCAAAGTCGTGTTACGATATTTTTCAGACCCTGTCTGTTCATATTACTTGGAACACCCCTAAATTTATACGTATATACCTGTACCTGCTTCTGTAATGCAATGAAAAGGAATTTTATGATACAGATGTACCCACCTGTTACATTAGTTACGTTTATATTTGTTAGCGATTATTAGTAAGCCGGTTTATATTTAATTCTATAAATCGTTAGCAAGATTACAGGCCAAACGTTATGAAAATTGGCGATAACATATTTCTACAAATGGTTTACATCTACATATACAATTTTGTCCAATAATATTTGGTATTAACTTCACAATCTCTTTTCCCGTTACAGGCAATTACCGTGATACGGGAATCGAAATACTTAAAGTCGTTATTTATTTCGCTGTCGATAGATTTGCGATATGTGTGGTCAAAAATGAAAATAAAATAACATATTTATTCGTTTGTATAAATGTCAAAAGTATAACAGCTCATTAACAAAAAATAAAATACCGAAATTTTCCATTCAAAACATACAATTTAAGTATTTCTATAATTTATTTCAGAATACCTTTTAACATTTTCTTATAAATGTATGTATTAAAAAAATTGACTACCAACTACTTAAGAGGTAGTCGTCTACCAGCTGATTATTTTATAGCGGTGCCATATCTACATAATTCTATAAATCGTTGGCTTGATTTTATTTCAATATCATTTTGAAAATTTTGGACATTATCAAATACTAAAAGTTAATAATTTTACATAAAATAAACATGAGTAATATTTGACATTAGATTGAGCCAAACGTTTAAATTGATCTTTTACAATTTTTCCAATAATAAATTTGGTATTAACTTCACAATGCTCGAGTTCTTATTTCCCGTTAGCAGGCCATTAGCTTGATACGCTTGATAGCCTATGTAAACTCTATTCAAAAGTAATAAAAACTCACCTAGAATTTTTCAATTGACTATGACTATACGGATTCGTATTGCAAGGAATCAAAGCTGACGAGCGGTTAAAAAGCAAAGTGATTAACCGAAAAAATGCGGTTAGCAGCTTCGGCATCATAAAAGACTGCGATATGATTGCTGACTGTACAAAGCCATTTAAACACAACTTACACTGAAATTGACAGGTTTACTGTACCGCAAGAGCTTGGCGTGTTGCAGTGATAGCCAGACAATGTCAAAGTCGACCGATACAGCTTGTCATCAGGAGTCACTGCAAACTTTGTAAGCACCCACACGAAGTATGTTCATTACTCTATTAGTTTTTAAAATTAATTACTGAAATTTGCTATTAGCATTCAAAATACGTCTACACATGTGTGTATGAAGCCCGATTTTAAAATACGTTTTAAATAAATTATAAAAACATTATAGTATGAAAAAATTTAACTGTGGCAACATCGCCAATTGTCAAACGGTAGTCGGGCCTCTTAAATCTGACACCTCTTTTAAACCACAGCGCATTCCCTGTTCTCGCCACGTTACGTTGATTGACCTGTAACATTCTTGGAATTCGTACGGCCGGCATTCTTCTTGTTATACGTATAGGCTTATATGCATCATTTTGAAAGTGTTGACATGACTGCAAATACTAAAATTGGTGAATAATTTTAAAAATAAAATATTAAGTGAGTAATATTTGTGTTGTGGGTTGTGTGGTGAGCGCAAACGGTTAAATTGATTTTTTTTACGTTTTTATTATAATTAAATTAAGTTTGTTTATTCGATTTGCTTTTCATAGACCATGCCTAATTTGTGTTAAAAAAGATTTGTCTGACGAAAAAAGAATTGCAATTCGAGTTCTTATAAAATGAGGCAGGCATTCTATGCGAGAAATAGCACGATTACAAAAACATCTTCAAGCAGGCCGAGAAAATGTGGCCGAAAACGGAAAACCACGAAAAGAACTGATAGGGATATCTTCAATCAAGCCTTATGTAATCGCCATGCTACATCAAAAGTAATAAAAACTCACCTAGAATCGGTTGGTGCGTCAATTTCGACTATGACTATACGACGTAGATTGTATGAACAAGGAATCAAAGCTCGACGAGCGGTTAAAAAACCGCGATTAACCGAAAAAATGCGGTTAGCACGTCTTCATTTCGCTAGAGAATACCAACTTTTTACAACAGAAGACTGGAACAAGCTAATTATTATGACTGTATATTTGATGCGAATCTACTAGACTGTATATTAATTTTTGAATGAAATTGACAGGTTTTCTGTAGTGACGAATGTGCTTTGCAAGCTTGGCGTGTTGGGGAACGACTTCATGATTCTTGCATTCAGCGCAATGTCAAACATCGACCGCAAGTCATGATATGGAGTGTCATCAGCGCAGAAGGGCCGGGTCCACTATACTTTGTACAGGATACTATGGACCAAGAGCAATACTTAGTTGTTCTGAAGGACTTGTTTTTGCCATATTTTAAACCAAGGCGATGCATTTTTATGCAAGATAGTGTACCTTGGCATGTTGCCAAAAAGGTCAAAACTTTCTTGGAACAGAAAAAAATACCCTTTCTGCGTTGGCCCGGAAATTCTCCGGATTTAAATCCAATAGAAAATGTTTGGAGTGAGCTAAAAAGGATTGTATATGAGAGAAGGCAACCCTACTAAAGAGATTTTGAAACTAAACATATACTATATTAAAATAAAATCATGAAAGTATTAAAAACACAATCGCCCGTGCATTAACAGTATGTCTAGAAGATTGCAAGAAGTTTTAAAAAAAAAGGATCTTCATACAAAATATTATTTTCAATGGTATAATATATATATACATATATGGTTTAGATTGTAATTATAAATAAATAATCTGAAAACAAAAGTACGTCTTTTAGTATATAAAACTCTAAAAAATCAAGTGTTCCAAGTAATTTGAACAAGGACTGTACATATGCAATATATTTGAAACTCATATCCTTGTAATTTACGCCACATAACACACATAACTTAACACATAAAAACTAGCAATAATTTGTTTTATTCTTTGTATAGGTTCTACCGAGCAAGCTAATGCCACAGATAGACGATATTTGCCGCAATATGATACACCTTTATCGCAAAGGTATTCATTTTGATTGTTTTATTTCGTTGTATGTATATTATTGATAAACACATAATTTTAGCATTCATCCTTATCCTGATATACAACAATCATCCAACAAACCACCGGAAGGCGAAGGCGACACAATCAAACAACGTCTACGTAATCCGAAAAAACCTACAACTGAAAAATTTTCGGAAATCAACAATATTTCTATCCAAACTGATGCCTTACCGGCGGTACCGCCCCTTTGCGCAATTACTCATGCCCCTAAATCTTCAAGCAGTGTCGTACAACCCGCAACTGCATCGTCTCATGATATTCATAGAAATTTAACAGTTAATACGAATACTGGAGATGTGATTTTGTACGATGGTACCTTGGATAATTACATGAAATCATCTACTGCCCCAATCGTTACTTCAACAAATCCAATAATTTTCAACAACAATCTATTGATGGTGCAGCCTGGTCTTATACAATCAACACCTGCTACTTCCACATTGACGAATGCCGTTCCAGTGGATAAGTCGTATTACGTGCTTAATAGTTCTCAACTGCTTAACGTGAGTGTGCCTCAATATAAACTAAATAATGTTACTGAACAAGATATTTTGAATATGCCCACTGTAATTGTTCGTGATGACAACCGACAGGCTACCCATGGTGTTAAATCCTCAAGTACGTATTCCTTTTTAAAATTAAAGACTTATTTTCTGTATAAAATTCTTTTCAGCTGTAAAAGAATTACCAAAGCTTCTACCAAAAGATCTGTCAGATTCTAATATCCGAGAGTACCTAACCCTTTATCAATGTACGGATGATCAACAATCTCCTATCAATACACCCAAACCAAAAACACTTTCCGTACCACAAAAGAAAGATCCGTTAAAACCACAAAACATTCAAATCGAAATTTTAAAACCCGTAGTAGAAGAAACTAAACATCAACCTAAAGATATTAACCCCGTAAATGTAACTGAGAAACCATCATCACCTCGACCAACTACTCCGGAATCCAATAAACAACCTGCGCGGAAAACTACCCCAAAAAGTGGTTCACACGTTAGAGCTTTAGATTTCAATTTAACTCCCGGCCATACTGATTTGCCTACTAAACCATCATCTCCTAAATCAGCAAAGAAAAAATCACCCAGTAAGATGTCTACGACGAAAATATCGAAATCGTTATTCGGTAGTCCGACTAAAACTGCAAATAAAGACGAAGATAACGAGACTAAAGTTGAAAATAAAATTGAAGATCAAGCAATCGCTAAGAAAAACGGTGTTAAAGATAAGAAATTAGCGAGTTGGGATTCAGATTTGCGGGCGTTAATGGGTCCTGTTAAGGAACAAACTCCGCCTAAGAAGAAGAAGAAAGAATCTGTGAAAAAAGCAACGAAGAAAACGAAGGTGGATCTTAATAAAACTGAAATGGACGCTAAAGCAATTGAAGATAATCTTAAACATATGGATCTAGAGCCTGATAAACAAGATAATTTAAAAATCGAAACGAATACTAATCAAAATGATGAGAATTTAGTGAAGAATGAAGAAGAATTAAAAACGGTATCAGTTAATAAAGTGGAAGAATATGATGACCAATCAGTGATGACGTTTACTTTAATAAATTGCAATGCGAAAGCGAGATGTAAGAGAAAGTGTAATATAGATAATACTATAAGTAAAGCTGTTAAAATAACTAAAGTCAAAGAGATTAAATCTTTGGAAATAATTCCCGATAGTAGTAATAAATTGATTTTATCTCCTTCTAAGTTAAACGCAAATAAACGAACTCTTGTTGATAATATTGAAAGTACAGAACTAGACGGTGCACCATCTATTGCAGTTTCTACGTGTCCTGCGGATTTAACTGAAAACAAAATTCCACTTGTTGAGAAGCAAGATGACATAGGTTTGAAAGATAACACGAACTCAATTTTGAATGATAAATCCAAAGAAATTGCACAAATAATAAATGAAGACACTAAACAAGATGACGCCAATAAAGCAGCTAAAGATGGTAAATTTACAACTCCAGATATGCCTCGAATTCCTAGTATTTTACCTGTAACAGCTAATTGCAACCTAACCCCAATGCTGGAAACTCCAATGAAATATCTTGAAACCCCAATAAAATTGAACGAATTACCGAAAACACCAGGTGCAAATATTTCGACCAATATAACACCGATGACGAAAATGTTAAATGAACAATTACAAGGGGTTGACTTATTATCAATGCAAACACCGAAATTCCCTTTAACACCTTCATTTCCTTTCACACCCTTCAATACTAAATCACCGTATCCTAATAGATCAACTGATTATTCTACAACCAGTTCGTATTACCAACCTTCAGATTCAGAACAAAATAAGTCATTGGAAGCTTTACTAGAAGAATGCAGACGTTTAGAAAATAAACAGGAAGCTGTCGAAAAAGAAGTTTTACAAGAGGAAGTACAAATACCTCCGTCAATTTCAGAAAAAATTTCCACCTTCAATCATAGTCAAATAGCCAGGAAAAATTTGAGTTTGGTTAAGAAAGATTTAGAAAATAGTTCATCCGAAGAAAGCAGCTCCTCAGAGGAAGAGAGTTCATCTTCTAGTGAAGACGAAACAAACTCAAGTGGATCAATGAGTTTTTCCAAGAATGAAGCAATTGTAGTAAAGAGAGCAACAACACCTTACTCTCTTAGACCGCGGAAAAGTTTGAGTAAAGAGGAAACTATTCACGATATTGTCGCACACGCTGAGGTCAAACCGGAATTGGGATCACATCCTGCAATTAACTCAAAGGAGGCAATACTTAAGGAAGTGGAAGAAAAACGTAAGCGTACTATAGCTAAATTTAAACAAGGAGAAAATGCACCTCCAACGCGAAGAAGAAAATCGGCAACCGAAAAAATTAAAACAGAACCTAAAAAGACCACACCACAACGAGATATTAATGGGAAATTTTTATCTAAATCTAAAACGAAAGCGACATCTAAACCACCCAAAACTGAGATTGTCAAGGCTACAAAACCAGCTTCCGTGAATAAGAGGAAATCGAAATCTCCGATGAAATTGCTTCAAACTGAAATCGTGAAGGATTTTACGAATGAGGATGTTTTACTTCACATAAGCTCTGATGATGATCGAATTAGACCGCTTGATGTAGTTGAAACAGAATTATTAGAATCTGAGTCGTCTTTAACTATAAGTCATCCGTTAAATACTTTTCAGAAAGCTTTAGATTCTTTTAAATCGAATATGAAAGGGAAGGAAAGTAATGATAACATCTCAGATCAGGAAGCTAAAAGTTTGGTGGAGGGGTTGAAACAACGTGGTATTTATTTGGTACCAAATAAAACACCACGAAAGAAAAACGAAGCTAAAGCGGTTAATAATGAAAAAGTTGGAGATACTAAAATTATTTCTACTTCATCGGATTTGAATAAAATTAAAAATGAAAAACCTAAACAAAACGAGACAAATCAGACATTACAATTATTAAAAGAATTGGGTAATGATTGCCAATTAATAAACAAAAGTGAAGCGCAAGATAAGAAATCTGCGCCCAAAACGGATGTTAAAAAACAAGAAGTAAAGAGTCATATTCCCAAGAAAAAGAAAACTAATACCGGTGAGCCTATAACAGGAAATAAATCAATACAAAGCCAACAGAAAAAAGATTCTCAGAATAAAACGTCTTCTACTGCAGTAAAACCGGAGTCTAAAACAAACGTTACGAAAACGTTAACTAGTGTGAAAACTGCAAGTATTACAAATGCATCACATGAAGAAGGAAAAATCTCAAGTAATACAGCGATTAAAACTAAATCGGAAACCACGAATAAAAAACCTAAACGGACGCCATCTACCACAAAAACACGAGATACAACAAAAAGCGATACTAAAACGTCAACTCCTAGCAAACCAGCAATATCATCATCATCATTAAAGACGGAACCTACAAAAATTAAAGATAGAGGTAAAAATTCATCAAATAACGAGACTATTAAACAACCTGATGAACTAACGTCGAAAGAAGATAATAAAGATAAGAGTGTCGATGACTTAAAGAATAACGCAGAGTCAGAATCAAAAATGCCTTCTTTACCAGCTACCGCCTCTCACATTGAGCAAGATTTAAATATGACAGATTCAATTACCGACGAAGTGTTTGACGACAAAAATTTGTTTGAAGAAACGTTTAATTTCATATATGATCCCGATAACACCAGCAAGAAAACGCTGGAAGAATATAATCTTCCTATAGCGAATAAATGCTTCGTTGTCGAAGTATTTGGTCATCAAATAGAGATGTCAGTAACGCCTTTTGAAATAATTTTGGATATACCTGAAAGCAAATCAACAGAAAAAGTGAAAATTCTTCAAAATACTGTGATAAATGACGGTAGAGATATTTCTCCGTTACATAAATTGTATGCACATTTAACAGCACCATCTAATAATATGGATGCTATTTCACCATTAGATAATTTATACTCTGAAACAAATTCAACGGGATATTGTGTGAAAAAAGTACAAAAATTAAAAGTTGTTGAAAGGAGAAGGAATTCTATGGAGTATAAACGAGAGCCTAAGTCGAAAAAGACTACTAGAAGTAAATCTGTTGATTACAATTCTTTAACTGCATCACCTACTGATAATGCTAAAACTGAAACGAAAAGTACTTCAGTTAATAGCAATGCAAAGAGAAGCACTTCGTCAGGTAGTGGAAATAGTAAAAAAGAAAAAGCAGTTGTGGATTTGATTGATAAGAAAAATATGATTAAAGATGTTACTGGGGAATCCCCAAATCCAAAACCTTCTCCTAGGGAAATTGATGATGAGCTTATGACTTATGCAATTTGTGGAAGTGAACGTACAGAAAATGATGCCGACGATAAAGGAAGGTAAGAAAAGTGAATTTCCTTGTTTTAATTTTGAGTCGTAGACAATTTTTTTAGTGTTAGTGCATTGCAATTGCTTAAATTTTCGTTGACACGCTTTCGTTTTGAAATTATTTTAATGCATACTATATTCAACAGATCATCACTAATTTAAAACTGCAATAGAATAATATGATTATCCGTTTCTGTGTAGGTGTAAGACTATTGCTGACACCGTCCACAATACACTCAATAATTTGCAAAGCTCTCACCACAGCCAAGGCAAAAAGCTTATTTGTTTCTTTATTTTGTTTTGATAGACTTCGCGCTCTTCTGCTATGTCAAGCTTTCTTA
Source organism: Holotrichia oblita (assembly GCA_023690525.1). Taxonomy (NCBI): domain Eukaryota; kingdom Metazoa; phylum Arthropoda; class Insecta; order Coleoptera; family Scarabaeidae; genus Holotrichia; species Holotrichia oblita. Next base: position 19,876,798 of record CM043021.1, on the reverse strand, counting down.
TTACGGATCTTTTTTATTGTCTCAACTCAATTCTCAAAGTTTTTGTTTTACTCTTTTCCCTTCTAGCATAATTTTAAATGGTGAGGTTGATACTATTTCAGACTTTTGTGCATTGACCTTGGTAAGCTATCAATTAAGGTCTACAGTGACACCAATAAAATCATCAGCCATGACAGTAGGACCACTTTTTTGCTTTATCTTCAGAGTTATTTCAGAAGGAGCAGAATTTTTATCGGTCACTGAACAATGGGCAACATTTGCTACTGTGTGAACAGATATATTCTATTTGCCTGAAACCCTTTACAAGCTTTCTCAATAATTAAAACCCGTTTGTATACTTCTTTAAATATAATACTGATGTGCTATTGAGTAACAAATCCTTTCACCACCTCTACCGAGTGTACAGTCTTTAGAGGACCAAAGAAACTCTTGGCTTCAGAATGACTGACTTGGGTTGGTAGAGAAACCGCTTAAACCGTTATAAAATATTTGTAGCAGAAAATGTACAGCCGAAAGACTTCGATCAGTAGTATGATTATCTAAAAGTTATGATGGGCAAAGTGCTCAGCCAATTACCATTGATATCAGGAGTCATATAGCTACTTGCAAAAATAAAAGGCAATATTTCAGCAGATGCTTTAGTGTACAGTTTCGATTTCATCACATTTTGACCTGTTTCTCTTGAAGACACCTTACAGATCCCTTTTGTGAAATTACTTTGGCTGTTTTAGTAGGACCCGTTGATAGCCTATTTTATTAAAGCTAATTGCCCTTCTCAAATTACAATTTTTTGGATTTTTGACGCACAACTTATGTCTTCAGCCCCTTGGTCCAGTCCTTTCCGTTCATTTTCGGTTAAGTATAAAATCGATCACGTAAGCCATTAACAAATTGCATTTGCTTCTGGGTGGTTATTAGCAGGTTAAAAACTACTACGAATAATTTTATTGCGTCAAAATTAAAAAAAAATTCATTCAGTTGCAGAAATGTCTGCTTTTACTAAATTTTCTTTTGACTTCAAATAAAACCTCAGTATGTAGGTTACAGGAGGACACACTGATAGACACATCTAAATGATACAATTTAAGATTTTTTAAGCAGATCATATTTTTCCAGGTCACATAAGCGTAAAGCTACAGACAACATCGATGATACGGAAATAAAGAAAATGAAGTGCCAGGAAATATTGAAAAATATAGACGTTGATGACTTTTTAACGCAATTACATGGGAAAAGTTAACATTGAAAAATTATAATTCATCTCGTTCCGCATGCAAAAATTTTATATATTTTTTTTAAGTTCATTTTATTTATTATATGCATATATCGCAGACCAAATTTAGTATATATTGTTCAAAAATGTGTCTTTATTACTTCTTAGTTTGTCAAAATGCACTGTCTGTACTGTAATTAAGAGGAATCATATACATAATGTAAATAAAGATAAATAGTTTTCATTTGTACAAAATAAATATAAGTTTTTATTTAGTATATATCGCCTTATTACCTCTTAGTTGGCGTAATTATATTTAGTTCCTGGCACCTCCACCAAATCGTAAATCCTTAACAAAAAATGCTGATTTCTCATCGTAAAGATTTATTTAACAGTCAGTAAGTATAACTCGGTTTGATTTATCCTCAAAAGAAGTTAATACATATCATCTATTGTAAAAATATCAGTTCGTACTAGTAACTAAAACGAAGACTAATTGTACTATGAAAAGCATAAAAACGAGAGAACACAGCTTTCAAGTCTTATTGAGTTTGTCCAAGATATATGTTTTTTTTTGTTTATATTGTTCTCCAACGAAGAGATATGTAAATGTTGTACTTTATTCTTCCGTTATCTGCATGCATTATTTAACCATTCCATTGATGTGTGTAATTTGATTGCTCGGATTCCATTCGAAGTCTTCGAAAAATCTTGGATCGCTGATTCTCAACATTGCTCGTTTATAAAAGTAATAATATACAGGAGCCACTGAAAAATAGAACGTGTTATAAATAGAGTTTAGGTATGCTACATCGGCAATCGAGTCACTTTATTACGTCTAATATACTTATGTAAACAAATGGAGATGAGGGATCATCAACGTGACAAAATTAATTTGAAGGATGTAGTATTAAGGGCGTGGGGCAAATGGGGATAACAACATTTTACTCTGTTAACGGACCATAAACTCTTCCGAAAAATTTTCAGTAAAGGCTAGAAAACTTCTATAATTGTTAGCAATAGATTATCAAGATGGGCGACGATTTTAAAGAATTGTGATTATGACTACACATCAACTTGGCAAAGAGAATGCATCAGCAGACGTATTATCGCGCCTGCTACTGGCAAATATATTTAGAACTGTCTTTTAAAGAAGTTGAACCAATTACAATTCTAACATAGTACTAATTACCCAGTATGTACAAAGTCATAGGTCATAAAACGACATATGCATGAATACTGGACGACTTGCTACCAAAAACGTGAGAAACTTTTTTTTTTAGAAAAGAATACTAGTTTGGAACGAAATAATAGGTGTCCCCAATACTCTATGATGTAATACCAATACTATAAATGCTTTATGAAGATCATCTAAGTATCATTGTGATGCAATCGTCCAAGATTATTGGCCAAAAATCTACAACAATCATATATTTCGAGTCAATAATCGAAACAAATTGGATTTTCTGAGACTCTTTGAGAGAAAGTCTTGGTTAGTGGTTATTGACGCGTATTCGCGATGGCTTGGAAGTCATACCTATGAAAAACGTTACATCTTGTGTAACAGTTTCTAAACTTCGTGAAATCTTGTTTCGCTTGGAATACTCAAATGCTATTGTGTCGTTAACGACACGCAATTAACATGCATCCAAAAAATTTCAACTTTTTTGTAAATCAAATAATTCACATTCGCACAACCTCGTATCACCCTAAATCAAACGGTCTTATGGAGAGGATCGCAAACACTTTTTGAAAGAGAATACACAGCTTATGGTCAAAACGAATCGCAGAACCAAAATTTTACAGAACTTTCTATTCGTAATACAATACTGTGCAACGCTTATTCAGTGAAATATTGTTCGGTCGCCACCTTAGGCCTGTATTTGACCAATTCAAACCGACGCATTTTTCTAAATATGGACAAAATTCAATAATATCAGAAACATGAACATGATTGAGGAGCCAGAGCCCAGACATTTGAGTAATATCAACCACAGTCTGGGTAACAAATCCATTAGAAAAAGATGACGTTCCAGGTCCAGTTATCGAACAAACCGGACCTTATTCTTATTTAGTAGATATTGAGAGAAAATAGAAGAGGAAGCAAAGAGCTAAGACTACGAATAAAACCATGAGAATCAACTGACACACGAGAAATTCCAGAGCGCAGTCAACAACTTCAAATCGCGCTAATAATTTGGTACCTGGTTAAACGTCAAACAAAAAAAGTCAGAAAATACTGCTGCTGAGCATCAGTGAACAAAAACCAGCAACCTCCGGAAGGAAAAGCTGCTATCTCAAGGTGTGGGACGAAAACACCTTCTGATACAAGAAAGCTTGTAGGGTTACCTGCAGGGTTTTAGTTAGTAGTAGCTCAATGAGTAATGTGTTATAAGTTCAACAAACTGGAGTGGGTTCTAATTTCCCTAGAACCATTTCCATACACCAACATCTGGTGGATGAGCAATATCACAAAGGACATACAAAGAAGGCAAGATGCAGAAATATAAGAATATTTCAACGGAGAGGACAACTGTCTGGTTAGCAAGATCTGCAGTAATCTGTCACATCTTATAGATGAAAAGATTCGCCTCTCAATGTACAATTAGCCTCTCTCAATGTACGATTAGCCTGAGTTGCGGCTGAAGTTGGCAGCATGGTCTTACCAAAATATTTCGATTTTCTCATTTTATAAATTTCCATATGGGTACATCAATTCATCCAAAAAAATTGAGAACACTGCAAGAATTCTCTCAGCTAAGCTATTTTGGTTGCCTATTCGTAAATACATGAAGGAAAAGAGTATACAGGTGTTTTGTAAATAGTAAATATTAAGATTACGTGAAGAAATTAAAACAAACTTTCGTTGCAATATTGCATCTTCTTTTAGTAATGATTTCTAAACAAAAATCAAATCCTAATATTTGCTCTCAAAAAGGTACAATTTATTGCTATTTATTCCAAAAGTGCGCCATCTATTAATTGTTGTTAACATGAAATATAGTCCAAGATATGTTTAAATTCGAAAAGATTTCATAAAATATTTAGAAGAAAATAAAACTATACTTACTAAATCTTTGGATGATATACATGATGTACAATCCTACTGACCAGTTATGTTTCAAAGGTTCTTTCCATCGCACCGAAAGTGTCCAGATATATACGCTTGTCGTTAAAACGAAATAAATAACACACACCATTATCGTAAAACGAAATTTTTCATATAGAAGTTCCACAAGTCCAGCCTGCAAGAGTTAATTGACTTATGTTGACCTTTGACATTTACAAGAATGATCGCAATCACAATGCAATTTTAAGAGTTTCTATTACACCAAATTCGAAATAAGTTAATTTTATACTTACTTGAAAGACGTATGTTGAAAAAAATGTTAAAAGCAACGCTGCTAACGCTAAAACTATGCATACATCTTGCAGTCTGAAATTTAAAAAAAAATTAGCACTCAGAAAAAATTGAAGGGTTTATTTAATACTTACATAAAAAGAATCAGCATTATTGCATTATGTTTCCTTACTAGAATCGAAAATGTATTTATATTGAGGTCCATTACTAATAAAAAGGCCTGAATGGCAATTATTAATTTGTATCGATTGTTTGTTAGTTTCATTGTAAACGATACTTATTACTTATAATTGCTTATAATAATCGGATATTGGCCCTTTCGAACACATAAATGTGATTTTAATTCACCTAAGAAATGTAAACATTTTTAATGTCAAACAATTCGCGAACACAAACAATACATTATTTTTGTGGGTGAGAAGATATTGAATTTTCGCGACCTATTTTCTAGGAGCATGCGCACAAAATACTGGGTTTCTGGGTGCATCTCAGAGTGCGTTCAACAATTAATCAATTTTTCATATGATACCTGTTTCACGTTTTTAACGCAAGATTTTTAAATTATTAGGTTGGCTACTATGGGCTACATCTAATCATCGCTTCATACAAATTTGCTCAAAAAAAACTTATTATAAATCAGCTAAATATAGGGGCGTGGAAATATTCCAGACGGCCTTAATTGTTCAACTTCCATTCTATCGAACTGTCACGGCGTTCGTTCAAAAATGTTTAATTAATTATTGAGTTGGCTATTCTGGGCTGTCACTGTCATCTAATTATTGAACTGTCATTTATGGTTAACTTGTTTACATTTTGAATTTATCCATAATAATTTTCATCATTTAGAAAGTTTAAGACAAAATGTTTGATCTGTAAGATAAGAGATGTACTTTCTTGAATAATTTCAACATTTATAACATGTAAACAATTCATATTTACAATATTTACTTGTAAGTATCTTTTTAACCTATAATAGAGCTATTCTTTTATTAATAAGCTTTAGGTGTGTGTTTGTAACAATGGACGAGAAAGCTATTTTAAGAAACATCAAGATATATAGCTATTTCACATGCATTTATCTCCCAACATTAGTATTTGTACTAATATATTTAAATATTTTATACAACATTGGAAAATATAAATCGTACCCATTAATGTTAGTATTAACTTGCGCTGAAATACTGAAATATACGATATCAAAATCACAAAATAACGAGAAGAAACTACAATCGAAACAGAAGAAAAGTATTAAAATAGATAAATTTATCCGAAGTATTTTCATCATTGCATTAATGACTGTAATACATTATATAGTGGCTGTTTTATTTGGTGCACAACTTTTTCATGTTTTCGAAGAGACATTCATGTTTTCTGTAATGCTGACTACTCTTACTATAATCCCAGCTTGTATACATCTAGGGATTGATAAAATCTTATACATGCTGAATAATGTAACACCTTACGAAGGAGATTTACTATCTGAATTTGTATTTCAAAACATATGTTCTGTTTATGTTGGGACATGGTTTGGAGCATTCGTAATTCCATTGGATTGGGATCGACCTTGGCAAGTATGGCCAATTCCTTGTAGTCTTGGTGCAATGCTGGGTTACTTTGCATCGCATTTATCTATAGCATGTGGTATTCCAAAGAATTTTAGATTAAGTAAAAGAAAGACTGGAAAATATAATTTGTAGACTTTTTACAATAAAATTTTGTAAACGAATTTTGTTTGATTGTTGTATTTATTTTATAAATTTTAATTTAAAAATAAGTTCACCAATATTTAAAAAAATTGCACAGAAGATTCATTAATTTAAAAATCCCCCTTTTTTACCATTTATCCCAGAAAGTACTGCCAACTTAAATAGATACAAATTTATTTTTGTTGACATAACCTCTAATTCTATACATTGACATAACGTAATAATGGTTATCAAAATGGAATCTTCATCACTAGAAGAACAAGCAGTAAAACGAAAGGAAAAATTGAAAGCTCTTAAACGTAAAAGAGATATTGAAACACAACCTAACGGTGAGGGTAATAAGGAATCCATAGAATTACCTAAGTATTTGTTTACGTTAATTATAGAAATATGTTTTCTCATAGAAAATTTCATCTTATAGACCTAAGTTTCGTAGTTACAAACCAGAGGACGAATTATTAAATGAGCATTTGCGTCCAGAAACAAAGCTGGTAAATTTGAATGAAGAGATTCAAGAACAGCTAGAGTCGGCACAATCTAAAGTAGTGTTAGAAGAATTAGACATCTCTAATTTGGCACCGAGGAAACCAGATTGGGATTTAAAGAGGGATGTTGCGAAGAAATTGGAAAAGCTTGAACGTAGAACACAAAAAGCGATAGCAGAATTGATTCGGGAAAGATTGAAACAAAGACAGGAAGATTTGGCTACAATAGTTAATGCGGGAACTATGGAAAATGATAAAAGATGACAATTTTATTTTTTTAATATTTTTATATCACTCTAAAATTCATTTAGTATATTCCTTTTATATCAAATTTGTTTTTTTTTTTTGTAAAACCAATGACAAATCGTCCATGTTCCGAAGCAGTTTAATTTCTGTAATATTACAGTTCAAATGCTTTCTATTTGTAAAACTAATGTGTATTTGAGTGAATTTCTCTTAAAAACGAAATCCTCCACATTCCACACTCTTCTTCCCTCTCTCCCCTCTCCATCCCCCACCACTGTTCTTCCCCCACGAACATCAGCTTAGGCACGCTTAGGGGATCAAAGGTTTCCTCTGTTGTGCTGAACGAGCTCCTCGAGTTTGAGGATCAAGTTCATGATCTATACGGTGTTCCTCCGACCGATGCGATGGTGCCCTGACCTGGTCCAGCAAATCGCAAGTAAAAAGGTTCAACAATCTTCCGAACCAGCCTCTGAGCGAGTATGCAATGGCGCTGGCCAGGGAAACTTTTCTGAGAGCCTCTCAGTCGGACAACCCGTTGATCTCGGGAGAGCTAAATCCCGATAGACCCCCTCCTCGAGTGGAGACATGCAGACTCTTATCGATGACAGAATAGCACTTGGCCGCAATTAGAACAGGACAGCATTCATCTGGAACACAAGAAGGCTAACGGAGCAGCGTCCACCCTTAGGCTAAACAGAAGCCCTATGAAAATTGTAATTGAAAATTAATCGAACTATGTGAGATGTTTTATGGTCGATATTTTCTCTTTCTTAAAATATCCAAAATGTCTCTGATCCTTATAGGTACAAAATATAATATTTTACTCGTTTATTTATTAGTTGCATAAGCATCGGGATTTTGAATTTGAAATAAATCACAATTATAAATTTGAAGCTATTTATTAATCAACAATTGCTAATTACACACAATAAATTATAGGGGCAACCCTAATTCACACTTAATACATGAGACCAAATTATTGAAAGACGGTCATTATTATCTAATTAAATAAAAACATCTAAACGTTGCAATAGATTATATGCTACAAACATAAATTATATCACATGTAAAAACAATAAATAATGTAATTGTGTTTATTATTAAGAGAAGCAAATTGCTGGCTTTCCTATTTGAGGAATTCTTTTTGAAAGCAGCGTAGTTACAAACGGCATCTTTGTTGGTTCTGATTACTCTACCATGTAAGTTTTGAGGTGGTCGGAAGTTCCTTACCAAGATATTATTAGCTGTTTTTAAATGACGAAATACTTCCAACTAAAAACAAAATTAGTAATATAAGTTATATAAGGATGTACGAACTATTCATGGAGGATATATTGAAGATATGATGGATTAACGAAATGGTTGAGCATCAGTATCACTAACTAAACCTTAATGTGTTTACATGTATGTATAGGTATTAATTGCGCAAAATTACAGCATCTTTCATCAACCATCAAAAAAATTATTATCAATAGAACATTTTAGAGAAAAAAATTGATTATATCTCAGCATTACTTTGATGTTGATGAAACAAAAAATATGTATTGTGCAACAGCCAAACTACAAAATATTCGTTGGAAGAAAATTTACGACTTTTAAACTTTTTCAGTTGAGGAAAGACATGATAATCCGACAGAGCCATATTTAGTAAATAAGCAGGGTTTTCAAGTCATTCGAACCCTATTTCAGGAATTGTTTGCATGACAACATAGGATTTATATGGACAACTTTCCGTGTCTACCCCCCATAATTTTTTTCTCGTAGAGTGGTCAGTAACGTCGAATAATAATTCCCAGTTATTGTTCCACCCTTACCTAGAAAATCACTCATCGTGATTACTCCATGGTAATCCCAAAAAAACTGAAGCAAGATTTTCTTCAAAATTTTTGAACAAGATAGGATTTGGAGAATTAGAGTGTCTCCATTCCATCAATTGTTGCTTTGTTTCTGGGTCGTAGAAATCCAAGTTTCATCCGCGTAACTAGCAGGCTTAAGAAGTGCGCATTATTTTCAAATCGAGCACAGATCGAACGTGATACTTTCGCTTCCACACGATTCTGGTCAAAATTCGGAGATTTGGGGATCTATTATGCAGACACTTTTCTTTATCTACAGAACTGATTTAGGCTAAATAGATATCACTACATCCTTGTATTTGTAGTCCATCGATTGTTCAAACCATGTTCGTAAATGACGTCGTTTGCATATGCTTTCGTAAATATAAGCTTTTTCAAACGACTGCCTAAAACTTTCCTCTCTACTACACTCGGTTGCAAAAAAAAACTGGGGTAACTTTGATTCAGCTGTCTAATTACAACTTGTACAATTTGAATATAATACTGCCGAAAATGTCAAGACTCAACTACGATCATAGTTAACAAATGTATACAGGATGTCGTTTCTTTGATTGCTTGTTTATTATTATACATTTTTCTCTAAAACTAGATATGTGTCGTCTAAACAGTGGCACAATTTATATGAAATTCTTCTTTCTAAACTGTAAAATGAACAAGCTATGAAAGAAACTGTGTAAAATGGGACATATAATTCTTTCTGAAAGCTTGAAATTTAATTAAATTCTTACCTGCCTATGAGATAGCGGAATCGTATTTTTATATTCAATCCACGTAACGACTTCTGTACACGGTGGTGTCGTCAAGGAACCGCCGTAAGTATAATAGAATTTCCTATTTACTGGTAGAAGTTGCTCCAGTATAATGGGTTTCTCTAACTTTGCCGATTGACGAACATCGTTAATTTGTGGCAACAGGTTCATAAGTTCCCAATAGTTGGGGTTATCTATTAAAGATTTCTGGAATCAAGTTGCCATTTTTATTTTACAAATTTCGAGCAAGTCACATTTTTTATAAATATGTTTCAGGTGATTTTGACAATCTATATTTCTTTGACAAGGATCGAAAAAAGGATTAGGAAGAGGATACCCCTATCTATTTCAAAATGAAGGAATATTATTACCGTAAACAAGAATGACATAACGCATAATCCGTCGGGATGTTCTGAAGCTTGTTTGACGCTGCCATATGATGAGCTGTAGAATAACAAATGTAATTCCAATGGAAAACTGTAAAATACAATAAAAGTATAAATAAATTCAAGGTTTATTTAGTAATACATATATAGCATTCGATCGAATACAAATAATTTTATTATACCCAGCGCACCCACCAAAATCTATTCTTCTATATTAAGACTAATATTTACTTCATTATATGGTTACTATGTCAAGAAATCAAGTATGTAAACGTACGTTTAAATCGTATACAAAAGACGGAAAGTTGAAATAATTGTTATTTTATCGACACCAATTACACTAATGATATAGACAGAATTCGACGTTTGTTACTACCATAATGCTAGATATTTCGAGACTTTATTAATGGACACCCAATAATTGAGCAAGCAAATTGCTTTGATATCGATTAGGTACTGTTAATAACAGTAATGTTTAACTGCAAGAATAACTTTTACAATGACGACAATTTAAAGAAAAATGATTGAAGAGAATGGTAACATATGTGAAAGCTTCCTTTCATTGTAACTTAGAAATTAATAACTATTCTAAAACTTCGATTGCATCATCAGAAAATAATAAATTAATTTTACTTAACAAAATTTGTAATGCTGTATTGGTACTTACTTTTGTACACCTAATGTATGTACTTATTTCATATATAGTACATGTATTACTTCAATTGAATTTATTCAACGGAAAAAATATTAAAGAATCCCTGCAAGAAACAGGCACAAAACATAGGTGTTAGAGTTTAATTTAAATTTTTTCCCGCACATCTTCTAACAAAGCTTTAGCGCTCTCATTGATTGTTGATTCATCCCTCTGCCTAATTTTATGTAACTACAGCCGCTCGTCGGCAGGTACGATAGGTACAGTTTGTGTATTAAGTACATAATGTCTTCCCCTTTGAAGAGTATATCAAACTTTCTTCCCCTCATGCCAATTCGGTCGAGATGTTCTCAATACCCAATATACATCTCTAGGGGCATTTACGAAAACGACCGAACGGGCATGAACGGAAGAAAGATTGATAAGCACTTCAAGGGAGAAGACATTACTTAATACACAAACTGTACCACACACACGTTAATATATACAAATATAGCATTGCTTTACACAATTTGTTGCATGTATTCGGTACAATTTTAAACACTATTTAGAATTAATCTGTATATAATACCTCTGGTTGTTGATTTTATTCTCGGAACCTTCTTCATCATTAGCACCCCAGTGGAAATGCATTTGAGCGAATTGGTATTCTCCAAGTAATGGACCTCCAGTTACAGTTGGTATGTTGTCAGATTCAAGATGTAACTCAACTACAATTTAAATATACATGATTCCACAAAGATATTTTTAAACAGTATTATAATTTTATTGTGTATCCCGTTTTTATGTTTCGGGATAGTGAACCATCTCTTTTTGATAATAAGTTTAATAAACGTATATATTTAAAATAGATTTTCTCGCTAAAGGTTTAATTTAATTAGAAATTTCACTTTACTTTTTCATTATCGGCGTTCAATGCATCTAATGCTAAATCAGAAATTTGGTGATAATTGAGTAGATACAACTGGTACCATTTTAATACATACAAGAAACCTTGACTCGGTAATATTACAAGGCTAGAATAGTCTTAAAATACACTGCTTCCGATTAATACCGGAAAATACCTTTTGAAAATTAAAAACTAAAGTATACATAGGTAATAACGAATTAATTTGAATTAGCCTTTTACTCTAGTCTGAGCAATTGATACACTTATTTAAATAATAATTAATCTAGTAAAAACCTGTGTGGCCGTTGTTTGTAGCTGAAAGAGAGGCTTCAGTACCAAAGTTTATGTATATCATGGGTAACATTACCACCTCCTCAACGTTATGATCATCAATATTGATAGGACTTTGGTGTTTTCCAATGCAGTGCTCGAATTTTTGGCCCCAATGTTCTGGCCCTAAACAGAAAAAAGAAACAAGATTAAAAAGTTACAATTTTACAATAAAAGTGTGTTGATATTATTCATAATTATATTTGCAAATATTTCTAAAATCAAGCAACATCCTTCTTTGTCCTGGAAAACAATAACGCATTTATTTAATAGTTCGTGTACTTTCAGTTGTAGTGAGTCTCTGACTTTAGAAAATAATCGATTGAAATATTCTACGTTATTAAAGCGTTTCAGTCAATTAAGAAATTATTAAATGTACAAATTAGTCTTGGTTATATCAAAATACTGTCGCCAACAATTTGCCTACTAATGAAGTAGGACATTTCAATTTTTATTTCTCTATTTCATAGTTTTCTTTTAAAATGTCGAAATTATTTTTATCAACTCTATATATTGATACGAAATATCCGGGCTACAATTTGTAACCACTCCAGTTTATTACTCTTCTAAACAGTACCTCTGTTTCGTAATGGCGTCACCTGAAGGTACGTATTGGTCATAGACGTCAAATGGCCTTGGTGACATCCTTCGCAAAATGTTAATTTAACGTACCTCCCTAAACGTCTATACAAATAGATATAACGTTAGTAGGCATCGAGGCATTTGGATATGGGATAATTCTGAAGGCCATGGGAATGTTAGATCACGCTCCCTTTCCAGAAATTAGAATAACATTATAGAAACCCGCTTGAGAGCTGGTTGTAAAAGCAGCTTGGCTGGTTTTGAAATCCAGTTTAGCTAGTTGAGGCGAGTGGTTTCGAGCTGATTTTGAAGGCAGTTAAAAATTAACCTTCAACCAAATAAACTGATTTCAAAACCAGATCATAGCCAGCTTTCTGGCAGGTTCCTTTGATGTATTCTATGGGACTAGCAGGTTGCTTTTATGTTGGAATGTTCAATATGACCAAGTGCCCAAAATAATAGATAAAATAATAGTTGTTACTGTGATTTCTTTGTATCAATTATTTTTGCAATAAAAAAAACTTCGGTCTCTATCGGTGGTTGTCAGATAACGACAACTGGCTCCTTTGTTTGCGTTGCTTGTAGTACATTCTTGCACAGATAAACTAAGTACAGTATTATGTGGCTGTCATGAATATGTGTGATAGTATATTTGTAACATATCCCTACAAGTTAGTAAATATTGACGGTATCTGCGCGTCAAATGTTGACCTCATTTGTACATTCATGAATGACGTTTCGTAGCTGTGACAAATTAATGCCAGTTTTTGGTACTTTAGACGTCTTGCATAACATCATGTTCGTCATAACAATCGCTAAAATATGACGTCATAATGACTTAAGAGTGTTACTAAGGGTCATATTTATAGTCCGTCTGAATGCTTGAGCACGCGATTTTGATAAATGCCATTACAAATCTGTCAAAATCGCGTGCTCAAGCATCGACACAACCTCAAGCACGGACTATAAATATGACCCTAAGGCTTCGTCTGAAAAGAAAATATTGGATTTTTATGTACAGGTGTTTCTTTCTTAAGGATATACGTAGAAAGTCGGCTCAATTGGCTCAATTACATTGTGGGTGGTTCAGCGCAAACAGAAACGGGTCGGACTTTGATTCTCTTGCGAATTTACGCATTATTGCCACGTTATTCCGTTACATAGTAAAATAAGTGATCTTCGGTCAATTCACCGGAACCTCATCAGCAGATTTGCGAAACGGATATTACCGAAACAGGGCATCTGCTGACAGGGGATTACGGATGATGGAACCGATGATCGAGGAGTAGAAAAGTTAAAGGGCTAGTGGTAGGTCGACAATAGTGTAAAGTATAAAGTAAAATAAACAAGTTCTAAGTAAGAGTAGTTTAGGTAGAACAACCTCTCGCTACATTGAGATAGAGCTACCCCTGAGTCACGGTAAGTACCTATATATTTTACCCTAATTAACTAGATTCTAGAGGGAACCTGCTCCTTCTTCATATATGAAGAAGAAGCAGGTTCTCTCTTCTGATCAATAAAGTTCGATAAGAACTCTTATTTCTGGATCACAATCGAAGCTTAAATCTCATCGCCTGAGAATAGCAAAATCCAAAACTGAATTGTTAAAACGCTTAGGTCAGATGTATCTAGTGCTTTAGCAAATTTTCAAGTGATTATGTTTGAGAATTATTGTTTCCACTTTCATGCGAACATCAACGTTAAAGGCTTCCAAAGCTACTCTTTCGATCATCTTTGCAGATAATGTAAGTAAAAAGTGTCTACACTGAAATATGTAGAACTTATTTTTAATTGTTGTATAGATAATAATTATTAAACAGGCGTTTTTTACTCTACATTTGTTGAATGTCAATATTGCATGAGGGTCAATTGTATGACTAAGCTTATCCTTATCAGTGATCATTGTTATTTAAACAGAATATATATGTATGCTAACATTGGTAATTGCATTTTTCAAGTGTTATGCGTGTGAAATGAACATACCTATTTTACCTTTCATGCTTTGAATTCTAATATGAAGATTCCCTCAAACTAGCGTTAGATAATGTTTAATACTATGTATTGCTTAACTTCATTATATATACATACATATATTGCAACTAGAATACAAACAGCAATAGAACAAGACTATTATAATTACGGTTAATAAATTATTTCCTCTAATTATACACAGGTATCCGCGATTTAGAGCTTACGCAATAGCATATTAACATACAATTACAAGAATCGTAATCGTTTCGAATTTAGGCTGGCAAAAAGGAATATTTACACCAAAAAAGAGCAAGTTATGTGTGTACATGCAATTATATGAATGAGTATAGAGCTCGTACACAGTAAATATATGCCAATTAGGTACGAAGTGGCAGTTAAGATACCTGATTTGGAAGTTTATTATTGTAATCGGGTTATTCTACGATTAACAAGTTAGAAAAAGATTGTGAGCACATATTAAAAATGTATAACAATCGTTAGTTGATTTTTTAAATTATATCTCATCTATTGATTAATAAAAGGAAAATAATTCCATCTTTATTTAAATAAAACTCTATCAATTGCCGCCTCTATTTCCTCGGGAATGAATTGGATGGTTTATTAGAGGAACTTCTTCTGTATGCTAGTACTTCGTCTCATTTTTGGTTAGAAGTACGCCACGCTACTTATTAAACTAGACCATCGAAAATAAGTGGATTAGGAGAAATTGTTCAGTATTTTAGTCAAAGGCCTTTTATTAATTCATTGAAGAGTTGCTTATGTTATTTGCCGTCCAAGATTGAGTGATTCAGGTCATTTATTTCTTCACATTATTAGCATTTTGCATTGGCTCTAAAATATATCTTCCACAGATGAATTGGAAATGGGTCACGATTAAAAAGAGATCGTATCATTCCAGTGTTTCTTATTGATTGTGGGCTAAAGTAGAAAACAATTTGTATGATATCGTTCTTTATAAGTGGACCAATCCTGGCTGATCTAAGAATTAATTTGCTGTTGCTTTAAATATGAAAGGACATCAGTGTGTGGAACTAGTATTAGTGAGTTGCTTTTTGGGACTACCTATTTATCGACTTTTTAGTTGTTATGTATAGACGAGCTGTTTTTCACTCAAGCAAACACTTTTCGAGTTACACATATGAAAATTATTTTTTGGAGATGCTTCGTACGTCTTTGGGATCACAGAATAATATCAATTTGTTCGGGCTTTGTGTATTTATTATGTTTAATGCTGTAATTATGACGTAAGCTTCGACTGTGAGACTATATCCCACTCCATTCTTATTCTTTTAATTATCCATATATCTTTAAATTCTTCGTATCTGTTCTTCATTTTCCCAAAAAGAATGATGTTATGAAAATCTTCTATAAAACATAGAAATTCTATTGAAGAGCAATGTAAATTGGAATGGACTTGACTAGTAAAATGAAAGTAAAATATTGAAATGCAGTTCTGAAAATTTAAACAGTGGAAATAATTTCTTTCTCCAACTATGCACTCTTCAAATCTTGTCGGTTTAATGTAGAGAGGAGGTGTGCATATCTGCTTCAAATGACGCTTTATTTACTGTTGTTCTTAAATTTTTTGCCTTAATTGTTTCATGTTCAATTTTTGTATATGTCCTTTCCAATTATGTTTCAAGAACAAGGCCAGAAGTACAACAAAAACCATGCTCATCCTGTTTTTCGACATCAAAGATATTGTCCACCGTCGGTTCGTACTCAGATTTTTGTTGTGACGTTTTAAATATGTAACGGAACAGGTTCACAATGTGGAAAGACAAAAACTGGCTATACACCTGCTGACCAAGTGCCTCCATACCTATTAACATCTATAAAATCATTTCCTTTTCAACAAAATAATAGTTGTTGCTGTAATTTCATTTTTGACCTCATTTGTACATTCATGAATGACGTGTCGTGGGTGTGACAAAATTAATGCCAGTTTTTGGTACTTTAGATGTGTTGCATATAACATCATGTTCGTAATAAGAATCCCTTAAATATGACGTCATAATGACTTCAGAGTGTCCCTTAAGGCTTCGTTGTGATGTTTTAAATATGCGACGAAACAGGTTCACAATGTGAAAAGACAAAAACTGGCGATGCACCTGCTCACGCATTCAGGGAAACAATACAGTATTTAAACAAAAATAAACTGCCCATCATCCCACACCCTCCACATTCGTCGAATTTAACCACCTGTAACTTTGTTTTGTTGCAGAAAATGAAAATTTATATGGAAGAACAGCGTTTTGATGGCGTAAAAGACATTCAGAAAAAAAGGAGGAGGTGCCTGACAGACTTCAGAAAACAGATTTTTAATCACTTTACATGCATGGGAAGACGTTGTCTGAATTAGCAGGGAGACTCCTTTGTAGAAGATAGGAGGAAGGATATACGAAATTGTTGCTATTACACTAAATTAAAGCATCATTTAAAAAAAGTAAAGGGTTCTCACAGACAAAATTATTTTTTGTTACACTTTCGTAATTGGTACAACTCGAAAACTATTATAGTAATACTGTTCTCCAGCCTATTTTGTAGAAAATTTCATGCTCTTGACATTTTGTACTGTTAAGCTTGCGTTAGTAAAGAAAAGGAAGATGTCACAAAAATTAAGCTCAAAATATTGAAGGGTTCCATCTGTCATATAATTGAGAAACATACACTTGGAATCGTTCCAAACATATTGCCAAAATTCATCTGATTAGTCGTGAAACCGTTACACACGACTCATCCCAAAATTTGAATGTACTGGTCCTATATAACCAAAGATTTTGTCTTGTCGAAGACTTGCCAGCACGCCTATGTGGTGTCGGTAGCAATTATAAGTAAGTAATAACAGCAAAAGTTATCACTAAAAATATTATTTCTCGTTTTAGGATTATTCAGCAGGATTGATAACTATAATTTTAAATGTAGAAAGTTAATGATCACTTTAGCACAAATTCTGTTTGTTTTTTGTTTCTCACTTGTATTTATTTCAGATCTTGGCAGTACATTAAGAATTAAAATTATTATCTTATATTGTTTCCAGGTTTCTCTTATTAAAATTGGAATATTAGTAATCGAAATTCACGAAAATTGTTTTCTGCTCTGTATATTAAAATGCGATTTTCGAGTCATAACTGGATCCTTATATTGTGTCTAGGAAAGCGATATCTCCGTAATATCTTCTTTAGAAACTATAAGGCCTTAATTAATAATTTCTGATCGGTATTTAGATATAAAAGTTGAAAATATTGTTTCTTTTGTGTTCTCGTTTTGAGTTTTGAAATGAGAAAGTGTTGATTGTGTCGCCTTAGGATGGCATATAAATGTCGAGAAGAAATTGTCGGGAAACGTTTTTTGTCTGTGACTGGATTTGCGAAATTAAAAGTGAGTGGGGTTAGAGAGCTGATGTTATGTAGTACGTGCAGCTACTACACACAAGGACAATAGCTGCTTTCGATTTGCCACAATTCTCACCTCACTTAACTTTTCTTACTAATAAGCATCGTTCCACGCATAAAAAGACGTTATCTGAATTAGCAGAGAGACTCCGTTATAGGAGATAGGAGGAAGGATATACGAAATTGTTGCTATTACACTAAATTAAAGCATCATTAAAAAAAGTAAGGGGTTCTCACAGACAAAATTATTCTTTGTTACACTTTCCTAATTGGTACAACTCGAAAACTATAACAGTAATACTGTTCTCCAGACTATTTTGTAGAAAATTTCGTGTTCTTGACATTTTGTACTGTAAAGCTTGCGTTAGTGAAGAAAAGGAAGATGTCACAAAAATTAAGCTCAAAATATTGAAGGGTTCCATCTGTCATATAATTGAGAAACATACACTTGGTGGCAAAATAAGTAGGACCACTCTTATAACTTATATTATTTGTATTGTCAGCCTCAAAAAAAGTGAGACAAGTCAATTTACTCAATGTTATTTTGATATGATGATTATGATGATCAAATAATAATAAAATAAAATAATATATGTTCTTGCTAGAGTTTCATATAAATTTATATTGAAATTGAATAAGATGTAATTACACAACTAAATTAAATTTGTTTATTTTTTTGCCAATAGCTTTGAAACGAGTGGTTATTATGGTGTATTAATATACAGTATATGGAAAAGAATGACTTGGCAATCAACTAATCAAATATTATAAAGGGAAACATATGTATGTAATACAGGTTAAGCGAAGTTAAATACTAAAAGTAATCAACAGTAGTTCCCAATTTATCCTTTTCCAAAAATGAAGACAATTAATTGTCTTCTATTTAGCCAGTTGAAATTGTTAATTACTACCGCTTCTTCTATAGAATTATTGCGTCATATGGGCTTGTATAAAATGTAGATTAAATAAATTATCTAGTTAAGTAATTTTACCTTTTAACAATGATGAATTTAGTTTAAACATTTTATAGTATATAATTGAGGTCGTAACTACATATTATAGGAACAAGTGGAATGATTCAATGAATATGAATAAAGGAATTTTATCAGTTTTGTTTTAAGATGAATTGCTAACCCGCAGAAACCGCACAATAAAAGATGGAAACAAAATGTAGATTTTATCTATTAGAACAGTATATTAACGTTAGATAAGTTTGATTCGTCTTTAAGAATCTTTTTAATTGCAGGAAGTATTTGTGCGATTACTCTGAATTACGTGCGGTAATAATTTCATTCCTGGTAATATGAATGAAAATGGAACAGGTCACGCAACCACAGGAAAACTGTGCATTCTCCTACGTGATTTTAAATTAGCAAAAGAAGATATCTTTCTCATTATGTGCGTTCAAACATGCCAATTTGTTTCGAGAAATTTCTTCTTGTACTAAAGTTTACAGAAATTAGCTAATTGTTATAGATTTTGAATTAATTTCTAAATACGATTACAGTCCAATTTAATTTTATTTTAATTTCTTTCTGTTGCAATACAAAATATTGTTAGATCAAGTATTTGGTTCAATTTTAAATAGATGGTGAACCGTTTATTGTTTGAATTGACCACGGGATAGTAACATGTCCTCCAAAAACGTCATATCACGTTTTAAATATTTAAATAGATTTCGTTAATTTGAAAGGTGTCCGTGGTCTTTCTTGATACATACGTAATATGAGTTATATCGCATGTTCTATGTTTATACAACATAGGTAGTCAAATTATAAATTTTCACATAATTTATATAATTTGTATTGTTATGTGTTGAGTAGACTGTATAGGACAGTTAAACACACCTCACTACTGTCTATTTATATCACACAATCGAGTTTAGTGACAAAAGAATACGATATACAATGTGGTTCATTAGTAACGTATCAGTTTATTTTCTGTGTAATAAACATAAATTAACACTTTAGATGTATACATAATATATGACAATTTTTATAATTATAGTATTGTGGTTGTTTTTCAATAGAATGCATGACCACTTTGAATGTACTCTTAATTGTATCGTCACTTTTACCACCTGCTGTATTACACAGAAAAATGAATTCTTTGATTTCCTCTCACACATCCTTTATTCTCTGGTAGGTATTCTAAAATGTTTATTAATTTAGATGTACGCTTGGGTAATACATATTGTCCAATATTAAAATGTGTGCGTAGTACTCTATTTCTTAAATTGTCAAAGCATTTTACCAAATTCCCAAAACCCCTCCTTAATTTCAAAAACCTACGAGGGTAGGTATGCATCTAATGTATTTTCTTTCTAGTTTGTCAAACAGATTGCAAAATTTTCTATGTCCCAATGTCGTTACTTACCTTTTATAAAAACAATACTACAATTAATATTGAATGTTCAATTGCTACGAACAACGGACTGACAATTTTAGGAATCGTTCCAAACATATTTGCAAAATTCATCTAATTAGTCGTGAAACCGTTACACATGACTCATCCCAAAATTTGAATGTACTGGTCCCATATAACCAAGCATTTTGTCTTGTCGAAGACTTGCCAGCACGCCTATGTGGTGTCGGTAGCAATTATAAGTAAGTAATAACAGCAAAAGTTCACTAAAAATATTATTTCTTGTTTTAGGATTATTCAGCAGGATTGATAACTATAATTTTAAATGTAGAAAGTTAATGATCACTTTAGCACAAGTTCTGTTTGTTTTTTGTTTCTCACTTGGATTTATTTCAGATCTTGGCAGTACATTAAGAATTAAACTTATTATCTTATATTGTTTCCAGGTTTCTCTTATTAAAATTGGAATATTAGTAATCGAAATTCACGAAAATTGTTTTCTGCTCTGTATATTAAAATGCGATTTTCGAGTCATAACTGGATCCTTATATTGTGTCTAGGAAAGCGATATCTCCGTCATATCTTCTTTAGAAACTATAAGGCCTTAATTAATAATTTCTGATCGGTATTTAGTTATAAAAGTTGAAAATATTGTTTCATTTGTGTTTTCGTTTTGAGTTTTGAAATAAGAAAGTGTTGATTGTGTCGCCTTAGGATGGCATATAAATGACGAAAAGAAATGGTCGGGAAACGTTTTTTGTCTGTGAGTGGATTTGCGAAATTAAAAGTGAGTGGGGTTGGAGAGCTGATGTTATGTAGTATGTGCAGCTACACACAAGGACAATAGCTGCTTTCAATTTGCCTCAATTTTCACCTCACTTAACTTTTCTTACTAATAAGCATCGTTTTATTTGCAAGTGAGTAAGAGTCATATTTATAGTCGTTTTAGGTTGTGTCAATGCTTGAGCACGCGATTTTGACGTAAAAGTCACTACACATCTGTCAAAATTTCAAGCATCGACACAACCTCTACTATAAATATGATTTTAAAAGTGATTTGTTTTGCTGAAGTGAGAATCATGAGAATGAAGTGAAAAGTGAAATGAGGAAAAGTGAGAATTGTGGTAAATCGAAAGCAACTATTCTTTCTATTTGCCACAATTCTCACTTTTCCTCATCTCACTTCTCACTTCATTCTCACATGATTCACACTTCAGCAAAACAAATCATTTACACACTTGCAAATAAAACGATGCTTATTAGTGAGAAAACTGAAGTGAATCGAAAGCAGCTATTCTTTCTATTTGCCAATTCTCACTTTTCCTCATCTCACTTCATTCATTCTACAAGATTCTTACTTCAGCTACTTTGTATTTGCCACAATTCTCACTTTTCCTCGTCTCACTTCTCACTTCATTCTAACATGATTCTCACTTCAGCTGCTTTATATTTGCCACAATTTTTACTTTTCCTCGTCTCACTTTTCACTTCATTCTCACACGATTCTCACTTCAGCAAAACAAATCACTTACCCACTTGCAAATAAAACGATGCTTATTACTGGAAAAACTGAAGTGAGATGAGAATTGTGGCAAATAGAAAGCAGCTTTCAGCGAAACAAATCACTTACTCACTTGCAAATAAAACGATACTTATTAGTGAGAAAACTGAAGGGAGACGAGAATTGTGGCAAATAGAAAGCAGCTATAGGTACCAACAATGAACTGCAGGTATGTTTATATTTCGCCCTCACTTGAAACAGGGGCGTGTTCCATTGTAATGGCAGTACGTTACGTCCCGAATATTTTTTAAATACCATTTTTAACGGACTGTACTGTTAATATCTAAATCTGAACCAGTTAAAACGAGTATTTCTTTAAAATGTGCATAACAAAAAGCGCCTTTTCTGAATGTTTTTGTTATAGATTTTAACGTAACGATTTATTTATTTTTTCCTGTATACGTGCTTTGCTAAACTGTATTAGTCGAATCTGTACAGGATGTTCCAGAAGTTTTGTAGATCGATGATAAATTTATTGTAATTTTGCAACATTACCATAACTCATAATTTTTTGTTCGATGTGTATTCAAGTATTCAAGTTTTAAATTTATTATTTAAATCCTTAGACGTTAAGGTTTATTATTTATTGGTAAGAAATTCCAAGCATTCATTCGTCTACTTAAAATTATTTACTTTATTTTCTTTAAGGTCTTGCGATCAAAGATTGAATTGAACACACAAGGGTTCATCAATTTTTCTGTTCATCTTCGAAAGTCGAACTTCAGTGATAGTCGAATAAACTTTCTCGTTTCCGTTAGGTAGATAATTTTCAAGAGTTATAATCTACATATATGTATGGGTAAGAAACTTACGGGTGAAGTTGTACAAACATCTTCTACCTATCTGTCTTGAAGGAAAATAAGAAGTTGTAAAGAAAATATTTATCTCTTCTAACAATTTATAAAAAAACCCTGCAAAGCTATGAAAAATTTATATGTTGATTGATCATTTGGCGTAAGTTTCTTAAAGAAAAGTTACATCTCGAACGAAAGAAATTAATGTAACACCTTTTACTTAAAAAAATCTAAAGTTTATTTCTATTAATTTTGTATTTATAAGAATAGAATAAAATTATGTTTAAACTTACCTTCCTCCCCGTCATATCCAAAATCTTGTCCACGAACTGCAACAAACAGAAATAAATACAATCGATATTGACCACTATATACAATTATATATTAGAATTAGAAAATTTGCGTAACAGCTGATATAATCAATCATAATAACGAGATCTTGATAAATAGTCGATTATTTCATTGTGATCAATTTTTCGAGTGTGCACTACGGTCATTTTGACGAGACCAAAATTGGCATTAACAATTTGACTAAAGCACGAGAGCTTTAGTTCGAGGGCTTTAGTATTTAATTATTAATGCCAATTTTGGTCAAGTCAAATTAGGAAGCACACGAGAAAAATTGAGACAATGTAATAGTCGACTACTTATCAAGCTTGAACTATATTTGTTAAGATTGTTTCCTAAACCAAGTTTCATAGTAAAAAATGAGCAAAATAAGCATACTTAATTATCTGTTAAGAAAAGAGAACAATAAATTTTTTTAACCAAAATTAAACACAATTATTGTATGTTATATTTCCTGGTGTTGCTGATGATGTTACAAACTCTGATTTTGTATCCCTCGTAACTGATTCAAAAATTTGTTGGTGATGTTGTTGATCCATCTGTAAATAGAGTGCCGAATCGAGAAAGAATTGGCATGACCAGTTATTTTTATTAATTCTTATTCTTTCGATTTGCCTAATTGTGACACAGCTGTTGAACGGCAAGAATGGTTGGTAATTTTGAGATATTTGGTATTTAAACCAATAGATTCTGCTTCTTGTTTGGTCCATTTCGAAATTTCGTTCTTCCCAATAGGCGAGTTTTTGTACCAGAAGGAATTTTTCTTCTTCCAAAGTGGATTAGGCGTCAAAAACAGCCAATCACAGGTAAAATTAGGCCCACGTTTCCCAACTAATGTTTCAAAAATTCTGATTGGACATCTCTCTACATCTACTATTAATTATGTGAATTTTTGCTTTAAAATTCACCTTCTTAGTGCACTGTGAAAAATTAATTTACTGGATTTTGATAGCAGTTTGTATTGCTACTGCGACTGATAACAAAATTTAAATTTCTCATTTTATCTGTTTTCTCTTTCTTCCACTCTACAATCTTGACATTTCCTTCCTACTTACATTAATTCTACCGTAACATCTTTAGCATAAACTAGGCATTGATGACTTCTGTTGAAAATTAGACCTTTCCGCTGTCTTTTACAATCTTTTCCGATACTAAAAGTTAAACTATAAATTGTTTATGGAGGGTTACACTGCCTTAAAACTTTCCGTATCATAAAATCCTTATTTCTCCTTCTATTAGCCTTCACTTCACTTGTTGTTCTTTTCAATATTAGCTTTATCGAGAAAATCACCAGAATTACCAGATTTGCCAGAATATGCAATCCGAAATGAAATAGCGTATAAATATCCAAAAAGATGGCAAAAGTTTTGAGATGATTTTGACACTGACAATTAGCAAATCATCACTCCACTTTGCAATTTTTACGAAAGGCAATTTATGGACAATAAACTAGTCCATAGAACAAGTAATTCTGTTGCACTCTGTCTGCAGTTGGACATAAAATTCTAGTTTAAATTTTATTGAATAATTAATAATAGATTGATTGCATTTTTTCATCATTTATGTAAGTAGTGAACTCCATATTAGATTTTATTAACAATTTTATTAACAACATATTTTTATTTTAAATTAAGAAAATATCGTAGCTAAAAAAATAAATCATAAACTTAACGCGCTTGTGTTAGTAATGTCATTAAACAATTAGCAAGATTGTTACCTTTAATTGTTGATTCCTCTAGAAGGACAATTATTAATGTCAAGTGTATCAATTTCATCAGTATTGTCACCTTTAATTCATGTACCTACTAGTTTAAACAGAAACTAAAGCACACTAAAATGTATACAAGCTTTGTAAGTAACACTGAGATCGTTTCACTGAACGTTTTGCGTAATGCATTTTTGAATTGTCAAAAATGTTATTGACAATTTTTGACTGGTACCAAATAGTAAATCCAGAGATGTAGATACAAATCAACGTTTGATGGATTGAAATATGTACATACTTAGATCGTAAGAAGGTATTACGCCAATTAAACTAGAATAATGTTCCTTCCTCTTTGGATGCAATTCAGTTCGAAGCATCATTCATGATACCTCAGTTAAAGAATAAATATCTTATTGCTTTATGATTTGGCAAGAGGTAACCTCCTGTTTAACTCTTCTAGAAAAAAAGTCAAGAGAAAATCGTGATCTTCCAAAAACGTTTGAAATAATTCGTTTGATTCAGTTATGTTTGATGATGATTCAAAAGGCAAAAAGCTTATGAGGTCAAATTCAGGATAAACTACAGACAGCATAAAGTTATCTTCCTCATTCCTGAAATGCGTGACGTTAGTGTGACATACAAGACTGAAAATTATAGGAAACTTAAACTTGTCTTATTATTATATACTATTCGAGTTATGAAAAAATTGCTTTGTTATAACAGTATAACATATACAACGGGGAAGTAAACAAAGCAATAAATATAAATATTTCAAAAGGTGGTATTGTTAATAAAATAAATACTAACAATTAAATGAAATTTATTGGTGATAAAATGAAGAATATTAATAATGCAATAAGTACATTTCTTTGAAATTATAGTTTTGTAATCTTAACAAGAATTTCTAATAAATACCAGCGATTTGAACGTATTTTCTCAAGTATTATTTCTTTCAAAAATAACTTTGATAAAATCAAAGGAATGCCGCAACATTCAAACATATACATTATTTTATTGATGCAATTTTAAACAATTAAAAATATGATTACCTTTAACTATTGATTCTGCAAGAGCGACAATTAGTAATGTCAAGTGCATCAATTCATTCATCACTATCGTCGTCACTTCTAATACACGTAACAGTACACACTTCAAACGACGGCTGAAACGTACAAGAACCTCTTCTAATTTGTTATTGTAGTAAAGCTTGTATCGAAGCGGTGTGACAATAACTGACCGTTTACAGTCGATTTTACATTATATATGTCTTGTTATGTTAAGACTACATAATGTAATGTACACACTGTTAAAGGTGATACACCTTCTTTTCATGTACTTTTTTTGTTTATTGTTATAGTTAGTAATGGGTCAATCGTCCCTCAAATATATGTTTGTTTAAGATTAAAATCCTGTCGTTACACAACCTTCAGGTGTAATTAATCTGATTTTTTTTTGTGTATTATGACGTTATGATTTCGATTTAATGACAAATTCAAACGTATATTTTTTTGCAAAATTACAGTTGTTCAATAGTTAAAATTACAGCTACCTTATAATTAAGAGGTTGAATTATATTTAATAACTAGCCATTGTTTAGAGGAAAAGTATTATGTGTATACTAATGGTACCAGCATCTATATTTTGTAAAAAAATGTTTAAATTATTAAGTGAAATTGTGAAGTCATCAACAAAAGTGCCTCTACAGCATTTCAGCTAAGCAAGTTGTTGATATATTAAGGCTCTTTAAATGTCTCTAAACGGAGATTCATGCAGGATAAATACCTGTGATCGTACATACCCGGAAAAATTGATTGCTTTCTTCAAATTATACAAATTTTTATAATATTCTGTATAATTAATATAATAGTCTGTATAATGAGGATATAAAAGTTAATAACAGTTATCTTAATTGTAATAATAATTTATGGCTGTCTCTCAGCAGCTATTACAAAAAATGTTAAAGAAACTATCTGATGTTAATTAACCAACATATAATTGTGATTCAAGAATATTTTTCCTCTAGCAACACCGTATATTAGAACTGAAGCAAGAATTGCACTCACTCTGTTTTAATGATTTGTTAGTATACTCTTACAATTAAAGGCACATGTAATTGTTAGGTTTATATCAATTATTATTATTTTAAAAAAGGAACTAATAATTAATTAATTACTTGGGAAGCATTTGCTGGTGTAGTTACCACAAAAAAGTACTGTTATATCGAGAATTTGAAGAAAAATTTTTAATTTTTTCATCCCACAGTGATCTTCAGAAAACTGTGAAAAGCTCCGCCGCAAGAAATGCAGTTAACGTCAATTTTGCTTCACTTTCGAAGAAGACTGAAGTCAAATTGGACCGATTTTGGTTTCATATTTGTAGTGTACCGTTTTCCGTCTTGTTTCTTTGTATCAGCTCTCCTACGATTTGCTCTCATTTTCGTTAGCACCGGAAATGGTACGATATCCTGGTTGATCAAGTATACTTCCTAGTTTGACTTCATTTTTTTTTTGAACATCTTGTTCTCGTCAATTATTGTTTGGGCTTTCATTATGTAGAGGCAACATCAAAGTATGTCACTGGATGGGCATTATTGCTTTAAAAACCTGCAGTTTATGAGATATATGAAGGGATACTTTTTATTGTGATAAATGAATTTCTGGTCGTCTTGGCAACATCCATTCATTTTTAGCATAACTATGATGCTCGCTTAAGATTAGGAGTACAGGATTCCCGTTGGCTGAACGAATTTTGTGCACAAATTTGGTGGTGAATAAATCTGTTTGCTAATGTGGACCCAAGTACAACGATTTTATTTTTTATTGTTCTTTATTTGGATATTTGGATTGAACTACTTACATATATACATATAATCCGCTTTCGTCCATTTTAAAAATCTCTGTCTGTCTTAATCTTATTGACGTTCCGGTCGATCTTCGGATTCTTATGACATTTCAATGTCTTTTTAAAAAACGTCAAAAAGCAGACGTTTTTGGATCCAAGTATCGAGGATAAGCGCTTATTTGTTACGTCATATGTTCCTCTTAAACGAATTTGTAAATCAAATACATACTTCAGATTAAGTTATTTGGAAAAATCGACGTCTTTGCTCCAGTACATATTGTAGGGCTATTAGATTTGAATTTGAAAAAGAATCCAAAGAACTCTCCTTGCAGGAAGATTAGCACAAAAATTAACTTTAATAATCTGCAAAACGCGCTTTTTAAAGTAATACAACACAACTTGCAATTAATTATGGCCACCCCTATATTCATGGATTCGATTCTTCAAATAATATGATATTCATGTCTCTTATAGACTTCAATTAAAAAAAAATGGCAAGGTCGATCTCTGGAAGGAAAGTCCCTTTTTATGGTAAAAGAAAACAATTTATATAATGTCAATTAAGAAAAAAAACACGGATTTAATCGCAGGGAAACTGCGCAGTGGAGGAAAGAGTATGCCTTTTTTTACATAAACACAATTGTCTAAATAAATTATTGATTCGTGTATCTGAAGTAATTGATCACACTTTATTATCCTCAGGAGAGCTCTCCGATGAGGCTTCAGAATCATCGAAAAAAAATTAAACTTTTTAGGCCCTACCATATTAGGAAAAAGTTAGACTAACATTGACCTTGTTACATATAGCGACTTATTACCTCAGATTTCCTCGTTTCCAGCCTAAAAAAATGCCAAAGAAAGATTTGGTACCTGTGTGTTTCCGAAAGACGTGTTAGAATTATTCATGGTTTAATTTTTTTAACTAATTACTTGTGTTTATAAATATTACATTGTTATTTATGCGAGCATACTCCTAATACTGCTTAAGATTTTATATTCTGTTTAATAAATCCTTAATTGTAAATATATCATTTTGGGCATACAGTGGAATACGTTTAACACAAAACTGACGGAACCCAAATATTTTTTAGTATTAAAAGATTTTCGCGTTAAAGGATATAAAAAGTGCATATACATACATATACTTAACAAAATTTCGTTTAGTACATTTTATTTACATAGATATGTATGCATCCCTGCAACAAAAATCAATAAAACAAAAGTATTACCAAGAAGTTACTGAAATTTAATACATAATTTGCAATTTTTTAGATAAACAATACTCTCTCATTCGCTTTGTTTTCAATTCTTTTTTAATTCTTGCTGACGTGGCAGCTGTTTTCATATTTTATTCATTCCGAGAAACGATATCTTTTCCTGTTAAGCGAATTTTGTTTCGTGTTAAGAGAGAAAAAAAATGTATGCAAATACATAGTACTTTTTTGGGACCGCTTTATTTTTTCGTGTTAAAACCGATATTTCTTCTTAAGCGGTTTCGTGTTAAACGTATTTCACTGTATATAAATACGTCAGGGAGACTTGAGTAAGAACATATACATATTACATAATTCAACTGATAGAAAAAATGTGTTAAAGATGTGTTATGCCACAAACCACAAAAGCAGAAAATGGTGGCACCGCCTACTTTGGCATTTTTTAAGCACAACAATAGCAAATCCTTTTTACACTTTTAAAACAGTCCTAATTCACCTACCTAGTCCTATAATTTAGAGATAGTTAATTGCAAGAACTAGAAAATCTTGTAAAGTGAAGTAACCTACTTAATGTTCTCTCAGAATTAGGTTTTAAAAGAAGAGTTTTCAGATTAATAAACTTACGAAGTTCCTTCATCTGAGTTTCTGCTGTTACCGGAGGATTAAAATTTTATAGAGATAACTGTTATCCAATAATCCACTAATGAACTCGTGGCTATGATCATAGTAAATAACGCCATACAAGAAATAATTTTTTTTTTAATAAGAACCTCTTTTGTACAACCAACATTGAGGACAAACCTATATAATATATGTAGTAACTTTAGTAGTTACATTCATGTAATTAAATTTCATTTACAAGCTACTCAAGGCGCTACATTTTATTAATTAATATTAAAATATAAAGAAACAGTTATTGTGGTTAATATAACGTAATGTTTCTCAAGGGAAGGTTAAATATACCTATATATTCTATTAGAGTTCATAACGTACATACACTAGCTGCCATAGTAAACTCAGATATGCGATAATAATAGTATATAATATAGCATAAACAATGATTTCAAAATAATTGAAATCAAATTATTGCTAAATCTACTACCGAAACGATAACTGAAGTTTATATCCTTATCTCAATTTAATAACACTATTAGAATTGCAAAATTTTTTATACGGAAGATAACTCAAATATATAATATTTTTCATTAGAGATATTTTTAAAATTGGAAGCACTTTTGTGTCATTAATTTTGAAAAGAACCGATTCACAATGACTACAAAGTAAAAAAATCAAAAGATTGCCAATGTGCTAATCAAGAGTTCTTCTCTTCTTGTCTACTCAACAATTATTTGACAGTTTCAGAAAAGCTAACGGAACCATCATTTCTGTTCATTGCGCACACAATATAAAATAATTCTATATACTACCTATAATATGCTATTTTAAATGAACAAATACAAACGATGTTGGTATCATTACATATCTATGTATTATGTATATACGTTTTCATATGGACATGTATGTACTTGCATGTGCACTTAATAATCGCGATGATAATCTTAAACAATGCATCAAGCGTATAACTCGTGTTACATTCAATGTCAAGGCATTTACTCGCTCAATAATACATGAAGTATTATACCTACCTACATTGCAGAGAAATCAATGCCGATAAGTGGATACCTGCAGATAATTGCGGACGTTATACAATAGATCAATTGTGTACTCTTTCAAATGGTATTTTTCTATTCTAAATCACAAATAAATGAGCATTAATGTATATGTTGTATCACCGATGAGAAAAAAAAAATGACTCAGAATTGTTAATCAAAATTGCATTTAATTGGCATTTAACAGAGATAATATAGATAAAGATAGAAACAAATTTGTTCCACACCACGTCTTACTACGTTATCCCACACCCCACATTAAGGACTATTACCCAAGTACTATAGTAACTAGAATAGTATACTGTCTAAACTTTTTTGTAGAAAATTTCATGCTCTATAAGGAAGGTCTCAGGATTTTTTGATATCTCGTCCAGTTAAAACTGTGTTCACGAAAAAAGGGAAAATTTGAACCAATTTTGCGACATGTTTCCCTTGTTTTGGCAGGGTATTTCTATTCTGACATTTTCTACAAAAAACTCCCGCACAGCACTATTCAAATTATTATAATTTTCGAGTAATAATCGTTAATGTGGGGCGTCGGATAACGCAGTAAGACGTGGAGTGGAATGTGTTTCTAACTTAAGAAATGCGTATTATCAATTTCAGGATACAGGATTAATAATTTCTAAAGCCGTGATCTTCACAGATCATGCAAAGTGCAAAAGCAGAAGAAATTTTCACCATTTTTTCTTTTGTTAAGTCCAGGAAACCAGCCTCAACTAAAGCCCCTTGCACACGAGGCCTGTTTTCTTGCTGGATGGCTTGTTTGGTGCTGTGCAGGCTACCGTGCTGGAAAATGACGTTACTGTGGGGGGTCCAGTGCAGGCTCCGCTGTTGGTTTTCGGTGATCGGTTCGGTGCTATTTTTTCAGCAGGCATGCACGAAAAAAGCCAATCAGTACACAGCATTTTAGCACACATGCGTAATATCAGCAGAAATTCACGAGTGTGCACAGCTATTTGTTTGGAGCAGGTGTGCCGTATTGCCAGAACATCTCTTTCACATTCCCCACGTTGTAGTCTAGGTCTGGTCCAAAGTATACGCTTCTTTTTCTGGTTATTTCTTCGCTTGAGCAAATCAATAATAGCAAAAGCAGTAATTGCTGCTCGTCTGCGACAAATAAACATTAGTGCGTCGTCCATCTTTGTTGAGTTGACATGACGAGCAGTACAAGCACATCACCGCGCAGGAGAGCTAGTGTCGTCTGATTCCGAGCTTGCTGCTTAGCACGCGATAAAAGCAGCCAGTATAGCTGCCAGCGAGTCGAACCAGCAAGGAAACAGGCGTCGGAAAACAAGCCTCATCGTGTGCAAGGGGCTTAAGTGCTCCTGCTCTTGCTATATGGATATTGCCGAGGATACAAGATATTTCGGTTTAGGAGGTAACGATCTAGTTTGGTCTTAAACGCGATTTTCAACAATTTAGATAGAATAGGAACAATTGATATTAGTAGATGTTTTACTATCATTATTTAAAATATTATTAATATTGTAACTTTTTTAGTTAGGAAGGTGACCCCCCTCTCTCTCTATCTTCCCATAATAGAAGACTCTCGGCTTAATAATCAGCTAAATCATGAAACAAAGGTTCAACTATGTATATTGAACGATGTTGTCGGTGCATTGAGTTCTTTAACTAGGTACCACCAATTGAGAAATGCTGAAATATAGGATATACTGCTTTCTTCATAAAATTCTGCAACCGCTACAGTTATTTCGTTGAGAATGTTTAAAATGTAACAGATTTTCGTGTAAAAACCTCTAAACAAAATGCAGCTTTGATATTTGGTTTTTTTACGATAAATAATAATAAATTAGGAAATCAAGGTAAAAAAAAATGGACAACTCTCAAACAATTAATGCAAATATATCATATATTCTTTTAGTGCAACAATAGTACAAAAAACACAATATATACCACAACAATATGAATCAGTATAAAAACTATGATTTCAATTCTGGGTTAATCTCAAACTTCACTCCGTGCCTATTTAACTTCTCGATCATAGAAGTATTTGCAAATGCTGCCCCTGGCGGATAGTAGCCACCACTACAAAAAAAACGGACTCCAAAATGAAACAGCCTTTGTTTTTGATTAGATATACTCACCTAGGTGGCATCTTGTGACTTTCGGTTAAAATCATTATAGCGGACATAGCAAGCATGAGACAAGTAGCTCCGTAACCAGGATTTCTACCTGAGACTTTCGCTAAAACTACTTTTTCCGGAGGCGTACTAAATTCGTCGGTTGGTTCTAGTTGAGTCTCGGGCCACCCTTCTCCAACTAGGAAAAACTGAAAGAGGCTGTTCTCTTGTTTTTCTGCAGTAGGACCTTCATGACTGACCATACCACATGTAAAGAATGTTGGGTACTGTAAAGTGATTAAAATTTTTTTTTTAGTTTGGTTATTAAAATAAGATAATCATACATATAATTCCATACATTTTGTACATCTAACTTGAAAAATACTATACTTCATTGTTTTAAATGGAATAATAAAAAATTATGTGACAGCCGCAACAACAGATCATGTTTATATACAGGGTGTAACAGGACGAGCTTACGTTAGCCGTATCTCAGCAACTAAGCAAGTTCCATACTTGTAAATTTGCAGAGTTATTTGGGCATGAGGGCAAACTTTTAGAAAATACTTGTACATATTTTCTATTTCCGGTTTCGCCGGAAGCACAATCAACTTCATTTTTTTAAATGGATTACCCAATTTTTTTCAAACAATTGAATTCAGCAACAAATTTGGCGTATAGATTATTTATTTCGACTGGTGTAAACATTACCATTTTATAGCTAACTTGATTTTTATGAAAATTTTATCAAATGCATCGTAGTACTTAGTGACGTATTTCTTCGGTATTTAAAAACTAAAATCACTGGAATGTAGAACAGAATTTCTTCAGAAAAATAAGAATGACACTACTAAGAAAATTATTTGAAGAATGCTAAAGAATTGTTTTAAAGTAAAAAAACAGGCGAGATCTAAGTCGATAACATCCACGCAGAGTGAAACAGGGAGACTGTATTTAAGTAAAAAGTATTCAAAGTAATATTAGTGCCTTTCCAAAATAGGAGAAGATCAATATAAAAAAAGGATAAATGTAGAGATAAATCAAAAACTTGAAGAAGATATGGCAAAGAAGATAAAATAACACTCGATAATTAGAGAAGAGCTAATATTAGATCCAAGTGAAAGAAGAATACGGCTAAGATTCATGTCAAAATGACCTAGTGAGGTTGTAAAAGACTTAAACAAAACAGGAATAAAAAGTTGGTAAGGAAAAGCCAGTTATGGAGGAATAGAGAGAGAGATCAACAAGAACATATAACAAGCACCAATAAAAATTTATCCATCTGGAATTAGGATTTATACAGCTTCATATGAAGCGGCGTTGTCCCTTATCCTGAATGTGTTTTTACACACCCCAAGGCAGCACCCAAGGCTGCAAAAAAAACACCGTAACGTCATCCTACACTAGATTTCAAATTTTGAAATGTTTTCTTTTACGATGTGCTTGTAATTTTGTAGTTGATGCCTAAATCGCGTCATATTGCGTTATGTATCTGTATGTTACAATAAATTTTACTCTAAAATAAATGTGTAATACAGGTGCTCCTTACTTATGGATATGCAATTTAACAACCGACTTTCGTCATCAATTTCATAAAGTTCATACCAACACAATCTCACATTGAGTTACACTTGTATATTACAATTGTGTGCTAAATCTAGTGACATTTCGTCCGTGTAGGATTTCTATAATTAGAACGTTGCCGGTTGTGCGAGCATTTTATTTGACATTTGTCATTTGACGTTGAGATTTAATACTTGCATATACCTAAACATAACCTAATTTGTGCTACTAACTGTCAAGTCAATATGATATGTGTTACAAGGGTTATACATGGCGACCATGTTGGGATAATACGTCATCAATTGTAATGACGAAAGTCGGTTGTTAAATTGCATATCCAGTCGTTTAACGACCACTTTGACATACGACCTCGACCCTCGAGAGTCTGCTTCGGGTATTCCCGGCAACAAAGAATTGTTTAGTGTAGAGAATACCCAAATACGTTTTGTTTATGCAATTTCAGAATGAACTTAAATTGTTTAATACGTTATTTTTAAATTTCTGTATGTATTCTTATGTTCTGTATTATGTAGGAGATCCAAATTAAAACAGAAACTATGTTTTCTTTGAAGTTTTTCTATATTCAATAAAAACCATGTGAGAAAGCAGTGCTAAATCCCGTGCAAATGCCGATCTGATAGATCCTCGTTTATCGGCCAATTCGTTTTACGACCTAGTCGCCAGAACGGAACTTCGTCTGTAAGTGAGGAATACCTGTATTATATTTGTGTCATTTTTTTACTGTAACAAACACCATTTGAACATTTTTTTTAAATACAAACTACAACTATTTTCGGTGATAATATCAATAAACAAAAACAAAAATGATATTCAAATGTTAGATTCCTGTATAAAATTATGTACTTACAATCAGAAAGTATAAATCTTAGATATAAAAGATACTACTATAGGTGGGCTATAAGGAATAATAAATCTGCAATAGCTGAAATAAAAATATATGTACAAGGTATTCATTTTTGAAATAAATGTATAATAAAAGTTTTAGTAATTTAAAAGTGTTTAAGTTCGATTTCGATTTCTAAACACCCAGTATAATAGAGTAAGAATATATAGTAGTAGTAGTAGGAACTGAATATCTTGAAAACTGTTGGTTTTTGGTACAGAGAACATTAATTAAATTATATTATATAAAAGGATTTCAAAATGTAATCATATACAGCGTATTTAATAAAAAAAAAAACAAAGTAGCATTTTACAATAAAATGAATCTACAAACAACATTAATAGCATTATAATGTTATTATTTGCGCGAAACCTCACAGCGGTAGGATATCATTAGCAGCTGAGTGCAGTAAACTAATTAAATCGTAAACGTCATTGTTTATTTGTGTTTCAACCATGACCTTAACTTGTAATCTTGTTTTCAATCTATAATTATCATTGTTAGCACTATAAAACGGTACTTAAATTAAATTAATGCTGCAATTGAATGGTTTTCAGAGATGTACAGTATGGTCTGTAAGTATGTAATAATATAGTTTTGACGGACTTTTTCTTCTGCTATCAGCATAGATGGCATGAAAGTCGAGAAGCTCTTTAACTTT
This sequence comes from Holotrichia oblita, assembly GCA_023690525.1. NCBI lineage: Eukaryota > Metazoa > Arthropoda > Insecta > Coleoptera > Scarabaeidae > Holotrichia > Holotrichia oblita. The sequence goes on along the minus strand of CM043021.1, from coordinate 19,841,247 downwards.
ACCATGCCCCTACAACTAAATTAGCCCTGTGCCGCAAAAATTAAACGAAAGGTTAAATTCTTCTCGAGCCGGGGTCTCAGTAACTCATTACACAGTCGAAAAGGAGCGTCGGAAGTAGGGAACCATCACCACAAAGGAAATGTTATGAAAGAAAGGATACAGTAAAGTAACGCAAAAATAAAATTTTATAATGGAAACTAGCTGTTAGAGAGAAAACGAAACAAACAACTATAAACCTTAATTGAACCTAAAGCTAATAAAAATGAAATACAAAAAGGCGGACAAATACCTAATTTAATAAGATCGGAAACTAAAACACCCAATTTCCCGCATTCACAATCAGAGGACTCCAAAATATTGATTTTATGAAGATGATAAGGGACAAGCCAATGACTGAATCGCAGTCTTCAGATAATGGAAATAAAAGGTCTAGAAACAGAAAAAAGACTAAGAAGCCACATCATCTTGAGCTCATTTATAAAATCTACCATGGGTAGAAGAAGAAGAATGCCAAAACTCACGCCACGACCTGCTCAAGTCCTCTCTCAGAAGGTCGTTTCTTAATGAGATAATCCTTAAACAATACAAACAATCCGTAAAACTTCCCAATTGAAGAAATTTTTCAGACAGAAATATACATGGTTTGAAAAATCTAGTATAGAAATCTAACTATATCGGCAACATTAGCAAAATACAGGACATCCTTAAATTTAACAGCATCTGTAAAATAAGAAACTATAAGAGGGACATGAAATCTAAAACGATGTCTAATAATATCTGAAGATAAGGTGTCCAAAGCTGAAATAACAAGATTACCGGTAATGGTAAAAGATTTCAACAGATATCTCATGGTTAAAAACGCAAAAGGAACCGCTTCTAATTGGAGGGCATTGGCGGGAGTGGACATCATAGCCCTCAACACAATCTCCAAGTATTGAAATTGTATCTTGTCCAATTTATATTATAAGGCGCCTTTAAATATCCATTCTCTGTTGTGATATCATGTGTACATTTTGAGACAACCCAAAAATATTGTAACAAACTTACCTTAAGTAATAAATTCCTCGTAAAACTGAATTTTGAAAACATCAAAAACATAGCACCAAATAGTAATGTCGCCATAAGATGTAAAAGACCATTATAAGCTATATAACAGTTGACTTGTGCAGGTCGTTGCTTATATGTCTCATACATATATCTTTGCGTTTTAAAACATACTGAACGATCAGCACTTGGAAACAAAGTGCACCATCGATTTATATATTTATTTTTAAACAAAAAAGACTTTACTGGCAATTTTGGTTTGAACGTAGGCAATTTGTTAGGATACAATTTTTCTCTAAGATCCCGTAACTCACTCCAATTTGCTATGCCATGAACAGCTGACTCATAAGTAGTATAATGAATTGTAGCACCCGGATACGGTCCACCCTCTTCTGTTGATTCCATATAGGTTTCAACTGAGTTCAATGTACCTAAATATCGTAAATGATAGTAAATCAACAAGATCAATATCTAACAATCATATTTTTACCTTCGAAATTCCTTTGTAAAAATATTACACCCAAATCGGCTGGAATACTATCAAAACCGCAAGCACTTACTAAATAAATGCCTTTGGCTTGCGCAGCTTCATGATATTTTAATTGCATCAAGTCCATGAATTGGGGTTCACCGCTTACATCAACATGATGAGTTCCTGTTTTTATACAAGCTGCAATAACTTGTTCTCCATAAAATCTATATGGGCCAACAGCATTAATAATTATTCTAGCAGAAGCGGTCATTTTTTCTAATGATTCTGGATCTTTAATATCAGCAAATACTATAGGAATATTACTGTAATCTTCACCTACATTAAAATAAAAATGGGAGCAATCAGAGCAGGTTAAATAATATTGCTTAGTAATGTCTTACCAGTTTTTTGTTGCATTTCCAACAGCGCTTTTTTTAATTTCGCTTCTGACCTTCCAGCTACGCCCCATGTTAAGGATAAATTTTCTGATTTTATTAATTTTGTTAACTGTGGAATTGTCGGTTTTCCGGTAAAACCTGTAGCGCCGAATATAATAACATCTAATAAACGTGGTGTATTTGACATTTTTCCTAAATCTCTTTCAGAATATAATCGAATAGACTCACAAACAAAATTTCGAGAACCAAGACCAAGATATACAAAACGCACGAAACGCCGAAGTTTGACTGTGTTAAATTGTAACTGCTATGTACTATATAGCGGTAATTGTAAAATGTAAATAGTACGGTATCTTTTTAAAGATAAATATTACAGTGTATCGCACTTAATAATTATCTACTCCCACACAGAATTTACCGATAGTCCTACAAGCTCAATAATTAGTTAGACGCAAATTCGAAGGACGATTTGATATTTTGTGATATCTTTAAATCAGAAATTCAAATGACTTATCAAATTCGTAAATTCTGCGCGGCAGTGATACCAACCTAGGAGCCAACGTTGTGAAAGTAGAGAGTTAAGTTAATTGTGCCGAACAGAATTGCCAATATTCGAATAATTATTCGATTTTAGAATAATTCAACATTCAACGTTCGAATTATTTAAATTTAATCTACATTAACAGTACTGATACTGCGAACCACATTTTTAAGTAGAAGTGACTATAAATGTTTGTAACAAATATTTACTTTGGCAACACTGAAAAATTGGCTTGCCTGGTTATCGTATGTAGGTACAACTTTGTAGGTTATATTATTTGTATCATGATACCAGAAGGAACATTAGTTAACATTTCAGGTCCTATATTTGCTATTGCCTCCTCAATAGCGTTCCGTAACTGTTGTAAATTCTGTATTTGATTCCGGTATATTGTGTTTTTCAAATAAGGGAACAAAAAGAAATCTAGCGACGTCAAATCGGGAGATCTACTTGGCCACAAACCTACACTAATCAAACGGTCTGGGAAGAATTGGTGTAAATAATTAATTGTTATTTGTGCAGTGTCTGCTGTAGCTGAATCTTGCTGAAAATAACCATTCGTTAACTCTATGTCATCCAACTGATTTATAAATGATTCCAAAATAATGGTTTGGTAGCGTTGAGCATTAATCGTTTCTTGAAAGAATATCGGACCAATATTTCTTTGTCGTGACATTGCCACCCAAACACCGATTTTAACTAGATGCAATGGCACTTGGACTAAGTTCTGCGGATTCTCTGCCGACCAAGTTCTGAAGTTCTGGGAATTAACATAACTAGACAGATGAAACCAAGCCTCAGATTGTTATTATACCAGTAACAAAACTGTGTTTGTAATACGAAATCAGGAGGATGAAGTTGCTGAACAATTGTAAATTTATACGGATGTAAATGTAAATGCTTTTTTAGGATCTTACGAGTGGATTTATAGGAGAGTTCTGGAAAGGACGTAAAAAAGGTTAAAAGGAAATAATAATAATTGATACTTATTTGTTGAGATAAATGACGTACTGAAATATGAGGATTTTCTGCAACACGTTCATTAACATTATTCAAAACATCAGGTGTAGCAACACTGGGACGGCCAGTAGATTTACCTTTAGCCACATTACCGGTGTTCAAAAACTTTTCAACAATTCTTATAGTGTGTATAGTAAAGCTACGGTAATCAACTTGGTCCTCTGGATACATTGCAACAAATTGCTCAAAAGTTGATTGCAGCGAATATATCCAATTACCATCATTTTGTAAGCCGCTTCGAAAATAAGCCATTACAATAAATGTGTTTTGCTCAATAATAAATACCATTGTTAAAATGAAATTGAGTGGTTTTATTCATATGACTTTTGCTTTGACAAATATGACAAATTTAAATTTAAAAATCAGGGTTGTTACCAGTATTGATTATCGAAAATTTACAATCGGCGCGCTCCGCTACATCTACAACAGTTCCTGACATAATTCTGATAAATCGCGTTTGCTTGAGTTTAAATCAATAATAATTTAAAAATTGGGATCTTGGGATAAGAATATTTCTACAAATGTTTTACATCTACATATACAATTTTGTTCGATTAATATTAGGCTATTAATTTAACAATCGACTTTTCCATTACAATTGATGACGTTCCCTTGATATGGGAATCGAGATAACACTATTAATTTTAATATTTAATTACTTAAATTTGCTATGAGTATTAAAATACGTCTATGACAAATGTGTATAAAATGCCCGATTTTAAAATACGTTTTAAATAAATTATAAAAACATAATATGAAAAAATTTAACTGTGGCAACATCGCCAACTGTCAAATTGTAGTTGGGATCTTTATGAAAAATGACGAAAGTCGGTTGTTAAACATAAAATTACAGAAGTGTTGCGTTCAAGAAAAGTCGAAAATTTACAATCATTTATAGTCGCATTGTAGTATTAGTAATGTTGTAAGTGTTTTGACAGTTTCGTATGTACAGTCGTGGCCAGATAAATGTAGTACAAGTTTTTTTTTTCATTTTTATGATATATGTTAGTATTTTGACATTTAATGTCAAATATGTCAGTTAAATATATTTTTACACTAGCACGAAAGTTTACAGTAGCTGATAAAGTTGTATTAATTCATTTACAAGGACATAGTTTGAGAAATGCGGTTAAATAAAACGCCATCTCGGGTTATTCTCGAAACAGTGGAAAAATAGCACTCCCAGGGAGTAACTTTCACCGCTCACTCCTCAATACTACTCCTTCCTACAAAAAATATAGGAATTTTTTGACAATTCTCTTGAAATTTGCACTCCCTCAGATTCGAGAATAACCCCCTTATGAAGGTTAAGAAACAGTAATAAAGTTAATATGTTCCGGTATAATCTGACAGTTGATTTTTATGACAAGTAGGTTAAGCTAAAGTTCGTCTTACAATAATAAAATTTCAAATTTTTGACATATATGAAATTTAAGGTTATCGGAATCACGAAAGAAGAGCCCTGAGTCATTAACAAGGACCATATCATATATCATATAAGAGAGACTCATTCCACGTTAAAAATTGGACCCTTACGCTAGCACTCTCTGACGGGTATATGGCGTACTAAATTCGTAGACAACCGCGATGGCGGCATTTTTAAATTACTATAATATTTTTTTTTGGTACTAAATATGCTCTAAATACGTGTTTCGATCTTATTTGATCTCATCAGTGCGATATATCTATAAATATAGAATTCACAGACACGTATTTACGTGCATATAAATAAAAATTAATTGAATAACTTAATTTGTGTCTTAGACATGCATAAGCTGCCTAACCTTTCTCAAGTTTCGATTCTTGGATCTATCATTAGAAGACTGACAAATATCATCATGAAATTTCCTGATAATTAAACTCATAGATATATTTAACAATTGTTCTTGAACTAAAGGTTGATCGGTGTTAACATAAGTGTACCATGAAAAACTAACCTTTCGCAAAGTTACCAAAATTTTTTTCTGAATAGAATTTACATGATCAAACGATTTCAACAACACAACCATTCTATCGTATATGTTATTAATATGTAATACCAAACTAAGAGTGGGATAAAGAAAACTAAAACTATGATGGAGTTCTACATTAGCAGAAAATAAAGAAGATCTACAAACCTCACCTTCAGGTAAATTAAGCTTTCTTAGAAAGAATCCATATATGTATGTACATAAGGTGACAACTTGATAATTTAAATCATTTTCATCATTAATTGGAACATTTAGAGAAGAATCTTTTAATTCATTCTTATTCAACGTACTATTTCTACCACTTTCAGGTTCAATAGAAGTCATAAATGATTGTAGATGAGATATGTCCACTATCTTGCTCACAATTGAATCCGATAGAATGACAAGACACAAAATTATTTAAAATACAAGTTTTAAAATTGGCAATAAATTGATAAAAACTTGGATCTGTATTAAGACCATAACACTGACATAATACACCAAGCAGATTCTCTAAGCGATCTTGATTAATGATCTTGTTTGCAAGTGTCCAGTTTATTGCACAAGAAAATAAAAACTTCAAAGAGTATGAATCCAACTCACTTTCACTGGTAGTGATTTTATGACAGTACTGTACACTGTAAAAAATAGCAGTAAAATTACATAGATAAACATCCTAACATTATTTTGAAAATAGTCGTACAAAATATTATCATGAAGATATACATATATATTCACTGTTAAATTACAATGGGTTGACAAAAAACGTAAAATATGTAGTATTACGATAACGTTATATGTAACAAACAGTATTACTTTGTGTATTACAAAGGTGTAAATTTGTTTCAGATTTAGTTTCTTTTCACCCTGATTATGTTGTAAGTTACCAAAAGTAATTGTAAATTTATTATTTTATTTTTGCCCGGGATTGTTTGAAAAATGCAAGTTAAGCAGAAACCTCAAGGCATTATTCTCGAAACAGTGGAAAAATACACTCCCAGGGAGTAACTTTCACCGCTAGATACTCCTCAGGTGTACAGTTGTCCTACAAAAATTGTAGAAGGAATTTTTGGATGTATCGTCATCTTAGAAATTTGTTATTGATCAGATTATAAGAATATATTGATGATAATTAATGAAAACTGTTGCTAATAAATTTAATATGTTCCAGAATAATCTGACTATGATTTTTGCATGACATGTAGATTAATTTATTCGTTTATTACAATAATAAAATTTCAAATTTTTGCATAAATATATGAAATTTAAGGTTAATTGAGTGACTCATTTGTTAAAAATTGGACCACTATTTAATTAATATACTAGCATATTTGTAAAATTACAAAACAAACTGTGTAATAAAGTCATGATTTTAAAATACTATAATTCCTGTTTTTTTTTTTTTACTAATGGCTCTAAAAAATTTGTCAGATCTTATTTGATCTCATCAGTGCGATATATCTATATTAAATATAGAATTCACAGATTACGTTTTAATTGCATATAAATAAAAATTAATTGAATAACTTAAAAATTTGTGTAAAAGACATGATAAACTCCTAACATTACTCAAATTTCGATTAAAATCTATCATTAGAAGATACAAATATCATCACTGTTAAATTTGGGTTGATAATTAAACTAATATATATATTTAATAATTGTTCTTGAACTAAAGGTTGATTTGTGCATTAACATAAGTGTACCATGAAAAACTAACTTTTGGTTACCAAAATTTTTTTCTGAATAGAATTTAAATGATCAAACAGTATTTCAAAACACAATTATTTTATCTTTGTTATTAATATGTAATACCAAACTAAAGTGGGATAAAGAGAAACATGCAAGGCATCAGATGGAGTTGAATATTAGCAGAAAATAAAGAAGATTTACAAACCTCACCTTCAGGTAAATTGTTTATTAGAAAGAATCCATAAATGTATGTATCGTCATCTTGAAACTTTTTAATTTAAATAATTTTCATCATTAATTGGAAACTTTTAGATTTAGAAGAATCTTCTAATTCGATTCTTATTCAACATACATATATTTCTACCAATTTCAGGTTCAATAGAAGTCATAAATGATTGTAGATGAAATATGTCCATATATCTTGCTCACAATTGAATGATAGAATGTAACAAGACACAAAATTATTTAAAATACAAGTTTTAAAATTACAAATAAATTGCAATAAAAACATGGATTTGTATTAAAATAACACTGACATAATTCACCTTGCAGATTTACTAATGGATCTTGATTAAATCTTGTTTCAAGAGTCCAGTTTATTGATAATCGAAAATAAAAACTTCAAAGATTATGAATCCAACTCACTTTCACTGGTAGTGATTTTATGACAGTACTGTAGGTAAGTTTCAAGTACGGTGTGCTATTTAAACTTACATAACTTTCAAATTGATAGTGCTCCATTTTTTCAAGGCTTTCATACTATAATTTTAAGTATTCTGATTTACAAGTAACACAACAAGTCTACGATTGAAGCCTAAATCTGCATAACTTAGAACTTTGAATAGAGTTTAACCATACCTGTTTTCTATCATTAGAAGGGAGGGTGAAAAAATGTCTATTTTGATAACTCGAATGAGGTAAAATATTGAAATAATATCGACTTTCGCAACCTAGAATTTTACATTTGTATTTGTGTACACTTGAAAAAGTCTTAAAAATAAATTTTTACCTAAATACCTAATACTAATAATAAATAATATTACAATGAATTATTATTACTCCAGCAACAATTAATAAAATAAAACAAGTAAGAATAACAAAACTTACCCAAAACTTGTTACTGTTTTCTTTATAACCATATAACCTCACAAAATAATTTGTAAACACTACTAATTTGTAGATACATATTTTCTAGTCATGGGTAACGCAGCTTGACGCAGCGCTGCGTTATTGCGCTGATACTGATACACAGGTGTGCGTTACAAGGTTACAAGTATCGATACAATAGTCACAGCGCAATAACGCAATTCGGCCAACTGATACGGAAGACTGGAAGACAAGGCAAGCGCAAGAGTCATCGCGGTTTAAATTTTCAAGCGTAACTTCACTTCTGACTTCAGCTACAGCTGTCCGAAATGGTAGTTTGTTGTTGCTTATATTAGTAGTGATTCATCTGTTGAATGTATACGATTTATTTATTTTATAAGTTACCTATTCAGGAGCCCTATTACATACATATATAATATGTATATTGAAACGTTATACAAGAAAATTCATCCTCTTTGCGCCTGTAAAATGTAAATTACCCAGCGCTTCTAGCTTCTAACAATCAGCTCATAGTAAGCTTCACTTCAATCGCTACAATACAGCGGGCCATTAAGTTACCGTATCATATTAGGTATCTACGTCATATGGCGCAATTGCGTTAACTCATTGCGTTGATAAGGTGCGCTTGAGTTATTATATCAACGCGATCAACGCAGAGAAATTTAGTGCGTTACCCATGACTAATATTTTCGTTACCAGGCACTGTTGCCATATCGCACACTGTTCTAGCTATCCATATTTATTCAGATTTCTTGTTAATAAGAACAATAAAAAAACGTTTTTGTCACAATAACGCTAAAAAATTTCTCATTTTTCATATTAAAACCATCTTTGATGTTTGATTATCATCCCTTTAGATACAAAGCTTACAAAGATTTGGCAACAATACAATATTTAGTACTCCATATGAATCAAAGATAGCGCGCACATCTTGCCCGAAATTTCAAATTTGAACGAAACGCCCGTGGTCATTAATATGTTAATGTACGAATCAAATCGGTACTTCAGCGTCATATTAGATATCGTACTACTAAATACTGAAATACTACTCGTACGTAGTATTTCAAAATTGCAATGGCGCGCACATAACGAAGTGTCAAACTTTAAGGTTAACGTCAGTTGTAATCAAGTGATAGATTACAAACATAACCTATTTGAAATTCGACAACCAGTAAAACAACGTTAATCAAATTACGTCTCGAAATCTGTAGTTGGTATAGAAATCTCATTTTGGTTATATTTCTATCTTTGTCTTTTACATTGTCCGGGACACCAGGTCAATGAAACGTCTGTCCTACAGATATGTTACGGACGAATGACATACGTTTGTTGTTATCTTTATTTTTTTAAGTATCTTGACTAATAATTTTCGAAATGTGTGTCGTTACTAGACGCGACAATTTGAGACGCAGGACTCTTCTTTCGTGATTCCGACATACTTGTTATTGTGATAAAAGAATTTCTGGTCGACTTATTAGCAACAGCCATTCATTTTTGGCATAACTATGATGCTCGCTTAAGATTAGGAGTACAGGATTCCTTTGGCTGAACGAATTTTGTGCACAAATTTGTTAAACCACATGGTAAATAAATCTGTTTGCTAGTGTGGACCCAAGTACAACACCTTTGTTGTTTATTGTTCTTTATTTGGATATTTGGATTAAACTACCTACATATATACATAATCCGCTTTCGTCCATTTTAAAAATTTTGTCTGGAAATAAATTATTTTTTTCAACAAATATTGGATATGTCATTGAAGATCAATGCAGGCTTGAGCTTAAATAGAAATGTCTGACGACACTCCGTAACATTATTTGATTGTTGGCCGCATCCAGTAGAAGCCAATACTTGAGACCGGCGACGTATCACCGCGATATGATTGGGTCGAAATTTAAATTTTAACCAATCACATTTCTCTTGGGCAATTTTGCAGACCATTATCTCTCTCTTTCTCTCTGTGGTACTTTTCTCTGTTTCCACGGCTGAATATGTAATTTTTAAGCCCTTTTATCCTCCGTGAGATACTTACCTTCTTCAGACTACGAGTTGGTGGGTAAGTTGGATCCATCGCGTACTGTTGATAATGATGGGACTCCGAAGTCCTGCCGTATGCTAATATTCCTCACAAACCAAGGAACCCCTGCAATGAGCCTGAGACTCTTGTTCTGTTTGGTTTCAAGTCTGTGGATATGAGTTTTAAGAAGACACGACTATGAAAGAACTCCGTATGTCACGTCAGGTACATCATGAACTTGACCTTCAGATACAACAGGTGCGTGGAGCATTTAAATAAACAGATAGCAGACTTTAGCAAAAAAGCTTTATTGATTTGTCGACCGATTATCCAAGGATATTTCTAACTAGACCCAACTAGATGCGTATGTTGTTTGTGCAGTAAGCGTAATCGTTCAGTAAAACGGCTACAGTTTTCTTGTAGGTGGCCATTTATTATTTCACTATGGAGACATGGTTCTTTGGGAGATGTTCTTAGAACAGCACTTCACTTCTAGATGTTGTAAAAATGCGTAGTTAGATTTCATATGTAGATGAAGAACAAAATTGGTTCCAGGAACGCGCTCTGAGGGACTTCAACGAAGACTTTATTGACTAATGAAATTGCATTATTTTGTGGGCCAATCCATGGTACCAGACACCAAATACTGCGCCCATAGTCTCTTTCGTTTTGAATGAATTTGTGGATGTCATTTATAACTCTAAAGAGCTGAAAGTCTATTGATAATTCTTCTCTCACTCCGAGCTGTTAGTCTTGAATGATTTTATTAACAGAGCTTCTCCTGAAGACGATTTAGGATAATGACTGCATGTTTGTAAAATGAAAGGTATAGTTCAATGAACAAAGTTGAAGTATCACGGAGTAGCCACAATCAACGCTCTGTAGTGTTTTCAATATTCTCAGGTAAGACTTAGCAAGACATAGCTATGATAATTCCTCGTTTGCTATAATTGGGCAATGTAGGTCAGCAATTTGATTCTCAAAAAGCACAGATAAAAGCAAAGGGATGACGAATAACCTGAGACCTGACCAGAGTACAAGATGGCTACATACAGATGAAAAAATTAAGGTTTGCGTTTTAGCTGAGTTCAACTTTAACATATTTGCAGAAAACCAGCCCTCAGTCTTAGAACACAGAGACTGTGTCGCCTTCGCCAATAGGTTCATTAATTACAGAAGTTATCATCGTGGTATCATTCTTAAATAACACGCATTCTTCAAGTGCTCAAGACACTGGAACCTCGTTTGTATGTACGCTTATTTATATCCTCACTATACCACTCATTTATATCCTCTCGACATCCACCAGCCGATAGTGCAGGTATTCACATGAAAAATGAAAAATAAAACTGAGACACCACAATATAAATTAGAAGAATATAAATTAGAACTGGCATCTTATGGACATAGTGTTCTAAGATTGCCCCCGTACCATCCTGAATTAAACCCTATTGAGAAAATATGGGCTATTGTTAAAAACTGGCTTGCAGCTAGAAATGTTACTTTCAAGTTAGCCGATGTAGAGGCATTAGCCCGAAAAAATTTGCTTGTATAACTTGTGAAGAGTGGGCATCTGTTTGCAATCATGTTGATAAAGTCGTAGCAGACTACTTGGAAAAAGAGCACCTGCTGGATAACATTACAGAAGAGCTGGAGTTTGTTGTAAATACTGGTGAATCAGATACCGATGAAGATAATAATAATAATAATAAATAATCTTTATTGCAAATACAAAAGGCGAAGTCCAGCAATGCTGATCAACTTAACCTAATACAAAAAAAGACCGCAGTACTAACTGCTGCAATACAAAAATAAAAAAAGAAAAGAAAGAAAGACACATTAGCTCTACCACCCAATATATGTGCATCACCATATGCAGTGTCCGCCAAACTTGAGAGAAAAAAAAAAATAAAAAAAAGTCTGGCAGTGCAATTCGTGAAAATTTTTTAATCTAGCTGGAGTAAATACTTATGCAATGCCATTTTAAACCTACTGGGATCGAGCTGCGTGTATGAAGTAGGAAGGGAGTTGTATAGTTTAGCCACAGTATATATTCAAGCAGTAGTTGCACTTCTCGAAAATTGTGATGTAAATTGCATTGCAATGTCGCATAATGGCAAAATTTGGAATTGATTGATTTATCTAAATCGTTTGAATAACCTATAAAAGTATATGTGTTGTCGTGTTAGAGAATTCGATGTACTGTATTGCCAACTCAGGATTCAAAATTTTGCCGCTTTTATCATCATTAATTTTTCAATCTGCCACAATGCGACAATGCGCATTGCAATGCGCGTGTTACGCTTTTGTATCAAAAGATCAAAGGTGCCGACACGAAGTGAAACTACTGCTTGAATATATACTGTGGTTTAGCTGTCTGGTATGAAAATGACCTTTGGAATAAAGAGAGTTTGTGTTGAGGTATAGTCAGCTGGCTCCTGAATCGAAGATTCAGATGATGCACGTCCGTTCTAAATGAAATTTTATTATATAAGTAGGCCGGAGTTTTATAATAAATAAGTCGATGAAAAACACAGGCGCTATGAAGAAACCGACGCCGTTCCATATTAAGCCATTTGACATCTTTCAGTTTGTGACTAATTCGATCAAATCTGTATGATGATAACGGTTCTAAAGATCATGCTAATAATTCGTTATTGTAATTTTTTGTATGCCTTTAATTTTTAATTAAATGTTTTACCATATAATATAATTTACTACACATTGTAATTAATATTTTATTCCTGAATAAATAACAATAGCTATTTCGACGTACTTTTTAATTGTTAACAAATGTATATATTCTTGTTTACTATAAAATTTTCTTTGAATGCCAAGGAATTTGAATAAAATAATTTTGTATGTTGTAACCATAACTACGTTAGATGTAATTCAAAAACTTGGTTGTCATTAAACGATATGTTGCAAAATTCAGTCCAATATTTTTGCCTTTTGAGTCCATGTTCCATGTATATAATTCTGCAAATCAATAAGTATTTTATTATTATCTAATAAAAAACTTTCTTGAATCATTGAAATTCGCAATGTAATTATAATTACCTGTGATTTATATGAACACAAATAGTTTTTCAAATATTGATGTACCCATGTAATAATATAAATTACACAATATAATTACTACATATTTAAACTTATTACTAGTCTGCAGTAATTTCTATTATTGACGTGTATTTTCTGTTAAATATTACTACAGCGGTAGTAATATTTAATAGTAATACCTTTTATTAGCTTAAAATACCTCCGCCACTGACAGCGTTAGTTCGCGTTATTCTCGTTGAAGATATGATGACGACATATGTATTTCTTATATTGAGACAAATCTAGCATGGCTTTTCCTCTCCGGTAACGGGATAAGAGTGGAGATCCTTCTTGAGATGATATAAGTGAATGTTTACGTTTCCCGACCGCGGATATAAATGAGGTTTCAGTTTAGTTCATTAGATCATTTATGTAAACGAGAAACAGAAAAGGTCCCAAAACGGAGCACTGTGGTACACCATAGCCAACTTGCAATGCGATAGACACTTCATTGTTAATATTAACACATTGATGGAGGTTGGACTCTAAAGGGCTTCAGAGCGGGTATCGACCACCATGTGCACCTAATTAGGTGTATACTACAATTTGGCAGCTTTATTAAAAATAATAGTTGTATATAAGAGCACGACAAACATATCTTGTTGTTTGTATTACCTATAATTGTCGTATAATTCCCGAATTTCATAACAATTATTGTTTGAACAGTCAATATATTTCTTGGGTATAGTCACATAGAATATCATAATATATATAGGAATAAAATATATCAGTACAACATATACTATGAGTAAAGTGAACAGTTTAGAGTTGGTATCACAAATTCCCTTCATGTAAAAAACTCTAAACGTTATTGTTAATCATTTATTTGCATTATTAATAATAAAGATGTACCATTTCTTTCATTCAATTTGTTTGCCAACCTCAAACTCTTGAGATTGCTCATTCTATTATTATCTCATTATTAGATCATCATAGAGCCGGCGCACCGGAATTATGCCGCCGCTCTACTAATTACAAACATAATATAAAAATTTATATATCATCTGGATTTATCTCGAATTTAATTCCATGCTTATTTAACTTTTCAATCATTGAAGTGTTTGCAAAAGCCGCCCCTGGAGTATAGCAGCCACCACTATAAGAATTTACAAATAAAACTGAAAGAATTTAATAATTTTAATGTTGTATATTCACCCATCAGGCATCTTATCATTCTCAGTCAATATCATTATAGCGGACATAGTAAGCATAAGACATGTAGCTCCATACCCAGGATTTTTACCAGAAACTCTCGCTAAACCAAGCTTCTCTGGAGGTTCATAAAATTCATCAGTTGGATCTAGAAGGATCTCACACCACCCTCTTCCAAGTAGAATAACATTGAAAGTGGTATTCTCTTGTTTCTGCTTACTAGGGCCTTCATGACTTGCAAAACCACCACTAAAAAATTTTGGATGCTGAAAAAAATTAAGTTATTAATAACGTAAAAAAATACATTCTTTTAAAACTTACTTTAAGTAATAATTTTCGAGTAAAATTTAATTTTGATAGTACTAAGATAATAGCACTAAATATTAATGTTGTTAGAAGATGCAGAAAACTATCGTATCCAACGTAACATTGGATTTGTATAGGTCTTTGTTTGCATGCTGTAAACATGTATCGTTGTGTTCGAAGAGATACAGAACGATCGGAGCCTGGATAAACAGTGCACCACTTTTCCAAATACTTATTCTTGAAAAAACCGCACCTATTCGATTAAAAAAATATAATTACTACGATATAAGGAAGTTGTATAAACTGACCACTTTGTTTCAACTTTATGGTCCACTGCAGGTAATTTCTCTCTGAATAACTTTGAACGGATATCTCGTAGCTGTTTATAATGTGCTATTGCATGTATAGCCGATTCGTAAGTAGTGAAATGAGTTGTTGCACCTGGATATGGTCCTCCATCTTTCCGTATATACATATAAGTTGCAACTGAATTTAATGTACCTACGAATTGAAATGTATACATTTAAAAAAATACTATTTTAAATTGGGAAGTATAAAATATCGTACCATAAAAGTTTTTCTGCAGAAATACAATCCCCAGGTCTACAGGAATACTATCGAAACCACAAGCGCTTACTAAATATATGCCTCTAGTTTTAGCGGCTTCATGATACCTCAATTGTATGAATTCCATGTATTGCGGTTCGCCACTTACATCAACATGGTGCGTTCCAGATTTTAAACAAGCTGCCACGACCCTCTCTCCATAAAATATATACGGACCAACAATATTAATAATTATTTTAGCCGAAGCAGTCATTCTTTCGATCGACTCTTTATCATCGATATCAGCAATGATTACAGGAATTTTATTGTAATCTTCGCCTACAGAAAAATTAAACGATAAACTTAAAATAATATAAATTAAATATGACGTATATTTTACCAGTTTCTTCATGTATTTCCAACAGTGTGTCTTTCAATCTCGCCTTCGATCTTCCAGCAATTCCCCACGTCAACGATAAATTTTCTGATTTTATCAATTTTGTTAATTGCGGAATAGTACGTTTGCCAGTAAAACCTGTTGCACCGAATATTATGATATCCAATCGATCTCCCACAAACATATTTCTTATTCAATTTATATCGTATTGAATGATATTGATGGTGCAACGATAACTCGAGCTTTGAACTGGAATGTATTCTGCTACGAAATAAATATATTTGATCTGTACTTCCCTTGTTATTCTAAGGATAATGATTAATTGTGCTCGTTCTTGTGTAAAATATTAAATTGAATTAAAAAAAACTCTTGTACAAGAAGATGTAAATTTTATGTCTGTTTCACTTGTTTCTATATGCAAAAAATCGTGTTAAATATTCCTTCGTACCCTGTAAATACCCGAGTGTTTTTATACAAGATTGTAACCGCAAAAATAAAACATTTTTAAAACACTTCTTTTTATGTTTATAAAATCATTTTTAATATTTATATAGGCAAAATGTTTGCATGTTACCGGACTGTCTGAAGGGCATTTTACGCCCTTCTGTCTTTTGAAATATAGGACTAGACAAAATCGACGAAATAAGAAGCACGTGCAAACCGTGAGTTGGAAAATGATGTAAAACACAACACCTAGCGACAGTTGCTAGGCAACTTGAGAGAATTGCCCAGAATCGGAAAACTTAGCAACGGTTGTTATGGCTATTCTGGAGATTTTGCCAAACACATCTTCATATAAATTGCTTCCAAAAAGTAATAACAAAATTGTTATAGCGGCGGATATACGAATAGGAGCCTCACTTTTAAGTAGATGTAAGATTTAAAATATTTTTATAATCGCAAAATGTAGTTCTGTGGATTGGTGAATGACTAGCTATCCGATCTTTGCTTCAAAATATTCGTACTAACGGAAGTTAAGTACAGTGGAGTCCCGATTATCCGAGTTACGGCTATCCGAGGCTCCGCATTATCCGAGGTATAAATGCACCATTGCTTGTCGTCAATCACGGCATAGGTTGCTGTAGGGAAGTTCCTATATTACGTTATTTAACGTAGGGACTTCCCCTGCTTATCTATCTGGCAGGACCTAGTTATAAATACACCTGCGTTACTATGTTGTGTGTATATTATTTTCCTACAAAGTGTGTAGTAATTTCATTAGAAGAGAAATATCGGCCAATACGGCGTTTAGATGGAGGCGAAACGATTAAAAAGGTAGCTGCTGACATGGGTGTTGGCGAAGTGACATAGTGAGCACGAAAAAACTTCAGAAGCATTATTTATTTGATTAATTCAAATGCGAGAGAAAGCTAGCATACGGACAGGACCGATTTTACAAGCAAAAGCTTTAAAGTTTTACAATCTTCTTGAAGATGGAGCAGGAGAATTTACAGCAAGGAAGTGTTAGTTGGTTGGATCGTCGGAAGAAAAGGTATAGTGTGAGACAACTATGCATTTCCTGGAGAAAAACTTTCAGCTAACAACAAAGATGTAGCACCTTTTAATGAAAAATTGTCCAACAATTGTATAATTGCGACGAAACCGGATTGAATTACAAGATAATCCCAAGAAAATCACTTGCTTCTAAAGAAGAAAGGTCTGCTCCAGGGCATAAGAAATGCAAAGAACGATTAACGGTTTTGATTTGTTGCAATAAGTCGAAAGGAGACAATAAGCTTACACTTTTGGCTGTGGGAAAGTCAAAATGGAAAAGAACTTTTAATATTGTTAATGTTGCAAATTTGCTTGTTCAATATACAAACCAAAAAAATGCTTGGATGGATTCTTATTTGTTTAAAAAATGGTTTCACGAAACATGAGCGTGAAAAAGCTTTCCGATGATAATAATCTTCCGCATAAAGCTATCTTGTTTATAGATACTTAATGCTCCATCTCATCCGGACGAAAGTGAACTGATTGGCGGACAAATTCGTGCACTTTTTTTACCTCACAACGTAACATCTCTTATTCAACCTCTTGACCAGAGTGTACTAAAAATTTGAAGCGTAGCTACCGACGACACCTCTTAATGCATATTTTGCTTGACTTAGACAATAATCAAACCGTAATTCAAAGCTTCAGAAAAATTAATATAAAAAACGTGATTTATTATTAAAAGACATTGAGACGACAATTATTAAAAGTTGGAATAAGATTTGTACTAACCAAATGGAACACAGTGTACAAGATGCAGCTGAACTAACAATCTTGATGCTTCAACTGCATTAAATGAAAATTATATAGCAGATGGATGAACGATGATGACAACAACGAAATAAGCGATACTGTAAGCCTTAGTAGAACCCAAGAAGGTACTGAGAATGAAAATGACGACTATACATAAAATCTACAAAAAATATCTCATAACGACGGATTTAACGCTATTTAAACAGCTTTTTCATATCTCGAACAACAAGAAGACACAAGTCCAGGTGATATTCTGGTCCTACAACGACTTCAAAACACTGCTGCCAAGAAAAGACAAACACTTTTATGAGTCAAAAGCCCATTACTGATTTCTTTAAATAAGTTAATTCCTTGTAGAAGATTTATTATCTTCAATATATTACACGGTTCAAAGTAAATATGTTATTAAATGTTTATTTACAGAAGATTTATTAAGTTAAAATATTACATTGTTTTTCAAGATTATACAATAAATTGATATTTATTTTGTGTCTAGTATTTCTGGTTTTATTTAGAATTAATTCATTTATGTTGTAAAGGAATAGGTCAGATATAGAAATTGGAAAATATATTGTTCTCAATCAAACGACAATCCGTATTATCCGAGTTTTTACTTATCCGAGGTACCTTCGGTCCACATTAGCTCGGATAACCGGGACTCTACTGTACTTTGGTTTTTAGTTTCACCAAAGGTATATAACCTGCGTATTGCCAGCAAAAGCTTAGGTATGCGTATCGAGTTGAAAGGGTTCTCGTTAACTTACGAATATTCACGATCGACCCTTCGGCAGCACATTTACAAGACCGTTGAAAAATTCAATAACGCCAAAGCTTGTCTCTACCCTTTACTGTTTCCAAAAACCACTCTATCCCTGACGGAGATCAAAATCCTTATTTAGTATTCAATCCTCCGACCAATTGCTACTTATATATAGACGTCTAACTTAGTAAAGTGAGGCGAAAAACCTATATTAAATGCCTTCATACATCAAAATCAGACCTTGCGATTGATAACTAGAGCTTCTTGGTATGCCAGGAACAGCTACGTAACAACCTGGGAGAATTTTGCGACACAGCTGGTCAAAAGATGTGGAAAGAAGATTGGATAGAATTGAGACGGATAAACCCTCTCCCTTTGTCGTCGTTAGGAGAGAGGAATAATATCAATATCAAACTAATACTTACGTTTCACGACAGAAGACTCAGCTTCTAAAACCCATAGTCTGGAAGAGCACGGGCATTGGGACTTGGCGAGTGGAAGAACTTGTTTAACAAACTTAATATTTTTTTAATTGTTGAATCCTATCATGAAACAGCACAAAATATCGCTGGTAGTGATATCGAGAGTCATCTATTTCTCTTCAAAAAAAAACAAAAAATATGTAGAGTCGGTACCTATTAATACAAATTTGAAAATCGCTGTTATTTAGCATAGAATTCAGTTACAAAGCATTACAATTTTATAAAAGTTATAACAAGATTTTTGGATCCATTTCAAACTTAATTTCGTGTAGATTTAACTTTTCCACCATAGAAGTATTTGCGAATGCTGCCCCGGGAGGATAACAACCACCACTGGAAGAATGCATAGTAGTATAGGAATAAACAATTTCCCATTATGATTTTGAAAACTCACCCAGGCGGCATTTTGTTACTCTCGGTTAATATTATTAAAGCAGAGGCAGCGAACATGATACAAGTGGCTCTATAGGCAGGATTTTTACCAGAAATTTTTGCTATACCAATTTTTTTTGGTGGCGTTTCAAATTGGTGAGTTGGTTCAGGGGAGGTTTCAGACCATCCTCTCCCCACCAACACAGTATCAAAGAAAGTATTATCTTCATTTTTCTCAGTAGGACCCTTGTGACTAATCATACCACAAGTAAAAAATCTTGGAAACTAGAATGTTATGTGGATAAAAGAAGATATGTATCAGAATTAGCTGTAATTGCTATAAATAAAGTTAGATAAGCGTTTATATAAGCGTTTATAAAGATTAATTACCTTTACATATATGTATATCATTAAATACCTACCTTAAGTAAATTCCTTGTAACGCTGAATTTTGAAAATAAAAAGTTTATAACAGCAAATATTCCTGTTACTATAAAATGTAGAAAACTATTGTAAGCTACGTAGCAACTGACTTGCACAGGTCTTTGTTTGTGCATTTCGAACATATATCTTTGTGTTTTATAGCATGACGAACGATCCGCACTTGGAAAGATAGTACACCACCTATTTAAAAATTTATTTTCAAAGAAAGCAAGCCTGCAAAAGATAAGTAATTATTATGATGTAAAAAAGCGGAAATATATTTAATTACTTTAGAGGTAATTTGGGTTTAAACACAGGTAATTTCTTGGGGTACAATTTTTTTCGAAGATTTGGCAATTCGCTGTAGTTTCCTATGAAATACATAATTGATTCATAACTAGTATAATTAACCGTAGCACCTGGTCCTTTATCCTCTGTTATATATGTGTAGCTTTCAACTGAATTTAATGTACCTATGCACAGGAAAAAACAATAAATTTTCGTGTTATATCGTTCAATCGTTTACTTTAAAAAAGTATTATATTTTACCTCCAAAATTATTGCGTAAGAATACTACACCCAAATCTATGGGTATACAATCAAAACCGCAAGCATACACTAAATATATTCCTTTGGTTCTCGCAGCTTCGTGATATTTCAATTGTATAAGGTTCATGTACTGATCTTCAGCAGTTATATCAACATAATGCGTTCCTGTTTTTATACAAGCTAAAATAACTTTTTCTCCATAAAATCTGTATGGACCAACAGCATTCATAATTATTTTAGCCGAAGCAGTCATCTTTTCAAGCGATGCGATACTATTGATATCAGCAAGTATAATAGGAATTTGACTATAATCTTCTCCTGTAACGACAGGACTTATTGATTATCATATAAGAAACGATTAAGTATACCCACCAGTTTTGTATTGCATTTCCAACAATGTGTTTTTTAATTTCTGCTCAGATCTTCCGGCAATTCCCCATGTTAAAGATAAGTTTTCCGATTTTAAGAGCATTGTAAGGTATGGTATTGTGCGTTTACCAGCAAAACCTGTTGCGCCGAAGAGAATTATGTCCAAACGCTCCGTTTTTGACATTTTTTATAGTTTATTTCTGTAATTTTTAAAGAACCAAAATTAGATGTTACAAAACAAATACTTTTAGGATGATATTAGCAAAAATTTAGGTAGTCTGGACATTTTATTTTATTTCTTAATATCAGTTTCTTCGAAAATTGTTGCGTTCCTAGAGTGAATCTGAAGTATAATTTATTCCTACTATTTAATAATCTTCTCTCAATCTCATAGTTAAATGTTTTTTTTGTAATAAAAATGAAGAGATTTGAGTGACCCAAAAGAATACCTACTACGAATAATTTGGGTCCAAAAATTTGCGAAATGGATCAAATGGTTAGGAAGAAGATCCAGTATTTCAGATACCGACGATGAGGCAGATGAATTTGTAATTGCGAATTATGATATTTTATGTTCATTTTGGTAATTATATTTTTAAGAGTACTTTTAGGCGTCTTCTATATATGTTTGAAGCTATTCATATCGTTGTCGATTCGGAAGATGTGAAATATTCTTAGAATTACTTACTGGATTGGAGAAAGAAAGGGATAAGACCATGTTCAAAATTGTTAGGCGAAGTTATGAAAAACTGAAGGAACTGAACAGAACAAGGATCATCATAGGCGAATTTATAACAACTTGCTAATCGCCTTTCTAGAGAATAATCACTCGCTAATGTAATTGCTACTAAATTTTTACAAGCAAGGTATTAAAATCACTGGATTTGGTAAGGTAAACCTAATTTATGATCTACTGAATTACCAGACTTAAATCCTTTGGGATTTTTGTTCCGTGAACCCAGGACCTTTAACTGTGTGGCACTGAAGTTTTTCAGTGTATACCAAATAAAAACTCCATCCAAAACTAGTGAAAACAATATATTGATTTGAATAGTAGGGCCGGGTGGGGTATACAGTGTAACAGAAAAGTAATTAAGGGATTCAAAAATGTTGATCTTTGTTGCACGACCATTTCTTTGGTATGTATACAGTGAGCAATGTTGTGGCATCATAATTTAATTAGAAAAAAGATATTTATTTTTATACTTTGCAGATATCGGATATTTGTTACAATGTACGCCAGACCTGGGGTAGAATGTAACAGCTATAAGGGTACAATATAACGAAGTTGTGTACATTACAACAATGGAATAGAGATTGAACATACCAACAGTGCCCAAAAAGTAAAAAGTTTTTTTAAATTTAAATTATATTTTCTCAACCATTCTATTAAAATATCTAAAATAGAAATAAAAAAACCGTTGACATTGTCAATTCCCATATAAAGAAAATTTGCAGCAAACTTTAAAAACTTTGTGTAAATTTTCGAAATTTGCGTTGTACGAACAAAAATCGAATGAATGGCAAATTTGTCGAAAACTTTGCTGTTGTAACATGTTAAGGTGGGTCCACATTTGAATATTTTGTCCGATAGAACAGAACAAGCCGAGCGCACAATAACAAACACAACGAGCAAAACTTCGGTTTATTCAAAATGTTTGTTCTATTTGCTGTATTCCCGGCATCGCCACTTTATCTTGTTTGCAGTAGTAAATTAATATACATCTAGAATGCTTACCTAAATTTATACTTCAACAATGAACACGGCAGACTTAGTTGTGGCTGCAAGCGCGTTTATCATGATATACAAGTTATTAAAGAATAAAAAGGTAAACGCGAGGAAAGTCTGGATAAGAAAATTATATAGGAATCGTTCAAATAGCATCTTACAGTACAATTATTATAGTAAAGTAAGTTAATTATATATTTAAATCAAACAAAAACGCAACCGGACCGAACAACTGCGAAGTTGGCGAACACCGTGAACTGGTGCAAATCCCGTCCAAACTGATCATTCGGCGAACACTTAATTCTTTTGAGCAATTCCATTTTACCGACAAGACTCGGAAAACATTCTGCGCGTTCCGTTTGGCTCGGAGAAGCGTCTACACTAGGCAAATTCGGTTCATTCGTCTTATATATTCAGTTCGTTTGGGGTAAAATGTTCAAATATGGACCCACCTTTACACTGCATCTCGTTACATTGTGCCCCGTAACGCGTATTCAACGATAAACTCAGTTTGAATTTTATATATTATGAGTACCGACAAACCTTACTGTCCTATTAAACAAACATTAAATAAAGTTTATACACATAACATATTTACTTGCCAAAATTAATATACATCTGAGAAACAATAAAATCACTTTGTATCAAATAATTAAGTTGGAACACTCAACTGTACACTGTACCCCACCCGACCCTAGTGATATTAATGCCACTGTGTTTATCATATTTACAGATACAGTGCTAGATGCTTCTTAAATTATGCTTTAAAAAATATTTTGCAAAGAAACTACAATTATTATACTCTGAAACTAGAATGTATTGCACTTACATTGATAATTTTACAATGAAACGTATGATAGCACCACTTTACAGTTGACGATTTAAATTTATACTAAATAGTTCTATTTAGCAATAAATTTTCTATGTAAAGGTCACTGGAACGATGATAGCGGATAATAACTGATACCGTAGAATGGATTTGATAATATAGAAATTTTTTTAACGGGTCAACTTTAATTAGGATTCATTTTGTTGTTTTTTTACAATTAATTTAATTAGCAAGTCTGTAAATTACTGTAATTAAAGTTATTTGGAAAATGTTATTAGGGAATTTAAAAGAAAAAAATGACTACGTTGTGGTATAATAATAATTATACTTACCAAATTATTTGCTTAATAGTAGCAATATAGTTAGGTAGTACAAACTTCACAGTCTCTGAATCATCGAATAAGTTAACACAAAGGTGACTGTCGAATAGAAACACGTTCTGATGCACTGGCCAATTAAACTAAAATAAAAGTATATGTAGTAATAAATAAAAAAAAGAGAAAATACGTGTTCAAAGTATAATTGGACAATTTGCGTCAATTTCAAGGTAATTAATTTAATACCGAGATTGTTTGAAACAAGTTTTTCCTATGTGAAGGGAACAGTCGAGACCATCAAAAACATTATTATTATATACATTTCTATTAGCCCGTTTATAAATAATATATTCTTGTATCATAAACATCCAACAACGATGTTTACTTGGGTTTATACCCACCGAACCGGTATTGAAGAAAATTGCGAGAATTTCTAGATAAGATATCGTTGGTTAGATCAATAAAAGAATTTACAAGCCACAAAGGTTTAGTCGAATTATATACTCATGTGTATGATTTAGAGAAACGCAATGTTGCTTGCTACTGAAGGAACGAAGATGAAGGTGAAATATTCGCTTCTCTTATTGTATACCACATTTGCAACTAGCTATATACAGCTATATATAAATGACAAGAAGAGTGTTCCAAAAACCTTACTTAATGCCTTGCTAGAATTAGCTATTAAAAATAATTTATTATTACATCGTGAGAACTAGAGTAGCAAGAAGCCAAACACAAGAAACCAATGGAGAACCAGAAACGATAAAAGAAAGATTATTCTTATTCTTCAATAAGACTGCAGATCCAACTGTTAGCAACGTTTTTTTTTGTATTTGCCTGCCGATATAGTATAATATCGATTAAGCTTTAATGACGAACCAAAATTTTTACCATGACAAGCTACAAGTACAACCCGGACTATACGAATCTTTAAAAAGTTAAGCATTAAAGCGGGGAGCATTTAAAACAATTCAAAGATGTAGCTCCTGCAGAGCTGTACACTATTTTTTTTAATAATCTTCGCGAATGATGAAATTTTGTAAATTGTATTGCATCAAAATAAAAATCCCAGTAAATCAACCTGTGTCTGCTACATCTCTACACTGTTTCAAGTAGATTACATTGTTATATAACCAAGTTATGTAAAATAAATATATGTCAGTGCTATTTATTTATCCTTGTTTGCATACAACCACTACAGGGTGATTGGTATATAAGGATGGCCTATTAAAAGTATTATACAAACGGAACGGAATTTTAAAACAAAATTTTGCAAGTAGATATGGTTGAATATGAACTATCACGCAAAAATATTTTTGAATAAATATCGCTTCCGGTTAACCGGAAATGGGTATCAACTACGATTTTTTAAATAGCGTGCTATAAAATAAATTACAAATTCAGCTTCTGCGATAAAGTTTACACATATTTCATGTATCATACCCTATACCTAAATACCATTACTTCTGAGTTAATCGCAATTAAACAAAAAAAGTGACAGATACCGATCTTGCTTTATAGTGATATTACGTCTCGTAGGAGTAAAAGAGCTCCATAAGAGTTCCATAAGCGATGTTACTCAAAATCTAAAGTAGAAGCTGTCAGCTTCTCGTGGCTCTACCTCGCCATTCAGTATGGACTACGAGCTCATTAGTTTGTGCTGTCGCAAAGAATCTAGGTTTTCCTCCTCTACTTCCAGTAGTGAGGGCTCAGCCCCTCCAGGTGATTTTATAACCGTTAAAGCTCAGGTCCCCTGACCTTTACGTCGCGAAGAGACTTTCTCCGCGAATTCACGTAAGAAGAAGAAAAAGAGAAATACTTCCATCAAAGATCTTGACTCAATTGAGTTTGCATCTTCTCAATCAAATTCGCCATCGGTTCGACCTGCGATCGATTCTGCAGCAACATCTGCTACGGATGTCTCCTCTGTGAATTACAATGTCCAAGAGAGAGATAGTCGCAATTAATCAAAAAAGTGACAGATACCGATCTTGCTTTATAGTGATATTACGTCGCGTAGGAGTAAAAGAGACGAATGCAATTTTGCATGCGTATTTAATATGGAAATTAAAGTTTGATACTGGTTAAAAGACCTCTCGTCTTTTGTTTTTTACGATCTTTGTTTTGATTTTATTTATACACTTTACTAACAGTTTATTAAAAATTTAGAACGCTCGGCTGGAGCATGTTCAAAATTCCACCTAAAAACGTCGCTTCATTCGTTGATACTCCATTATCATCTTCTGAAACAACGAACGAGATCCAATTGTACAGCAATGAATATGAATAATACTGAGGTGGATGGATTCTAATAGTTTGACCACTCCCACCCCCGGAAATCTTTCGAGCCCAACTCTTGTAAACAAAAATGCTTCATTCGACGATGTGATTATGTCTCATATTCAATTTCTGCAGAGCTCCATAAGCGATGTTACTCAAAATCTAAAGTCGAAGCCGTCAGCTTCTCGTGGCTCTACCTCGCCATTCAGTATGGACACCTCTATCGGCTCTACGAGCTCATTAGTTTGTGCTGTCGCAAAGAATCTAGGTTTTCCTCCTCTACTTCCAGTAGTGAGGGCTCAGCCCCTCCCCGTGATTTTATAACCGTTAAAGCTCAGGTCCCCTGACCTTTACGTCGCGAAGAGACTTTCTCCGCGAATTCACGTAAGAAGAAGAAAAAGAGAAATACTTCCATCAAAGATCTTGACTCAATTGAGTTTGCGTCTTCTCAATCAAATTCGCGATCGGTTCGACCTGCGATCGATTCTGCAGCAACATTTGCTACAGATGTCTCCTCTGTGAATTACAACGTCCAAGAGAGAGAAAGATCGAATCTCTGGCAGTTCTCGTCTCTTTGAGGGCGTCCCTTCTTCTAACGCGGCCAGCTCTGAAGGTAAAATTCCTACTGTATTTACCCTATTTCTGTTGCTGATTATCGTGGAATCACAAAATTCTTTCTTTTGGACCAGATTTTCCATCACACGTTCTAATTATACCAACTGACAAGTTGCTCAAAATAGTTCTATGTGGCAGCAGTTTAAGTCAGTGACATACTCACCGCCCTAAAGGAGATGCGTTTCCACCCCGAAACGGTGGTTAGGATGCGTCGTCCTCGTAGCAACGTTTTAAGTGCCAGCGTTTTGGGCATACCCAATCTCGTTGTACCATCTTTGGCAAATTAGATGCGAATTTTGCAGCGAGGTATTTCCATTTACTAAAGGCTACGCTTTGAAGCAAATTTAATTTCTCTAAAAGAAAGTACTGCTTTGATGAACTTCTTTAGAGTAATCAAATTCACTTTAAAGCAAATCCTTTATTTACAAAATCAACATTCCCCGATAAAAAAAATCGCATTTAATTTGCCAAAGATGGTACAGCCCAACGTAAATGTGTAGCCTACGGTGAATACGCTGCGAGAGATTGGAAAGGACCCAAAAGTAACCCTCCCAATTCGATTCGCGCGCCTGGTTTCGATCAGCCCTCACAGCACAATTGGAGATTAAAGAGTTTAAGGGTACAAGTTCAACTCTAGAAAGAGACAGATAGATCATAGTAGTAATAATAACAATCTAAATAACAAACTATAATAAAATTACAAATTTTATTCTATCGAGATATATATCAATTATTCTAGCGACCCAAAATATAGAGGGCTGCACTAGTCCCATTTTTAAATCTTGGCGGTCAGTGCTATCTCTTCCCATTTTTAAATCTTGGCGGTCAGTGCCATCTCTATTTAGAATCTTAGATAGGCAACCAAAAAGACATGTGATTTTAACTCCTAATAACTACATTTGCCACCGAAATTAATTTTATTTCAAGCATGTGGTGACATCTAAATGTCATTTGATACACTATAAATACATAACTCAGGATAGACAACTTTAATTGCATGCTTTCATATTTAATTTTTTTAGATAATGTTTAAATTTGTTGTTTGAATCTTGGTTTGAATTATTGCTTTATAGCTTTTGCAAATATCAACTACGAATTCGTTTAATTGTTTCGATTTTATTAAGCCAACATTACTGTTGAGAAGTTTGTGCGAGTACTACGGAGTAAACAAGAGTATCCTTCATCGATTAAATTTGCGGGTGCAATAATTCAATCCATCTTCCATCAATTAATATTTTTATGGTTAAAGTTAACATTTATCCATTTTATCATATCGAAACAATTATGGATATATCAGTTCCTTCGAGATTTGCTTGTTTAAAATTAGTAGACGATGATTACGAAAATGATAGGAAAGTTGAGAAGAAGAAAGAAAAGCCGATTATCAAGAAAGTAGAAAAACCTATCACTAAAGACGTTAATAAAAAGGTCTCTTCCAGTAAGCAGGTTAGGAGAAAGATTGCCTTAATAAATGCCGATTTACTATGTTTAATTTATTGTATTAGAACAATCATGTGAAGAAGGAGAAAAAGATGAAAGTAATGTCAGATAAGCAATGGGAAGAATGGAAACAGAAAGACGATGAGTTTGTTAATGGTAATTTTGAACAAGATTTACAAAGTGCGATATTACTTTCGAAGTTGGAATATGAATCAAAGAAAGATACTGTAAAGAAAGGTGATAAAGATAATGAAAAGAAAAATGATAAGAAGAAAAAGACTAAAACAATGAGTCTTGATGAGTTCCTAGGGTCTAACGAACAGAAGCAAAAAGGTAAGACAAATTTTAGTTTTGTAATAGTTTTCTTCCACATTTGTAGCTTAATGTTGTTTCTATTTTCTTTGATTGAAATAGTTTTTATTAAACAGACCTAACATTATTATTTTGTCTTTATTACATTTACTTAAATTCAAGTTAAACGTTTAATAAAAGTATTAACCTACCGAGATTACACACATTTATTTTTTTATGAAATTCAAGAATACGCAGATAAATGTACTAATTACGCTGTTCCGTATAGACCACTCCCATAATGTAGAATGTCTAACATCTCCATGGTGTGTGTCATTAATTTAGATACAAATTGTACATTATGTGTAGCTAAAATTAAAGAATTGAGGTCTTGACACCGCATATACTCAATAATAAGTATTTGTTTTAACTTTTAGAAAGCGAAGTTAAACTAGAAAAAGTAGAAAAAGACGAAAACTTTTTCGAGAGGGTTAAATTAGAAGCGAAAGAAGAATTTACAAAAGAAAAGGTGAACGAGAATCGTAAGAATCGCCAAGCCAACATCGAAGAAATCATATCATCAGCTCAATATCAGGTATTGTATGATTGCACTCATTAATAAAATTGCCCCAAAAAGGAGCTTGTGCGTAGGAGAAATTATTAATAGAACGCCAAAAGAATACAGAGTTAAGGGAAGAGTTGGAAAAATTAAAAATCGAAATTGCAGATGTTAAGAAGAGAAATAAAACTTTATGTGGAATACTAGGCCATGGCGAAAGTAATAATTCATTTAGATAATTAATTAAAGATGTTTTCCCATTTTATATTTTTGTTTGTAGTGAAAGACAAGGCTGATGTCCTCATGGAGTTAGAACGTTTAAATAACGTAAAGAATGAATTAACTGATGAAGTGGCAAAACTTCATGCTTTACTCGAACAAGAACGCAGTAAAGTAGCAGCCTTAACTGTGAATAACAATGTTAAAGTAAAAGATAAGGTAAGAAAATATTTGGAATTGTCACTGAAATTTATCTCCGTTTTTTTTTTATCATTTCCTTTTTTTATTTTTCAGAAACATAAGAAACATGCTTAGTTTTAAATTTTTGTTTCTGTTCGAATTTCAGGTATTTTATTACTTGTATTCATTTATATAATTCGTAATCTTAATTAATTATTGTATTTTTCTTTTGCAGAAGAAGTAAATATCAACAAGGAAGAGTACTCAATATCTGTGTTAAATTATCGCTAGTTTTTAAGTTTAAGAAATTTAAATGTATCCGAAACTATTTTTCTTAGATGTAGTAGTTATTTTTGTTTTAGTCGTATTTATAATAATGGAACTTTATTGTTCATTTTAAAAAGAAAAAAAAATTTAACCTTGTACGTTGCTAGTTCCCTTTATTGTCGAATTGATATTTGTACCTTTTAAACATTTTTTCTTACTACATCATTTACAAAAACTTTTAAATATGTTTATTAATACGACTATAAACATTTTAGCAATGTATTAAATGTCTCGACTGATATTTGTAACGTAAAGGAGAAAATAAATTTCATATTTTGTAAAATGTTTTTAATTTTATTGTCTTAACGCATATCCTACATCCCGTATCCTACTTAGGAATGTTTCTTTATCGATTAATCTCAATTTGTTAATAATACTAAAACAAACAAACTGCTACAAGTTAGTAAATTTTCTAATAAAACACATTTCTGAGAGGTATTAATATCAAAAACAAAAAAAATACTCGGTAGTTGGAGTCGCCGAAAAATTTCGAATTTCGCGGGCATTTTAATACAAGGCGGTATTATATAAAAAAATACTTCAATACGAATCACAATGGTTCAGTTAGCACATCGGTAAGTCACCGCTAGGTACAGATTAGTGAAGTAGTGAACTGAATCCGTACACTTGTACTATTAGAATATAGATATTCAATGCGGTACTTCACTCATCATTACGTGCCGGTGATTTACCAATGTGCTAACTGAACACGACCAATGAAATGTCACAGAATTTAGTACTTTTGGTTACAGTTCCACTTTAAAATGCCCACGAAATTGAAAAATGGTTTAGTGGAAAGAGCCTCTATAAATACTTTTAATAAAGATTTATATTGAAATTAGGGATTGCAATCCGGCGTCATTTTCAATCCGGCCGGATCTGGACCGGATTTCATAAATCCGACCGGGTCCGGCCGGATTGATTTAACCAAGTGAAATTGCCATCCTTTTTTTTGTTCCAAGTTCCGACATGAACCGTTAATGAAGTGTAAAATAAAAACCATACGTATATACGGTATCAACTTTATTATGACAAATACTTGGAAAAAAACTGTTAAATTTTCATCGTCGAAACTAAAACTGAAATCAGAAACTAAAACTGAAGGTAGTTAAAATCTCAAAAAATAAAAATAAATAATCAATTATTAGTTTGAAAAAACGATCTTAAGAAACTAATAGTGTTAATTGTGTCATCTGCTAATCGATTTCGAATAGAGCTAGAAATGTAACTGTATGTTCTACGCTTGTCGGTTTAATTGTCAGCAAATAGTTATGAACAGCAGCCAAGTATTCTCCTCTAACTCCTTTTTCAAACGCACTCATTTCCTTTTTTAGTATTTTCTCAAAATCCTTCAGTTTTTTAGTTTGTATGGTTATGATGTAAGAAGACGCCACTTCTTGCTGAATCTGTAACTGTGACTCTTCTTGTAATGTTAAATCTTTTTTCTCTAATTGTAAATCTACATTTTTCTCTAATACTTCTTCTATGAGTGCCACGCGGTCGTCGTTAGAGGTATTGTCTTTGCTTAGTCTTTCCAACATTTTTTTCATTTCTAGTCTTGTCTTTTTTCTTAGGCATAGTGAAAGTATTATCAGCCCGGTTGGAATGTTCTTAAAATTTCTTTGGATTCTGTAAGTATATCAATATTTCTGTTACAATAGTGCGATGTTCTTTAATTCTGGTCTTAAGTGCTTCGGATAAATCAGTGCTTAACACTGTTTCGTAAGTGAGCAACTTGCCTAAAACGAATTTCAGTGTTGTCTCAGCAGTTAATAGGGTCGAATCCCTTCTGCATAATGCATCTACAGCTAATTTAAATGGCTACAAACTGTTAATCAAGTCTTTTATTTTCGACTACTCTAGATCACTAAATTTTATGTCAGATCTTAATATCCAAATATCGGTGATTTTTAAGTGAGGTCCATTCATCAAAACTCAAGGAAAATATTTTTCCTTCTTTCTTAAGACCTTTGAACTCAATTACCAAGTCGGTTTAACGTTATTTGCAAAATTTGTAGCTGTAGATCTTATGGTGTTTGGTGAATTGGGCAGTTGAAATCCGCTTTTCAAAAACGAATACCGCAAATCTGTCAATGTACAAAATAAACTGAGGGGTACACCATCTTTGCAGACCATTCTGAAGATCATCTTTTCTATCGAGTTTTCCTTCTTAAAATAACTCTCAATTGTTTTAGGTTTCTATTTTTGGTATCTTCCTCGGAAATTATATCAGCTGATGAAATTATTGATATGGATGGTTTAAGAGATAAATCTAAGTTGGTTTTACGTTTTAATTGATCCAGAAGTGAGATCAATGCAGTGTTTTGTTTTCAAATGTGTTTTTAAGCCTTTATATGAACCTTTGCTTATTTTTAAAATGTTAGAGCACAATATGAAAGATGTATATCGATGCCGGATCCGCCGGATTACCGGATCCGGTTTTCCGGATTACAATCCCTAATTGAAATGGAATTTTGTTTGACACAAAAATTATAAACAAAGTTGTCAAACAAAATATGATGAATCGTAGGGCTTCTGTTGTACTAAGGCTGGAGCGATTGCTCCTTTAGCTTCTTATTCTCTAGGGTGCGTGGTTCCTAGGGCCATGTGAGGTGGAAACGCCTCAACTGGTGACTCGGTCCTGCCCGAGGTTACTGCGTCATTTACAGAATGCGTCTGGTCGCTACTCGCGGAGGAGGCCTGTCTGGATCCAGCTCTTCTAGATGTTCAACTAAGGGGTTCCCCAACCGATGAGATGCCTTATCTGACGTTTTTCTGGCTGCGTTACTAATAAACCAGAGTGCCTCAACGATCATACCCAGCACCCGGATTTACAGACCGTTGAGGCGCTTTATTTGCGATACTGGAGCAGGTCAGGTCAACCATATGTTAGAATTGGCCGGAGAAACGCCGCATATATCAGTAGCTTGATTCTAAGGCTCAGAGAGCTCTTATAGCAGAGAAATGAATGCAGGACAGACCTCTCACTTGCAGGAACTTATAGAGAGGTGATTCGAAAAATGTTGCCTGAATATCAACTTGATGTCAAGCGTTAGTTGTTCAACCTGTATTACGATGGTAGTAGGGGGAACACATTTCGAAGGATTAATTTTTAATCTCCATTTCGTCGACCATTCGATAATCTGGTTGACTGAGGTTTGTAGTCACCGGCAGACCAATGTGCATCATTACGCGAAATTGTATGCGCATATATTGCTAACCTCGTACCTATATAAATATGGTGAACATGGAATATCGGACGTGAATAAAATAAAAAGTTCCGGTCCCAAAAGGGAGCCACGTGGAACACCTGCATGTTTGGGTCTGGGGATCGAGGATTCGCTAAGCTTCTTGATTCTAAAGGTCCTACCAGAAATGTAGGATTGAACCAGGGCTGTTAGCCCAGACACATCTTGAATAAGAAACCGTCGTTCCATACTGAGTTGAAGGCGTGAGCAAAATCTAAAAACAGTACGCCGGTCGAATGCCGTAATCTCAGAGCATTCTGCACCTCCTCCGTCAGTCGGAGGAGTTGAAAGTTGGCCGATAAATCACTGCGGAAGTCGAAGGTAGTTCACTGATAGCATCATGTAACCTTTCAAGAATTATAGCTTCAGCTATTCTAGATAGCTTAGACAGAAGACCTGTAGCTAGATGGAAGTAGCGGATCTTTACTAGGCTTCTGGAGCGTGACGATATCTGTCTGTTTCCAGGCGGAGGGAAACGTTCTCAGACTCAGTATGGTTTTGAAAAAACATGATTACATTATCATGTTTTTTCAAAACAGGTTTTATACATACGCTACACTTATCCTGATTTCAGGATAGGTAGTAGTAGTACAAGTTTTACTCTATTTGTTATTGTTTTATTGACGAAATAATTCTTCGATATTAAAAAATTTAGGGATCTTAATGTTTGAAACAAATAACAATTTGTTTATTTAATTCTATAATCTCAATGCAATCATACTTCACGTTTAAATCATTTTTTTATAATTTAATTTTAGCTAACATAAACGTAATGATAATAATTAGGAAAACCTATATTTTACCAAATATTTACCATCTTTAATCCTTTGTAGCTTTAATTAATAGCAGTAATAATTTTAATTTAGATGTCATCATGTTACGATTCTCAGTTGGGTTGCGATTAAGGACGATTTGATCATGTAGGTACATAATATATTTTTACATGTTATAAATATATTATTTTAATGTAATTTATTGCAAAACTGATGCAGAAAAGGAGTAAAAATTAAAATTATCATCGTGACGACAATAATTTATCAAAACCGTTCGTCGTGAGTTTAACATAAATCTTGCTTTTATTGCCCGAGTTAATCATTTCTGATATCTTCGTTCCTTCGCCCAGCTTGTTTGCCTTAAATATTAGCTCATAAATAAGTTTAACAAAAACGTATTTTTGCTGTCGAGTCGACGACAATATAATAATGGTATCATTTCCTGTGCTCCAAGTGATTTATAGGTACAATATAAATTAAGAAACTTTCATCGCTTCTCCGTCCCCTTCGTACTCCTGCGAACCTTCTGTCAACGGTAGGGTTTCTTAATTACAACTGAGACTTGAAACTTTTCTCTGTTTTTCTTTTTGCTATTGTAACGTGAATAGTTTCGCATAACAATATGCTGCATGGCGATTGAAAAATTGAACCGTCCAGGGACAACAAACAATAAAAACGCGAACTATTCAAAAGTAAAAACGTTGCTATAATACATGCAAAGTGGTAGTTACTGTCAGGAATAAACTAATTGTATAAACTTTTATTTGCAGTCTGGAATATTAAACTAACTTTCTGGAATTAAGTTTATAATTTCTGTATAAAAAATAGCACTGGTCAATATGATTTTTGCCTCACGAGTATGAATAGTTTTACTTACAAGTTAGTGCAGTTTTTTTATTGTGTTTTGTAATATCTATTCGGAATCACTCACACTTTATTTGTTGTTTTAATTTTTTGATATATTTTAAAATGGTTTTTTTTTAAATCTATTTGTCGATTGTTAAACAAAAGCTCTAGATGGACCAAAGAACTAGCTCGAATTATACCGTAGCTTCTGTTGCGTAGATTCAGATATGTGCGTAGATTGATTATACATAACAAATATTCATCACAACGATGACAGTTGTGAGATATAGCAGTGAACCAGTGAACATATATCATCTGGTATTCCTATGATTTTGAGAGAACCCAAAAATTACTCTTCTGACTGTTATTTCTGCTCAACAATCATTAAAGGTATTACGTGAAAAATACATACATACTCTAATTTGCAATCTGCAATGAGATCAGTTCCATACTACAAATAATTGCCCATATAAAAGCTTCCAACACTTGTGATATTAGATGAAGAGAGTTCAGATTCTGATGGAAGTACGGAAGAAAAAGACACAGATTTTGGTGATAGAAGTTTTGAATCAAGTTGCTCATCTGAACCTCATTTATTGTGTTAATGATCTCCTACGAAATTTAAAGTTATCTAACATTTTGCGTTCGGCTAAAAGGATTGAATCTTGTTCAAAAGAATACAAAGATATTTTCTACTACTACATTTTTCTGAAGAAAATGGTTTAATGTTTAGTCTCTTCTTATGGAGGCATCTCCTACATAGCAAATTTACAGAAAAAAAAAATGCATATACAGCCAAAATATTTGCAGAAAAATTATCTTCGTAAATATTAAAACTTTCAGCAAATTTCAACATCAATCATAATCCTCCGCTTTTTGATATTTGTTCCAAAATAAGAAATCCTATTGACTTTATTTTTGTTTGCTATAGTAAAACTTAGTATAATGTATGTTTGAAAATTTTAAGCAAATTTGTAGTAAATTTTCAGCAAATATTAAGGATTGATACAACAAACGAATATTAATTTGCTGCAAATATGGTGAAACAAAATTGTGTCTGAAAATTGAACGAAAGACAAATTTGTTGAAAACTTTCATGCTGTGTGGGTTGGCATTAAACATAGCCCAACAGAATGGCGATTGTTCCTTAATTACTTTAAAGTTTCGAGTCCCCGGTCAAAACCTTCGATATCATTTAGCAAGTTAGCTTAAAAGCTCTAAGAATTATATGGAATATTTGTGGTGTCTAGCTCTTCAAAACACATATAAGTCTCAAATATTGTAAATGATGAATCAACAAATTAAGTTTCAGATATTGTAGAGCAACTCTGATAAACGAATTTGTTAGTGTCTCAAACGAGTTTTTGAACTATTTCAGGGTATTTAGGCAAAATGTTGCTGCTCAGTTGAACAATACGTCATTTGAAAGTGCTCTAGAACAAATGAAAATCTAACAATTGATTACCCAAAATCGTATAGTGAATCACAGAACTCATATCAACATGCAATCTTTACATAGCTCGAACATTAAGCAGCCGTATCATTTTGCTCTTGAAAATCAAACTTTATCCATTAGGAATATTCTTCACTGGATCTCTTGGTGCAGAAGTAGAACACTAAATACTTCAACCCACTAAACACCAAAAACTTTTAACTAAACACTGACGCGTTTCGACAGCAAAGCTGTCATTATCAAGGCGATTTGTGATAATCTACACAGCGTTGCTGTCGAAACGCGTGTTTAGTGTTTCATTAGCAATAATAATCTGACAAATCAGAACCATATTATAGCTGATTTGATAATTTTGTATTTCTATACTAGACGGCATATCTGAAATAATAGTTATTTACGAACCAAGTGCGTGAAATCATATTTCGAATGAGTGACCAGTTTAAAGCAAGTACAAAAATATTATTTTGAACTCGCTTATCAAAACCTGTCTTTTCACGATTCGATTCGCGTGCGTAAAAAGTCACTTTAAGCACGAGTGCGTGCAAATCGAAATGTTGGTGATTATTTGATAAATGAGAACCATTTTAATTTAGTGACATTTGAAAAATCATAATTATCCCTAACCTCTAATATTAAGTCATAAACGATAACGTATTTAACAATATGAAATATTCCAAGTTCTCGTAACAAAAAATAAAGTTAAAACTTCGAACTTGATTAATTTGCGTGAAACATTTCAATTAATTCGAGCACCATGGTCATAAAACGATAACATAATCATGATGAGTTATTATTATATTCAGTTAGCAAGCTCGCGCTTTAAAGTGGTTAATCGGCATTCTAGCGAAATATGATTTCACGCACTTGGTTGAGTAAATAACTATTTCAGACTTGTTTTATAGCTGAAATGTTAATCTATGCTTCTATAGTGGTACATTTTTTAAAAAGTCAAATATTGTTGACATTTTTGTACCAGTAGTCAAAAATCATACCATTTTGACACATAATAGAACGCCAAGAAACGTCATTTCTCAACATCTAAGGATGATCTCTTTTTGTTGCGTTTTTTATGTTGTTATTTGTTAAAAGGTCCTGTTCTGTTAAAATTGTTTACAATACAAATTTAAATTGAGCTTATTACTTGTGTATAATTATAAATGGTACAAATGGTTATTAAATATACATATCTGTCATAATATTATTGTTACTTCGTGCAAATTGAAGTGGTCGACAGTAGCAGAAGAAATATACATTTTTCTCTAAAACGATTGAAGATAAATGGGTACATTCTTATATCAAAAGAAAGAGAATTTAATTTTACATCCAACCCAGTAAACAGATATAGGATGTCCCATTTAAAAAAACAGTTATTGGCATTTAAATGTTTCCAAATGTTGGCGCCAGTAACTGTATGCCAACAAAAGGAACCGTACATGTTAATATAGGAAATAGTAAACCAATTTAAGACGTATCAATTTGCGCAAACCAAAATTTTCTACCTTTTTTAGTTTTGATCTTACAGCTCATTAGTGAGAGCGCTGCAATTGCAAAATTTTTGATAAAATATTTATTTTCTCGAAAACAAAAGCACATAGGTCTAGGAAGGTCTTAATAGAAGTTACTTAAAATATTATGTAGAATCTAAAAAAAATATAATATATAGGGCGATCCATTTAAAATAATAAAGTTACATACGCGTTTTCTATAATTGGGACACCCTGTATATTTGAAAATATTTTCTAGCTATGCATCGTATAAATAGGGACAACTTTTATTTGAAACTTTTTTCTCTGTACTGTAAAATAAACAAATTATCAAAGAAACTGCGTCAGCTGGGACACCTGTATAGTTACTTTGTAATCAGTTTTCTACGAAATCCCTGAAAACGCTAAAATTCTTTGACTGAATCTAGAGCCTTAATAGCTATTTTGTGGAGGTGAGTCAGACTATCATGATAACTCTAGGCTTAGATATTGTTATTGTAGGTTTTTCGAATCAATATTGTCAAATCAAAATTTTAAGTTAAAATTGTGTCAGTACAATTTTAACTAACGTCATGGGTATATTTGGTATTTCTGTTAAACTTTTGGAACATAGTATGAAGTATCTTGTTGAACCTCTGCCACTTCTATTGCGGTACAGCCCCTTCTTTTCTCGAGTTTCCTTTTCCTTTTTCAATCGGTATTTTTTTATAATAAAACCGAAAATCGTTGTAACAATCACTGCACTTTTTTTATTGGATCCATTTTAAGAACTGTGGTGTACAGGGTGACTCATTATCCTGGATTTGTGGGGATTTTAGGAAACTTGCAGGAGATAAACAAACTGGGGTACGGTTGCAAAGCTCTTTTTTCTAAAAATGATAATAGCGCAATCCGAGTCTCGCTATTTCCAAGCACTTTCCAGCACTACTATTTCTCGTCTCGTCTCATGTCGACATCAATGCTAGTTTTGATAGATTTCTTACATCAGTACTAGACTGTGTGTATTAGATAACTCCATTACATAAAAACTGCTGATAAGCTGCTTTAGATTTAAAATTGCATTATATTATTAAAATATCAGCATTTCTAATGTATCGATTTAGTTAACTTATACATATTCATGAATTTCTTTAGTTTTTAGTTATCCCTATCTACATAGACTCTAATAAGACCACGCAAACATGGTGGGTATGCATTGCAACTTAAAAACAACGCTATCCGTTTGCAAAAAACGGTAAATACAAAGGCAAAAAATGAACGTTCTACGATCAGGAAACAAAGCTCACGCTGGTGGAACATTAGAATGCCCACACGTGAGAGAGAGAACGGCAGCGAATAACGGACGGAACGTGAAATATTGTTCGAATTTTACCCTCGACTGTTCACATTACGTCTGTACAAATTTAATCGTATTAAAATTAAGCCCGGGGCATTGTTAAAACCGTATGCAAATGCCGCGGTTAACGTAGGTTACAGAGCCTCTACAGAGTCGCGAGTCGCTTCAACGAATGCATGTTCGCTCTGGGGGTTCGTACGTAGGCCCCCCGCGTGCAGAGTATGATGTAAAATGTGTAAATATTCGCATACACTCCGGCAGCGCGAACATGAATATTCATGAACCGTGTCAACCTCGGACAGGACCGTTCGCAAATATTAACGTAAATTTGCACCACCTATATAGCCAGGCATCGTCACCGCAATCCTACATCACATATAGTACAAAGGCAAAGGATTAAACGGCGATCTTTTTCATTATCTTATTCTCTCTTTTGGCGTTACGGACGCGTTATTACACTAGATGGATACAGAATCGGATACGTCATCCTTTATTTTCTCTACGGTCTCTGAGTAAGCGTGATAATGCCCGGCAAAACGTTCATTTACGCTGGACCAAAACGACCTCATCCGATATAGAAAAGAACGGATTTCAGAAGATTAAAAAACCGCCCTTTCTTTTGGAATGGGTCAGTCAGTTTTTAGACAATTATATTTCCGCGAGAGAAGTTGAGCCCCTTAATCCATGGCAAAATAATAGAAATTTGACGGCTTTATTGTATATTTAAACCATTCGCCTAAGACATCAATAGATTTTGACCTATCGTGGCCTTAGTACGCAAAATCGGTAACACAAACATTAGAAACTTTCAAGGATACGCACAAAAACTGATTTCACTGGACTGCAGTTGTTACATTCTTCGAAAGCGTTTGGAGCAATTACAGTTTTGAACTTTACATTGGACTATTTATTTTTCAGGATTTTAATATAAAAATATATTTTAGGACTGAAAAAAGATATACCATTAATGCCATATTATTATACTAAAAATAAACATTTAATTAAATTACGTATTGTCACTGTGCACGGCATCAAAATTACGAAGTTATAAATACGTCTGGCGAAGACGCTTTATCCATTTAAAATTTAAATAGAAACTCTTACAACGCCGAAGAGAACGTTTATTAAATTCACAATAGTAGCTATCGCTTTTCAGTCCCGAGCGTATTTCCTTGCAAAACTCAGATGGTTGGTTCATCTTGATATAATGTGTAGTCATTTGCCACGGCTGGTTATTCAAATAAGTTGATTTCCTTTTTACCCATTTCGCGGCAAATTCAGCGAGCATCCCCTATCTCTATCTCACTCCTCAATATTATATGTCGCTTTTCATCGTAATTTTTCACCGCAAATGCGTTCTTAAAGGAGTTTAAATTTGCAGTTGGAAAGACGAGGACAAGAATATGATGAGATAAATGCAACACCGACGTTATACCATAATTGAAAATATTAAGGTGTACGTTGGGGGAAACGCGTTGTGCAAATTTTACTGTGCAGGTGTGCATTGTTATTTACTTTTTATTTTATTTGATCAGACTATCTTCTATAGGCTTTGATTGTTGATGATATCTTAACAGCGATTGCTGGCAAAAAACTGACGGTGTTGGTTTTACTCGGTTTTTCGACCTCAGACACTATCAGCAATAACAAAGCATAAAAAACAAGAGCCAGACAATACAAGAAAATAATTAGACAAGTTAAGCAGTCATCCTCAGTATAAACGTATTTCTCGAAAAGATACCTTTTTAGTTGTCTCTTAAAGGCATGGAGTGTGACACACGTCCTGATGCCAACCAGTGGGTTGTTCAAATATACATACGAGGGCGGTTTGATAATTAATTTGGTTTGCTATGAAAGAAAACAATTTGAGTTTTGCAACGTACTTTATTTTTCTTGCCCCAA
Source organism: Holotrichia oblita (assembly GCA_023690525.1). Taxonomy (NCBI): domain Eukaryota; kingdom Metazoa; phylum Arthropoda; class Insecta; order Coleoptera; family Scarabaeidae; genus Holotrichia; species Holotrichia oblita. The sequence goes on along the minus strand of CM043021.1, from coordinate 19,800,477 downwards.
CGTTTCTCCAGTTTCGCAATTCCTCCACGGAAATGAATTTCTTCGATGCTTTCAAAATACTGGTTTACTTCCTGTATGACCTCTTCATTGGACTGAAATTTTTGTCCTGCCAGAAAAGTTTTTAGTTTCGGGAATAGATGGTAGTCCGAGGGAGCTAGATCTGGCGAACACGCAGTATGCGGAAGCAGTTGAAATCGTCGCTCTGGGAGCATTGTCATGATGAAACAACACCTTTTTCTTGGCCATTACCGGGTGTTTCTCTGTTATTGCCGCCTTTAATTGGTCCAAAAGTGATGTATAGTATTCTCCGGTAATGGTTCTTCCCTTTTCAAGGTAGTCAAATAGGATAATTCCTTTTGCGTCCCAAAAAATTGATGACATTACCTTTCCAGCGGATGGAACGCATTTCGCTTTTTTCCGAGCCGATTCGCCATGGGCAATCCATTGTCTCGACTGCTGATTTGTTTCCGGGACATAGTGGTGTATCCAAGTTTCGTTCATTGTTACAAAACTGCGAAAAAACTCTACTGCATTCTTCTGAAATACTTGCAAATTGTCGGCAGATATTCGCATGCGAATTCGCTTTTGCTTTTGAGTGAGTAAACGCAGCACCCATCTTACGAAGAGCTTTTGCATGTGCAACTCCTTATGCAAAATGAAGTGAACTCGCTCAGTCGAGATGCCTTTGTGGCTTGCGCTAACTCGCGCACTTTCACTCGTCTATCGGCTAAAATCAAGTGATGGATCTTATCGATGACTTCGGGTGTCACAGCTGATTTCGGGGCTTCAGGACATGGTGCATTTTTAATGCTTGTTCTGCCACGCTTAAACTCATTTACCCAAAGTCGAACACACTCATAAGGAGGACATGAGTCACCTAATGTAGGTAAAATTCTCTCATGAATTTCCTTCGCTGTTTTCCCTTCCAGATGAAAGATTTGAATCACACCACGAATTTTTCGCTATTATATGAAACACTTCTGTTTAAGTAACTGTCAAACAACGAATTACAGTCAGAATGACTTAAGACCAGAGAATATTAACTCATAGGAATGACACTTTACATGATAATTCCATATACAGATTACATTTACGTCCTCTATTAGTTTGTGAACCAAGTTAATCATCAAACCACCCTAGTACATATAACCGTTCGGTAGTGTGGACCGCGCTCAAATTATCTGCATACCTAGTGACCATGTGATCAGGTACGATTCAAATAGCTTGAATGCAGTACCACGTATCCTCACAGCTTTCATCTTCGTCAAAGTCAAGGACATCAAAGGTTTTCGTAAGGTCAAAGAAAATCTCAAGCTCCTTATTTCTCTCGTCAAGTTCACTGTATACATATGTTAATAGTTGAAATATAGAAATCGACCTTTCAGACAGAAACCCGAATTGATTGGTGGAACCGAGCCTGTGTTTCGCCAGAATGGCGATGACCCTTTCATTAACTACTCTTTCAAAAACCTCAGCGAGCGCAGTTGGTATAGTGACAAGTCTGTAAATGTTGATATCAAACTTGTTTCTTTGCTTGAACACATGAATAATTTTAACAACCTTCAGCGCATCGGGAAAAATACCCGTCCCCAAACACTAATTACATATGTAAGAAAGAGCTATCGCAATGCTTCCAGCTAACATAATTCATAATTGAACATGGAATATTGTCAACCCCGAGGAATGCTCACTTGCTAAGTCCTTGATGATTCCTTCTATTGCGCAAGGGTCAGTTGGTGCAAAGTAAGCTGTCTGATGAAGAGTTGCTACCGTGTCCAGAGTGCCTGGGCAGAGGTTTGGATATATCGCAGAAATGATTGTTGAACAGTTCAGATAATAATTTGAGGTAGTCTATGAGGATATTTTTATGGTTGTATACTGATAAGCCGACTGATCTATCGCGATATGGGTTTATTATTTTGTTATATTTCAAGAAGTCGGGTCGATGGCCGTAGTGGTTAGGCGGCTGACTATCCTTGTGAGAGGACGATAGGCGCCGGAATTCAATTCTCTGGAGGGACGGTGACATTTTTTCAGAGAATTTAATCTCGGATCGACTTGCCATTCGCTGTTGGGAGCAAAGTGATTAACAGCGGGGCATCGTAAAAGGCGATATGATGCTGTCACAAAGCCAATTGAACATAACATACACACACAAAACTACACCACGAGAGTTGCAGTGATAGCCAGACAAGCGATACAGCTTACGGAGTCACTGCAACTAAGCACCCACCACATTAAAAAAAACGTATAGCATGAATACTTAGAACAATTTAAATATATTGCCCAAGAAAATTATAGCAGTCTGTCAGTTTAAAATTTAAATAATTCGTAGAGTAGAAGCAATTAGCATTCTAGTGTAAAAACACTGTTTTTTGAAGTGAGAGGTAAGTCCAACTGATGAGCAAAAATAAAGATGTATGTTTGTATATTGTAATATAATGCCTGCTGCACAGTCTTCGCTTAATTCGAAAAGTTGCTGCACCTGCTGCTTTAAAAAGTTACAAATTTACGCCACTAAACTTGTCAAATCTGCCTGTCTACCGCCAATTACTTCGAATCTTTTTTCAGGACGTTACGGCATACACGCAAGGTACAATAAATGAGACTTTGTCAAATTGCCTCGGTAGAATACCTAAATAGATTTATGACACCTGTAAAATATTTAAATGTTTAATGTTGATTAAAATCGTGGTAATGTAAATTAATTAAAAAGTTACATTAAATGTTAAGTTAAAATGAAGATAAAATATGGCAAAGCCGGAGTATTATTAATCATATCATTATTAATTCGACGTCTAATGCATTGCAGTAGTAAATATATCTTCTAAAAAAGATTAATTGAACAAAGTATTAAGCGAAAAATGTGATAATATGTACGTCTAAATATATACATACTGTACTGATCATACTGTCAGCTTCTTCAGAAGTTCTCTAAAGACTGATGTTGATGTCTTCTGCTCCTCGCGGCTATACCCAATCCTTGCTCCGGATACGCATTACTGCAGCGGAGCAGGGACTGGCTATGTAACGAGGAGCAGAAGACATCAATATCAGTCTTTAGAGAACTTCTGAAGAAGCTGACAGTATGATCACCGAAACGTCAAGTTTGTTACAACAATGACGGCAACACCGGAAAGATACATCTTCACATAAGATTTCTGTTTAGCTAGTAGTAACTATAGTAGAGCTCAGGTGACAGCTTCTTTCGCTTAGTGTAAAAAAATGTGAATTAAAATCTTAAAAACAGAGACCAGCTAGGTACATATTAGTATTTAATTTCACACAGTACAAGAGCAAACTGTGGGAGGGGATGAAGAACATGAAACGTTTTTGGGTGGCTGCAAAGATTCAAGGCGTGTAAACGTCCATACCTCGCGCAGAAATATTTATTGAATGTATTAAACTTCGAATATCGATATATTAGAGATGTATAGAATTGTTCAACGTCAGATAAATATAAGAAATCGGAAAATGCGTTTCGCTAAACTGTCTTAAGTCCTTTTTATCTACAGTCGTGTGCAAAATAATAGGATCAGTAGTTCAAAAAAAAACAATACATTTATATGAAAGTGACGAAGAAAAGACGAGAGATACCAGAGATTTTCTTAATGTTCTAAAAAGTGCTACGTTTCAACGAAAACGCAAAGATATAGAAGGGCTGGGCCGAATATGGGCTTTGCATATAGTATGGGCCCCTAATAAAAAATCTATTAAGTAAGTGTCGCCACTTATTAGTGGGAGCTTGAAATGCACTTACACCTTGGAGTAAAAGTTTGCAACTAAGGTTGAGTTGCCTGTTAATTGCGCAAGTGAGTTTTGTGAGTAAACGTGTTTTGCGAATTCCATCAATTTTTTTGAGGTAAATTGTTATGTTGAAATTTAGCAGGTTAAGCTTAAATTCGCCTGCGGTCTTTGCACTAAGCTGCTGTTTTAGGATCAACTTGTCTTACGTTCACCCAATTTTGTGATTTATCGGACCTCAAAAAAATATGCGTGTTTCAATTCTAAGGTGGAATTTTGATAATATGGGCCACTCTAAATATAGGCCCGGGCCCATATTAGGACCACTGTCGTAAAAGTAAATTATTTTTGCAGATCTGCCATGCCACGTTCTAAATCGAAATTTGAAATAAAAAATCTAAGATAAAATTCTGATGTTAGAAGCGATGGACGCAATTAATCAGAACAAAATGGGCTTAAACAAGGCTTTTAAAGTTTTTCAGGTACCACGCTCCTCTTTACAAAGATTTTTAAGAAAACAAAGAGAAACCAATTCAGATGCTCAAAAAGTTCCAAAATCTGAGCTGAAATCTAAGAATAAAGGAAAACGGGCCAAGAAAAACGTTAACAAAAATTTGAAGAGGAAGTCGTAGACTTTACTCCGGCTGACGATGATATTGATGAAGTTGGCCAAAATATTCCTGATGATGAAGATCCTGCTTGTATGCTTTGTGATGTTCGTTTTACTCAAAATAACAGGAGAGAATTGTGGGTAAAGTGCCAGATGCGTTGTTTGTGTGTTTATATTTTAATTTTATCTCTAATGTTGATACTGATGTTTTATAATAGATACTAAGTTTATGTTTTTTTAATCAAATAAAGTTAATTTTATGATATTCAACAGTTTTATACGTTTTTAATAGGGGCCCATATTTCATGCAGTTTACCACTATTTCAAAAGATTGCCTTGAATCAAAGTATTTTTCTAATTTTTTTGTTCTAACAGCTTTATTCAAAGAAAAACACAAATACTGAAAAAGGACTAGCTGCATTCCACTGGAATGGATCTCGAAATATTTTGAACTACATGCTATAATTTTTTAGTATTGGATGGTCTAGCACTTTGTATACTTCTCTTAATATCCATCCACAAATTTTCTATGGGGTTAAGATCTGGGCGTTGACCAACTATTACATTACATTATTATGCTGCTCTACCCAATTCTTAACCCGTCTGGCCGTACGCTTAGGATCATTACCATGCATGTACAGTCAACGTATTGGAATCTCCGCATACGGTAACATTATGTCTCTTAATATAGTGAGATACACATCCACTGTCGTAGCTTCACCTATTTTATAAATTAGTCTACCCCAAATCAGGAAAAGCACCCTCACACCATTAATGAGCTGCCACCACCACGCTTCATCGTTTTTTTTTGTGTACTGTGGAAGAAACTCGGTCGTCGTACGTGCTGTTTGCTTCACTTGTTGCAGAATAGCTAGATTTTTGTCTCGTCAGACCACAAGATGACGCCCAATCGAGATGGTCTTTACCTTAAGAAGTACCACTTTCCGTGGTACTCTAGCGCGCAAATTGGATTCTATTAATTTTCTGAACAACTGAAGCACTAATATTAAGTCCTAATTACATTACTATGTTTGCAGATGTATAGTAAAAGGTTCAGGTTTTGCTGTTCGATTCCATTTTTGCAGATGTTTTCCTAATTCTTCCTCTGGTTTCTGTTTTATTTGTCTATTTTATGGCGCTGGCAATCATTTTGGCAAAACAACCTATTGTATTTTGTATGAAGTGAATTCACTATCAATACTAGATTGTTTAATTAATTCAGACTAATATAAAATTGTTTTGGCCGCTGCTATTTTTTTTGCACAGTCCAACTACTCACTATCGAATTGTGGCGGATACCACACTAACTAGAATTGAGGGAATTCCCGTCTTATATCGTGTTTCGATCTAACATACCTTAACAATCCACTACCATCTGTGATTACAGTTTAGCTTCTGCCCTGGAGTGTTGCTATTATTGTGCACACGTCTGTATATTCATTTAATATTATTACTACAAAATTTAAAAGCTGAAATATTGATTTCTTTGTTGCAATCTAGAAAAGTCAAAAAGAAAAACGTAGTATAGGTTAGGCAGCTTTAACTATTTCTGAGGTAACGGATATCGTTTTGAATCACAAAAAGGACGTAGCACATGGATTGCAAATAAATTTTTTATCTCTTTGATTTTGTATAAAGTTTAGAGGAAATTTTATGATGACTCTATACTAGATAATACTATAAATACTTTCTGTAAAGATGCTGGTAATTTTTTAAATATTAAATTAATTTGAACCTATAACTGTCTAAGCTATATTCACAATATAATCGGAAAAAAAGAACGCTCTGATGACTTTCGAATCAAATATTTATTTTTAAAATATATTACACATATAGATAGCATAAATTTAATTTACTTCGAAACTTTTTCACGCAACTTCAACCTTACATACTTAAAATACGTTGAAATAGATAATAATTTTCAAATAAAATAAATATAAAGTTCCGAAGTAAATAACAATGACTAGTTTACAAACATGAATAAATTATAACAATTCTTATAATATTGTCATTATATTTCTTGAGAGATTTCGTCGTGACAAACGACAACTTCTACAGAGGGACTATCACTAGTAGAATCTAAATCATCTGATAGGCTTCCTTCTGAATTAGATTGGTTTGGTGTCTTAGGTTTACTATGTTTCATATAATCTACAACTAACTCCAATCCTATTAAAGCTCTGAGATCTCTAACTCGTTTCTCCTCATCCGTCAATTCTTTCTCATCATCTTTACAGGTTTCTTTACTCGATTCAGAAACATCTATAGGTTCCGATTTACATGTTGAAGCATGCAAATCTTTATACATTCTACTGATATTCCTCATTATATAATTAGTGCTGGTTTTATTCGAAGTTTTTTCAAACCCCATTGATTTCACGTCAAATCTCGTTTTCGTTTCTTTTACATCCGTAAATCTATTGCTTAGATTCATCGGAACGTTCTTATTTGAACTTGGTATTGGAACACTGAAAGCTGAAGTGTGTCTAGTTTGCTTAAAACCCTCACGACCTGGTGTAGAATTTCCAGAGCTTTCATCAATTATTTTAATACCAGTTTCAGGGATACTACTGGAAGAAACTGATAGGTTATCTTTATTATTTTTACCATCATATATATGTCCAGAAACTCTCAAATCAATAAAAAAATGTAATGGATCTAACCCATATGGGGGTGGATATAACGAAGGATACCATAAAGGTGGGGGTGGTGGTAACATCAGATTAGTATCTGGGCTTAAATTCTGCTGTATCCCGGGAAATAACCCAGTATGATTTTGATGGGGTAAATGCTGATCATTTTTCTCAAGAGATGGATAACCAATCGGCAGTTTACTTTCGTTATTTTCAGGAATTTTCGTAACATTCCCTGGTGGATGTTTATCCGTTGTCAATTCCAACGGTCTTTCTAATCTTTTCATATCATAAGCTGCTTTCATATTCCAATCGTTCACATTAATATCACACGTTTCTTTCTTTGGAGTTTCTGTATGGTAATAATCTGTAGCTCGAGATTGCGTCCACGATCGTTTTCTGGGTCTTCTAGTGTGTTGGTGGTTGTTCTGCATTCGCGCAGAATCCGATTTTGCTTGAACGAATGATTTTAACATCTCGCTGAAGAAGTAGCTATTGGGTACCATGGGCATGTTATATAGATATGGCGGAGTTGCTGCTAATAATCTTGAGACTAGGTCTGTATTTCTGAATTCTAATGGTGATGTACGCGTTTTTGGGTGTGGTTGAATTTCTTCGTTGGTAGAAGACATCTGAAACAAAAAGAATCATAGAATGGATTATTATAAGTCGTATTTTATTATTGTTAAGTGATTATGTAAAACTATGTTAACTATTTAAGAGAAGGGGATATACAAATAGTATATGGGACACATTTCAACATAATTAAATTCGTCTGAATTAATTCTAAATGACAAAGCAGCATTTATCTTTATTTATTCTATAACATTTATTTCTTATTGCGTATTGTGACAATTCTGATGACTGACGTAACAAAAAGCTAACGTAAACTGTACATTTTAATTGGAACAATATCAACTTGACAATTTTCGAAGAGTAGCAATTGTTTACGGAATTAGACCATCTTAAATGACATAACAGATCGCAACGTTTCGACGTCAGTATCAAGTACCTTTCATTAAACTGATCTGTCTCCGAATTACGCCGTAGATAGTGAGACGAAAGACAGAATTCATTAATCCAGTCGTGGTTCGTCCTCTTTCTCTTCGTATTTCTCTTTTAGAAGCGCTCAAGGGCTGACAATCACACTAACGACCGTCAGATGAACAATCCAAACACAAGCAAGACTTAAACTCAAATTAGCTCCGCCGTGTATCGTCTTCTCCTTTCCCAGCGGCTTGTTCCTACTCTTCCCACTGTCGACGAAAGGGGTATTACAAAGGTACACCTTAATTTTATATTAATTGTTCCTTCCTGGCGTGTCTTCGGGGTAGAGGAAGCTACGTGAAAATTAATTCAGATTGGGAAAATGATTAATAAAGAATGGAGCCAGCGGCGTTCTGGAGGGTTAAGAAGGATGAGGAACAGGATGCCCGAAACCGCCTTCTTGCTGGTGAAAAAGCAAACGGCAAAGTTTCGCGTAACTTTTACGCGAGTTATTCCACCGCGAGCAAACAAAAAAGAAAAACGAATTTATATCTCTGCCATCTAGCAGCCCAAGTCCCGGTTCGGATTTTAAATGATGAGTAATTATTTTAAAACGTTTCCACGGGAAAACAACATGGAAAAGTTTCGCGAAGCCGCGTCGAGGAAGTTTATTATTCCGGTGGAGAAGTCGAAGAAGGAAGGAAGTCAGAAATAATAATGATGATACCGGGAAATCCGACGGTGTTTTGTGTATATTTCGGGAAACTGGAATAATAACGATTAATTTGAGATTAGTTAAAGCTTTCGATCCTTATAAGAAGTCTGATATTAGTGGAGAAATTCTAAACATTTTCAAGTAGCGATTGTTTTAATTAAGTTGTAAGTGAAGTTGATTGACGAACAAAAAAAACTTGCACACGTAGATGATGAAGGGAGCTTTAAAGAAAGTTATGTGCTGCCATCTGCGTATTAAGTCAACAAATTAGTATCTAAGGATAAGTCTGTGTATTAGAGTAAAAAGCATTTGTAACTCTGTTGTTGCGAAAGAAAGAAATTATAATCCGTAAGCATTGATCTCTTTTTTTCTACTTCTAATTATCCATTCCATTCAGTTTACTGACTATTTTCGCTTTATTTATATCCTCATTACTTGAACTCGATGGTCGCAGAAGTAAAAGCGCCTAGCAATGGTCCGGGTTTCGAATTTTGTTAAAAACGAAGAAAAAAGAACATATAAAGAATGTTACAACGCAACACTATTCTACCTAAACTGATCAAAAATAATCTGCTTGTACTTATGCAGTGTATGTTCAGAAAAGTTTAAAATGTTGATCCAATCGGAAATTACGTCAAAGAAACTAATATGTTCTGGCAGAGAAAAATTTGGCTCAAGTTGGTCTACAACTGCACCCGGAATGACCTCTCACTTAACACTTATTCTGTTTTGCTGTGGAAAGATTTCCTATAGTAGATGGAGATAAAACATCAGTTTTTGTTGGACAGGTTGGAGAACCTAAAATATTGTCTTTTACAGTGTTCATTTAAAGCAAGATTATTATCTTTGCCACAGTTATTTAGTAAATTGTTACGTTCTTTTTAGTAAATTGTTATCGCAAATGTTTCTAACATAGTATGTTTAGTATTGAGAAAATAAAATGTTACATTACATCCCATAAATATTCATCTTGGCAAGATAAGTTACTGGCTAATGATCAGCAAATGTTTCTAACATAGTATGTTTCAGAAGTAGTATTGAGAAAATAGACGAACTTCAAGATTACATTACATCCGATAAATATTCATCTTGGCAACAAGGGAGGGTGGCATTGAGTAGTTCCTGATAGGACCCTAAAACACAAATTACTTGAAACACAAATAATTAACTTCAACGAGCTACAAATAAGCATAAATTTGTACGAGTATTGTTTCCAGTGGAAATTAAGTGACCTAACACAGATGACATCAATTCGTAGAAATCTTCTTTACCATTCTGTAGAATCTTCCTTTACTGGATTAAATATGAAAGTACAGACAGTACATCAAAATTAACGTCTCATGTGATTTTGTACTAATGGAAAAACTAAGTTGAAAAGGTATTTTGACTTGAAAGGCTTAACATGACCAGTCGAAATCAAAGCAGAACTGGATTCAACACTATTAGAATCCGCTCCTTCGTTTTCAGTGGTTAAAAACTAGGTTACTGAATTTAAACGTGCCCCCATGTAGCATGTAACGTTTTAAAAACGTTATAATAATGTTCTCTGAAGCTTTACTAAACACGTTAATGTAACTTTTCAGAAACTCTTAATGTCACAAAAATAAAACGTTATAATTGAACGTGCCATAAACGTTACAATTTAACGTTCATTAAACGTTACAGTTTAGCGTTCTGTAAATGTTAGATGAGAAACATTTTATTAACGTTTTATAGAGTTGATACTGGAAAATTGAAAAATGCAGAATTTTCTTTCCAGTTTTGCAAGCTGAAACTTAATAAAGGAGAGTTATGCTCCTGTCCTTTCACACGATTAACTCCACTAAGCCTTAACGAATACATTTAGCACTTGCATTCTTGGTTTCATTGATTTCAGAAGGTTGTATGAAACGGTAACTTTTCGTATAAAGTGAATACTAAGAGAAGATATAGAATGTACCTAATTATACTTTATTCACGGTGATTTATCAACATCCAGTGTGCATGCACCAACACAAATATATTTAATAAATCTAATGTGTAATTCTCTACAAATCCTTTTAGTAGTATCAGTTCTGGAATATAGAAATATAGGAAAGAAGTTATTTCAGGTACGTATCTTTTCATATTTAATCATGTTTCTAATAAAACATGATGTACTATATATACAATAGTCCATGTGTTTATTAATTTTGTTAGAGAACTATTATGTATCTAAACGAGCTTAGAGAAAGAATCTTCGAAATAATGGGTATTTGAAATGTCAACCACCCTGGTAGCACGAAAACGTTTTTAAAAGGTTAGATAAAGGTTAGTTGCAACGTTCAACGTTTATAAACGTTAAAATAACGTTGCCTAACGTTACTCACTAAACGTTAATGTAACGTTAAAAAGATATCGTTATATTTGGTTACTTTGACGGTGAAAATATAACCTATTAATAAACGTTTGATACGTATAAACTTTTTAACAGATAATGAATAATTAGACGGAGTTTACGTTGTAGAAATTAGAAAATTAATTTATAACTGTTTATTTACCTTCCTATTTTTTTGATGTAGTACGAATTTACATCATAGTCTTCACTTTACTGTTATTTATTTAATTCGGATATGTTACATATTTTTGTAGTTTCATCGTTATCAGAAACTAAGCTATGGCAATTAAATGGCGTTAAAATTTAATGTATTGTATTCCTTTATCAAAATATTTTTGCATTTTCCAACGTTAATAAAATGTTTCTCGTGTAACGTTTACACAACGTTTATGGAACGTTAAATTATAACGTTTTATTTTTGTGACATTAAGAGGTTTCCTAAACGTTATATAAACGCGTTTAGAAACCTTTTTAAACGTTTTACAAATTTCTGGGTAATTTATTTCTATATTAATAAACAACTGATATCCATTAATATAGTAACGCACGTAATTCAGGAAACATGTTCACAACTAACAAGAACCAAAAAAGACTAACGGTATAAAAATGAAATATGTTTTAGAAACTGTTTTAAAGTAAATATTTATTCAAAAAAGCGCCAGGTTGTAGAAGGTAAAAAACTGATTCAATTATGTAGTAGTGGAAACGGCAAAAATATTTTCATAAACGAATACAATACGTTTAATTTCGACGTCACTTAATTGCGATAGCTTAATTTTTGATATCGATTAAACTACTAAAAATTTGTAACATATCCGAATTAAATGAATAGCAGTAAAGTGAAGAATATGAAGTAAACTCTTTTCCCATCAAAAAATAGGAAGGTAAAAAGGTAGCTATAAAGTAATTTTGTAATTTCTTCAAAATAAACCCAGCATCTTTACCCATTATCTATTAAAATGTGTATACCTAAGTATTAACACGTTATATTTTCACCATTAAAGTAATTAAATATGATGACGTATTTTTAATGTTACATTAACGTTTAGTGAGTAACGTTTAGGCAACGTTTCTTTAACGTCTATAAACGTTGAACACCTAGTAACCTTTATTTAACCTTTTAAAAACATTTTCGTGCTACCGGGGTGGTCGTATCAGCACAAATAATGAACCCCATAGTGGACGTCCAAAAACGGTTACTATCCCTGATATGAAAAAATCCACTGTATCGGCTTGGACGAACGTCTAACAAGAGTGCGTGAGGTAGCAGATATTATAGGTAACTCAAATGACAGTGTGTACAGAATTTTAACTGAAGAGTTGGAAATTATTCGGTGCATTGGGTGTCACGGTTACCTACACCGGAGCAAATACTGAATCGTTCGTTTGCATTCAGAAGGATTTTGCACGCCGTTTCATTGCCGCCGATGAAACTTGGCTGCACCATTACACTTCCAAAACGAAAGAATAATCCAAACAGTGGACAAAAAAGATTCTCCGCTACCAAAGAAAGCAAAAACGGTTTTGTCACCAGGAAACATTATGGCAACTGTATTTTGGGATTCTTGTGGACTTATCTTGGTTGACTATTTAGAAAAGAGGCAAATTAATAGATGTGGAGTATGATGCAAATTTGTTGCAACAGTTCAGCGATATTTCACAAAGAAGAAAGTTCTTTTCTATTAGAATAAAGAACCTCACACAAGTCTGCGATTGCAATGGCAAACATTCATAAATACGCCCTGTTTCCCAGAGTTGGCTCCCAGCGATTATAATTTTTTCCGAACCTGAAAAAAATAGCTCTGCCTCTGTAAATAGCTATGTTGAGGACTTGGATTCATCAACTTGCAAGCAAGGCATCCTTTGCAACAGTACAACATTTCTTTTTTGGCATATTCTGTCTTTCTTTGGCAGTTGATATCATTTTCGTTTATTGTTAGACCATATTGATTAACTTTAATTTCTAAATTGATTATTAATGATCTTTTCGTCGTTTTTCTATTCCTATTCTTTGCCACATTTCCTTCTGTTCGCATCATATATGTATATACTTCTTTTTTTAGCACACATATTTTGCTTGTTTTATCAAAATCAAACTTTATTAAACTTACTTTGGAGGCTTTCTTTATTGTCGCTTCATTCTGTAGAAACGAGGAGGACTTAATTTTATTTGTCAAAAATTTTATTTCCTAGAATTCTATGGAACAGACAGATATTTTTATGTAATCTAAATATATTCGACTATCACGTAATAATTTCTCACACTCTATTCATAATCTGGTCATTTCAACTGTTTGCTTTTGAATTAGGGTACATTAATTTTCTGCTCCGGGATATACGATGGTTAATCTGTCAGGGCCGGTCTAATGTGCACCTCAAGATCCAAGACGTCTCGATTGTTCCTTCCAAACGGAGGACGGTCGCAGACAAGAGACTTAAACCATTTGCAGATTGGCTGGTCCTTAATTAAATCATCTGTGTTTGCATTGCATCGCGAAAGGGCCGTAAGCGAAACAATAATTCATATTCACGATTATTACACAATAGGTGCTGTACGAATCGCAAGACGTGTGGACATCTTAGGGAAACGAGAATCTTACAGGAACCGTGAATCGTATGATTTATTAATTTGTGAATAATGGAAATGGAGACCGGCTGTTTGTATAGGGGTGAAATTGATTTAGAGGAAAGTAATTACATTAATATAATGACTATAATTTATACAAAGATTAAACTTAAAATTTTTGAAAGATTTTAGATGTTATTTTAAGCGATTTTTTTAACAGCGTTAAATAAACTCGGATTGAATTAAATCAAACACCAGACAACATCAGTCATTTTGTTACAAGCAAAAGTCTAACTTCAAGTAGATAGTTTGATAGTTATGTCTATGTTATCTGAAAGGTTTTCAATTTCAACTGTATAAAAGTGATATATGTCGTAAATGTCACAATATTTTTTCTTTGATATAATCCGCTTTTTATTTGTAGAATAACCTTGATACCAATGGCGTAGGTTGTGTAACATACCTATCCCATTATCCTCTTTTTTGCCCCTTTCAGTTTTTCTCTTTTTCCCGTTCGTCGGTTGTTCGGAGTTCGGACAGGAAACGAAACCAACAAATTGCAAAAATTGTTCATTGTTCAGTTGGACATTGTGATGGTCGGGGACCGAGTGAGTCGCCCGCGGCCACGGTGATGGTGCATCGCCATAGCGATGCCGATTGTTTTCGTCTGCATTGTCTTGCGCCTGTCTGCCTCCGGTACACAATGGTCCAGTCTCTCTCTCCGGTCGGGTATGGTATTGTTGTCTGGTCTGATGGCGGAGTGGAGGCCCGCCATAGATATACGTTCAACGTTCGTTACATTATACTCTTGGAGTAGCGCTAGCAGCACGTTGAAGAGAAATATATCGGCGAGTTCAGGGTACGTATCACCTCACCGACGAAAGCTTCGACTTCCGTGAACTTTGGACCGGCATTGTTGGTGCTACTCAGTTGATAACCGCCGTACACACAACTTTACAGGACTCCGGGAAGTTACGACCATTGTCGAGCAATACATGCAGGGCTAATGAAATGTGCTGTACGTCACTGACAATTGTTGCGATGTTTCGTCTCTGTGTGCGTGCCTTGTTGCTACTGCTATTGATGAAGATTTTCATTTCAGAATATATTTATATATACATATATGTATGTATATACGTTACATGCGTGAAAAGGAACATTTATGACTGGATAAATATATCTCCAGTAATAAATAAATTTGTATAAAGCGCTTTGGAATCAGGTGCAAGAGGATTTAACTTGCTTTATTATAGAATCTTATAAACTATGTTGTGCACTACAACTCTATAATATAAAGTAGGTATAACAATATTTAGTTATTTTTATTCTTACTAATAAATAAAGTATAATGTTGAAAATGTATTTCGTATCTTTAAAAAAAGTCATGCATGTCTGCATAGATATATGTTTAGACCCACACCAACATAGCTGTTGTGTTTCTTTCAACGTTTTCAGCTGTATAAATGAACTAGACACGAAGAACGATATAACTGAAGCGTCTCTTTATGCAGATGTACTACTTCACGCTCAACAGATACAAGAAAACACACTCAAGCACCGGTAGTGACGCCGTACGGCGTTCCATTTCCCCCGGTCGTTCTGAATTGATTCTTCCGAAAATAAAGGACACGAACAAATTTAATTCTTCGCCGCGTATAATGCGATGAGACGACGGCATCCTCCGTCCATCCACTCTATTCCGCTTGCTGATTCTCGTCAGAGAATCACGGAATTGTTAACTAATTTGTTTCGCTTTTTTAAATTAAAGAGAAGAAACGTCGGTCTTATCTAATAGAATAACTGATCGGTCAATCTATATATTAGAACATTGTTTTGGGCTATCCAATTGTAAAGCATTTATACAACTGATTCACCAAAAACGATTCAGATCATTGTTATCAAAGATTTTCTAAGCTTAATCTTGATTACAGCTTCCGCTATGTTAATTCAGTCGTCAGCGACGACTTGTAGTCCTGATAACTAAGGGTTAATCATAGTAACAAGCGTTACTAAGATGTTTAATAAGATGTCATGGTATGAATTCGATAATCTCAAAATTTTGGCGTGTCTGGAATTATCTGCTATTATTTTCAATATTATTTGATAATTGCTGCATATCTTAATCGTAATAGACATATAATATGAAAAATAACATTTATGCCTTCGTCGTCACTAAAACGGCGGCCATGAAAGTCCTTTTTCAGTTTCTAAACAGGTAATAATCACTGGAGGTTATAATCTGTATTCCAGTAGTCTGCATTGGTGCATTGTTATGTAAGAAGCATAAAGGGAGATTCAAAATGATTCTCGTAAGAAAAAATTGTTTTCCGCAAACATTTATCTATATTTATTACCATTTTAATGAGTGAAGTTATCTACATACAAATTTCATACATCTAAGCAATTTTCTTGAGATTTGTTTACATTGGCGTTCGTGTTATAGAACTCTTTGTTTATTTATCTTATTATTTTTCAAACTGTTTTTATCTATTATTTTATATCACCAAGTTCAAAACTATTTTTGAAATCATAATTTAATAAATTATAATAAAAGATAATTTCATTGACTTTCATAAAAAATAGTGTTATGATCGATATATTCCTAAAGTCCTTTTTAATTGATTATTTAAAGTCCTACATAAGAATTTGATGTACAATAGAAAAAAGAAACAGAAATTTAAGTAATGATGAGTTAAACATGAGTTATACATAACATATACGGGCCGATTTCGTAATAAAACCTAATGCCGTATTATTATTTAAAGTCACTATTAAATATCTACAAATTGATTACATTTCATTTTTACGAGAAAAAACACCAATCCATAATCGTTTATAGTCGGTAAAAATGCGAGTTCAATGATAGGTTATGTTATTCTTATTCGTGACAGGTCCTTTCACTTACTTGTGCTCCGCCACTGATTTAGTTCAAACCATCCTCTACATCATTGTGATAGAATAAGTAGGGAGACGACATCACGTGGCCAAAACGGGTGGAGGTCGGTCATATTGGTACTCCACTTACGTCAAACACGTAAATTATAAGTGTATGTGTCATGTATGTTTGCATTAATTGATAATTACAGTTATATGATAATAACTATTAGAAGACATTATGGTTTCTTGTGCTGTACGTAGTCCCAACAGTAGAAACCGAAGAATTCGTCTAAAATAACATTTCGTAGGTCAGTGTATGACACAAAAACAATGTGCAGGGCCGTAATTGGAAAATTTAAATTGGTGCCCTCGTATGGAGGTACCTAAATAAACTATTACATATTGAGTGTTTATATTGTCAAATTTTGACATTTATGGGTCTTGGGCCTAACAGGTGTGGGATGACGTAATTAATTTTAAATAAAGCCATCTGTTAAGTGAAGGCTTAAAATTATACTTATAATTTTCAATAGTCCGGACCTGGTGAGGTAGCCATATTGGTGCTCCATTTAGCCGTTTTGAACATACAGTAAATATGCTTCATAGCGTTTCCTAGTATATTAGCTCAATACACCCTATAGGAACGGATTTGACAATCATTTTGAATCTCATAGTACAGATGTGTGTAAAAAAAGGGTCGACTCTTATAAGCACAATTCACAATTTTTTATTTCTGTGTAAACGGATCTGCCGTGACATAGTACATATTCAGATTGTCCTAGATTTCACAGGTTATACATGAATATGTCACAATATAGATTATCAAAGGATTTCTGACATTTCTGACGTTTTCAATTTCCGACAAGCCCTTTGACATTAATGCAATTAATCAAACGAGCGTCTGCGTCACACAGTAATAGTTCAGTTGTCCCATTTTTTTATGCACACATCTGTACATATGCCTCCGGCCAGTTTTACAAATTTTTTGACTTCAATACATTGTTGTAATTTGTATTGGGGCTGGGCGATACCGACATTTTTAGTATCGGGTATCGATACCAATCGAGGTATCGATACTTACCGATGTATCCATTCCGAGAACTGAAATCGGTTAAGTATCGGCAGAAATCGATACTAGGGAACCGATACCAAATACTATGTAAATATACATATACCTATACTTCATACGTTCAAAGAATAGTTTTTTAAGTGAAGTATAGATGTCGCCGATAGTAGAACGTTAATCGTTAATAAACGTTAAGGATGCATATGACCAGACAAATATTGGCTGTCGATTGTGCTGTCAATTAATTTCAAATTGACGAGGCATCTGACAGGTGTCATAGAAGCAATAATTTGTCTAGTGCGCTGCTTGTTTACGAACGTTCCTTTGCCTCTCTACTTTAAAACTCCCGTTCTGAATATACTGTGGCGCGTTCTCTGTTTCAGTAATGGAACTAACACATCTTTGACCATATTAATACTATGTAGTATTATATTTGCCGATACCTTGGTATCGATACCTTAAATCGATACCTCAAATTGATTCCTTGGATCGATACGTCGAATTGATTTCTTGAATCGATACCTAAGTTCAAGTTGATTTCAATAATTATTATGTACAATATTATGATAGTTTGGCTTTTTTATAACAATTATTGTTATTTTACGCGAATAATTACACGTACCCTCATTCATTAATATTTGAGTCAATATGAAAACTAGTTCCATAAATATTTGTCTACAAATGATTTTTTACGATACCGTAGTTGTTACCGTAGTTGGTATCGATACATAGATATCGTTCTATTGGTATCGATACTTAGGTATTGATTCCTAAGGTATCGATTCCAATGCACCGATACCCATGTATCGATTCCAAGGTATCGATTTCAAGGTATCAATACCGAAATTATCCAAGGTATCGGCGAATCGATTCCAGTAATGGTATCGAATACTGAACGATGTATCGATACAAATATAACCCAGCCCTACTGCCTAATATGTTAACATGAACGAAAAAATCTGCGACCTCACATAGAACAAGTGTAACTATGGCAAAATATATGTTTATTCAGTAGTACCAACCTTAACTTTATTACTTTAGGAGCGTCATACGGATTGTCAATCATCGCTGTCATATTGAAACATATTTATATACAAGTTCTTAATTCAAGACGGATATCGCATATTGATATTAGCGTTATAATAACCTTCAAAACTTAAAGACTTATTTCAGGCTGATGTATAAATTTAGTCAAAACTTTGTTAAACGTCAAAATGTTAGGGCAAATTTTTTGACCACAAGTTTACTTATGATACAGAAGAGCCACAATTTTGACAGTTCTAAGATTGGACAATAAGTGTTCCAATAAAAATTTAGGCATAATACGACATAACCAATATTATTTGTTACGATTCAGTTTTTTGGCTGTAAGCATTGATTGTCTAAAACAAACGGGTCATTAGAGGCAACGCCACTACTTTCGCCATTCTTTCTGTTCTAGCGTCATCTTCCAAAGCTTCCGAATTGACCATTTTTTTACTACAGAATAAGATGGCAAATTTTTCCAATACGCCTCAACTAAATAATCTTTGAGGTTTTGAAGAGAAAGGCCCTCTCAGTGGATATTAAAGAGGGTTGCGTTCACTGAATGAATGCAAACTGCTCATCAGCTATTACTGTGCTGAAAATGGAATGTCGGTGGATGATATGTGTATCCAAACATTCAATAAGCAATATAGCATTTGTAATAATGTCGGAGGTAGATACAAAGGAAAGGTATTTGGGGAATAAAGAAGATAAGTGTATGCAGTGGGTTTTTAATAAATTATGCTGACTTGTGACATCGTCATGAATGCACGTGAGCATCTTATGGCATCCCAATTCTATGTCGTCAATGATCTGTATAACATTTTTTGTTTTGGGCTTAGGTTTAATGGAAGTCAACTTCCATACCAAAACAAATATTTATTAATGCATTTGAAGTTAATCTATTTAGGTCTTTAAAAGTAGTCTGCAAATAAAACTATTTAGGAAAATATGTGACATCATTTCATAGAATAGAACGTTGCATTATCGATTATGAAGCAGTTAACGGTATTAGGATTAATTTCTGTACGTAGAACGTATTTAACACGATTGGGCCATATTTCGAAGTAATCAACTCAGATACTCTTAATAATCCATTTGCGGTTGTGAACAATTGAAAGCGCGATGTGGCGGCGTAGCATTAACGCGAGACTTCACGTCTTGCGTCAGATCCGGAGTTCGCTACAGTTAAATTATCGCGTCGCATTATTGACGCGCCACTCGCGTTCTAATTTGACGGATTGTCTTTCGACGAGTGCTCTGTAAACTTTTAATGCGCCGCGCTGGCGTTAAAATCGAGGAAACTTTCGACCGTTTCAGAACCCGTCAACTCCCGCCCTCCCCCGAATGTAAATCAGGGGAAATGGAGACGCGATCGCGACGGTATCCGTCAGATTATTGCGAATTGCGGTCGATCGACGGCATCATTGTATTTCTGTCGCGTCATCCGCAATAATGATATAATGAGATGCGGTGGCGCTTGTGTGTGTTATATGAAAAGACAAATTAAATCAATCAAATCGCTCAGTTCTTCATTTACTTTTATCTTATCTTAGCAGAATGCAATACAATTCTAAAAATGCTTACGCGCAAGTTAATTAACTTTGGCGGCACAAGCGTATTAAATAAACAAGGATTAAGAATAAGTTTGAACAAGAAAGGTATGCTTCTAAGCTAACTAACATCATGAGCATGAGCAACAAAAAATCAAGATGAATTGTTTCAACGAAATGTTTAATAAAAAAATATGGCGATTGGTAAAGGATCTAAAACTATTTATTTAATTGCATCAATACTGCATCACTTTTCACTTTGGAGTATCGAACCATCATTAAGTACCTGTATTTAAAGGGGTTAAGAGCTAAACAGATTTACGAAGATATGTTTGGCGATTCCTTGGCGATCAATGTTCTTCGTATGCGATCCTGAAAAATTGAATTGCAAGCTTGAAAAGGGGTAAATTTTCCATTGAACATAAATATCAATCAGAATTGCCAGTTTCTGTGTCTGTCCCTGAAAATGTTGATGCAGTTCATGACATGATTTTGTCAGACCGTCGACGAACGAATATCTGACATTGAATATTTATATGAACGCATCCATTATTATAGTTCACGTCGATTTGGATATGACAAACATGTTTGCAAAATGGATTCCCAAATATCTGAATGTTGACTAGAAGTGTGGAAAGGAGAAAGCATCAAGTTCGATCTGTGCTCAGTTTGAAAATGATGCAGACTTCATAAGCTGTATTGTTACTATGGATGAAACTTGAGTCCATTTCTACGACCCAGAAACAAAGCAACAATCGATGGAATGGATGACTCTAGTTCTCCAAGGACTTAGAACTTTCGTGTTCAGAAGTCTGCTGAAGAAGTTCTTGCTTCAGTTTTTTCAGATTGCCATGGAGTGATCATGATTGATTTTCTGTATAAGGGTGGAACAATAACTGGAAATTATTAGTCGACGTTATTGACCACTCTACGCGAAAAATTGTAAAGAATAGACACAGTTGACATGCAAATAATTCGTGATTCGCCCCTTATTCACCAGCTCTAGCCCCGTCCGACTATCATGTCTTTCCTCAACTGAAAAAAGTTTAAAAGGTCGTAAATTATTCTCCAACGAAGAGGCGATAGAAACTGTGAAGGCCTGATTTGCAGAGCAAGATAAAAATGTTTTTTTCAAAGGCGTTGCAGATTCGTTTTAATAAATGTTTCCCAATTTTGTTTGCTTCTATAGAAGGCTAAGAATTTTTCAACACTCCTCGTATTTCATATTCGAAATTTTGAAAGTTGTTTCAGATTGTTCTAGATTTGTTTTATATTCTACTTTTGAAACATTACATTAAAAAGTGTACATTAAATAAGCTGAGTTTCCTGTTACTTTTTCAAAATTTTGAAAGCTGTTGCAGATTATGCTAGATTTGTTCTATATTGTTCCAGAGTTTTACAGAATATTATTAAAAATTGTTCGAAAAAATAATTGATAGTTTGCCTCCTCTTCTCTTTCAAAATTTCAAGTTTTGAAATCCGCATGCTATTCGATATATTGTTGTAGAGTTTTGCAAAATAACATTAAAAACCAGTCGAAGAAAAAAAAAACGTTTTTATAAGATCTTCTAGGTCGTTCTAGTTGTTCCAAATATTATTCTAATATTTCGTCAATCAAAACTTGAATACTTCAAAACATAGTGTAAAAATTTAAAAGAATCCTTTCCATTGATTGATTGTTCCAAAGCCTTTACAAAGCCGAAACTTAGAAAGCTGAAGTTTGAGAAAGCCTAGACAAAATTATTTTCCTTAATTTTTAATTTTGTTAAATATGATAAGTAGAAAGCTGAAATTTTGGAACAATATAAAACAATCTTAGAACAACTTGGAATAACTATCAATTTTTGTAGAACAAGTTGAACATTTTATTTTTTGGCATACTTTTTGAACTGTTCAAGTTTTGATTTCAAAACTATTTTGGAGCGACAAATTTGAAAATGCGGAGGGGGACGAATTTGGCTAATAGAGAATATTATTTTATAAAATTCTGGAATAATTTATAACAAATCTAGAATAAGCTCTCAAAATTTCGAAAGAATAGTGGCTAAATTAAGATTTAGCGGATTCAGACATATTTCAGAAATATTCGAAATTGCTAGATCAAATGAGAGATGGAAAGAGCTCCATTTCATCTAGATATCAAAGAAATTTAAAACACTTGGTAGTTACTCAGTATACGAGGCTTGTAAACTCCTAATCTATGCGTCTCATAGATGTATAGATCTCTATCTGTCTCTATCTCTCTCCAATAATATAAAAAACTAATTTTGAAAAAAAAACGCAAAGAACGAAATCCCTTCTTAGTTCTACATTGTTCCACCACATTGTAGTAAAATAATGTTAAAAATTATAGTTTTCATTTCCAGGTATTATAACAGCAACAAGCTTATCTAGAAAATTAGGTAAGATTTGGTAGAAATTGACAGAAAGTTTTTAATCTGTGTTAAGGAAGTGGATAGTTTTCGAACTGGTATAAAACGTTGGGTAATTTAATATTGACTAATAACGTTGCTGAAAGTTTAAAAAAATTGACAATCTTGCAAGCAACTGATAAAACTGAGAAATAAAACAAAACATGCTTCACGTATAATCTTAATCTACATATTGCATTTTCTATATTTCGTTACATATTCTACAGGGCCGAGTGGGACAAGTGCCGAATATTATAACTGGGTTAACAATGAACATTTCCATAATCATAGTACAAAGAAAGTCATTTTAATAAAGCCAAAAAAATAATTATTTTTAAACCTATTGTACGTGAATTCCTAATAAGGCTTTTAACACGTAAGTTAGTGGAAGTAGCCGTGACGCAGACGTTCACGCGACGCCTTAATAACGTAAGGCACAGATTGTTTGGGGTTCGAATCCGAGAAATGAATTTTAAATCTTGATTAAGTTTTGTTGTTTATTTTGACAAATGAATCGTCGTTAGTAACAATTAAAAATCGAATAATACGTGATCATTTTTGTTATTGTAAAAATTATTCATTATTTACCTCAATCCTCAAAAAATCGATTTTATAGTCTTCAAGATCTCTGATTTTTGTAGTGTTATTGAATTTGTAGCATTATTGTTGGAGATAAAAAATAAAACTAATCTGCCGGGATTCGAACCCTAAACAACCCGTGCATTTGCGTTATTAAGCCGTCGCGCAAACCATTGCTCCATGAACGCTTCCACTAACTCACGTATTACAAGCTTTATTAGGAATTGATGAACAATAGATTTAAAAATATTAATTTTTTGGCTTTATTAAAATGACTTTCTTTGTACTATGATTGTGGAGATGTTCATTGTTAACCCAGTTATAATATGGGGCCCTTAATTTTGAATGAAGTCTATTAAACCGATTTTACATGTATTCTCCCTATGTCCCACTTGGCCGTGGAAACCCTGTATATTATTCTATATAACATATTCTATTCTACATTCTATATTTCCTACCTTCCTTTGTTAGTCAACCTTAGTATACAGAACTTAGTATTACAGATTTTAGCTAGTAAGTATGTTAGTTTTATGTGAGAAAAAAAGTCTTTAAACAATGGATGGATTCATCGGCCAACAAATCTAAGACTTCGTGGAACATAATTCATGAAATAATAAGAAAGAAAACAACGCACCATGTGTCTGTATTAAATACAAAGGAACAAGCAAATGCTTTTAACAATCATTTTGCAAACCTAGCTACTAAATTGCCAGCATCAAAACAAAAACCGTGTATTACTGCCAAAGTTATTCCAGTGAATCCTCAGCATTTAGTTTTGGAGCCAGTAACAGACCAAGAATTAAAGTGTATTATTGGAGAAATTAAAAATAAATACAGCACTGGCTATGATGAGGTTCCTATAGCAGTAATTAAAAGATGTATTGACTTTATTATACACCCACTGCGCCATGTTATTAATGAATCTTTCCTGTGGTGTTTCCTCCAGCGCTTAAATATTCAGTTCTGACCTCGATACTCAAAATGGGAGATCTAACCCAAATGAATAATTACAAACCTATAAGTATGCTTAGCATTTTCTCTAAAATCTTTGAAAAAGCTATGTTTACACGAATGTACAACTTCTTTAGTGTAAACAATCTCTACCGGGAATCACAGCACGGATTTTTAGTATAGAAACAGCAATTTTCCACTACACATGCGAATTGCTGTAAACTCTTGAAAACTATGGTCTCACTTGTGAAGTTTTTTTGGATCTTTCAAGAGGATTCGATTATGTTAGCTAAATTATACAATTATGGTATATGCAGTAATTGTTTGGACTGGATATCATCATTTCTACATGATCGAAAACATATCATTCGAATTAAGAACCCAAGCGATTGTATTGATGTGCTGTCTAAGGAACTTGGGGTATCTCTGGGCATCCCACGGAGGAGTATTCTGGGACCCTTTCTGTTCGTTATCTTTATTAACGACTTCAATGTAGATAATCCACATGCCTATATTTATGCAGACGACACGTCCCTCTTAATACATGGTGATACTTTTCCATCTTTAGAACAGTGGTTTGAAAGCAACAATTTATTATTGAATTCCGAAAAAACAAAAATTATTCACTACCGATAAAACATTAGAAAAACCAAAGTCTGTGTCCTTTGTTGGCAATAAATACAGTTTTGTAGAATCAACCAGATTGCTAGGCATTATTACGCCAACTGCTATTCCATTTTACGTTATGGAATTATCTTTTGGGGTGCTGGTAAGACTGATCTGAATAAAGTTTATATATGCCAAAAACAACCTCTACGAGTAATTTGCAAAATGAATAGAATGGAATCTTGTCGAAATGTATTCAAACAGGAAGACATGTTAATTGTACCAGCCATATCTATATATTTATGCGTGCATTAAGTTTATATGGAATAACTCTAGATTATTTGATTATAACTATAGACTTGCAAAGGGTAATAGAAGACATGGCCATAAATATCGCCTACCCAGACACAAATTAACTCTATTTGAAAAGAGTGCTTTAGATTCATGTATGAAAATGTATAACAGTTTACCAATTCAAATGAAAAAATGTACACGCTTTTCAGTAATGAAACATAAATTGTTCAGATTATTAGGTGAAATTGAACCGTATTCAATCGGTGAATTTTATGATAAATTGTAACCCTTTTTTGACGTATTAATTACCTCACCATTACAAATAGTAATATGATGAAACGATTTGTATGAAATTACTTAAGTAAACCGAATTTCATTAACTTTGAATTTCTAATACTGAAACTTAATCGAAAGTGGGAGAACAGATTTCAAGCACCCTCCGTATATGTTTGCTCCAACAACCTATAACGTAATCATCCCAGATATACTGCTACTCGTATTTCTCTCTTTTCTCTTCTGCTTCCAAGCATCGCCTCAGCCTCGTTCTCATCCTTCACAAAAGATTATTAAGTTTGACGAGTATTTAGTGCATGCCGATGGATGTTATTAACGTGCGGTACGTCTCTCTCAAAGCGAAAGCTTTGTCATGGATATAAACTCCCGGCGGTTTAATTGGCGAGTCGTCGTCATCGTCGTTGAGAGATCCGCCGCGGAATCGTCGACGGTCGAAAGTAATCTCACCGCGGTGCGACGCCGCGTCTTTCCACCGTCCCCCCTCGACCTCTTTCAACCGCAGCGTAACCGTGCGTGTATAGTGAACACCGTACCAACGAGGAAGACCGCCTTTCAATCCGCTTAAGCCGCTTAACATTAACCGAACGGAATGCCGCAAATCATCGGCTCATCTGTCGTTTTGGTGGAATGGCAGCGATACAGGACCGTATTTGAATATTGCGGAAATTAAAAAAAGGAACGTCCAACGAGTGTACATACTGTTTGTTTTCTTTTAACTCGTTTATGCTGCTTTTGCAGGAAAAGTGATATATTGATTTGACACAAAAAATATAGGTTACTTTAATTATACTGCACAGTATTGTAAAACAAAAATGTTCAGGTCATTGCACTCAAGACAAAATCCTGATAATTTGTACCCCCTGGAAATATAGAACATTTTTTCGTGTATTTTCGGTGGTAACTTTCAGTGTTGCTAATTAAGAGAAAACACTATTCTCTGAAGAAGAAGAAAACAGTTTAACATAAACGGGAAAATATACCTTGAAGTATGAGCTGATAGCTGAATTGTGGCAGAGGAGTGAATGAGGTGTTTCATTAGTCGTCGTCTGGATTTGTCATTAAGACAGCCTAAATAAACCAGCCCAAGAAGAAGAGAATTAACTTGTTAACTGTGTTAAATTTGTTGACTCCAATCGAATAAATTTGTGACAAAAGTTGAACTTCAACAGTCCCCAGTCCAGCAAAAGTTGTTACACCACAAGGTTCCAGATAGTTTGGAAGATTTCAGGAGAACATGGAAGATTTGTGACAATGTTACCAATAACACAGAACAACAAATTTTTCATTTTTTTGATTTTTCTTTATGAATTATATACAAACTTATTTTGTTTTATATTCCTAATAATTATTATAAAAACAAATATCTTCATTCACGTCTGGTGTTATAAACAAATGAAATTCATATTGATCATACAATACTAACACTAACTAAGTATATGCTATTCTGGGACGTATTGTGACAGTTCTTTCTGGCGATTTCAATATACAGAAATACGCGTACCCTGAGCTAACAACTTCCATCCTTGCAGTCTTGATCCTAATATTTCTGCCTGAGTTTTTGATAAATTGAGATCTCGAACTAGGTCATTTAATTCTAATTGATTTATTAAATGAGGCGTGTTCTCTTGAGATGGCAAATATACTTCATCTGTGTCCGACACCTCTGAAATGTATTCTTCTATCTCGGTTTGAACATATTCTTGGTTCGAAACATCCATAGGACTTGGTGCTGGCAAAGCTTCCGAATGAGGAACTGGACGAGTAGCAGAAGGTAAATTAGGATAGGTAATTTTATCCTTATTTTTACTGGAAAACCCGAAGGTTTTTGTACAGCAAAAGTAGCAGTCTGTCGAATGATCCTTTTGTTCTCGCCAAATCATAGGCTTACTAAATGGCATAGCTATGCTCTTACCTTTTATCCAGTTCCTCAAAGTAACAGCACATCGTGCACAGACATTGTGAGGGATCCACAACTTGTCTTGATTTGTAATTTTTAATTTAAAATAAAGGTTATACGATTTTTATGTTAACGGTGTAATATTTCGTCTATGCTGTTGAACGGTGAATTCTCCACATACATACAAAAGCTGTTAGGATTGTTTACACAATTTTTGAAAATATTTTCAGAGTTACCATGAAAAAGTCCATAACGTACACGTATCAGAGTGTAAGAAAAAAAAAACCCTGTTGACCAGTGTAATTAATTTCATTGGAAATTTTACTCCACCTCTCCTTATATTCCCATGGTTGAACTAGAACATTGTTGTACGGTTCTCTCCGAATAAACAAATGAGGATATCTTTCTTAAAAGGAAGAATAAGCTTGTTATTTATGAATAATCATGAAACGCATCTGAGCGTTGAAGCAGTTAATTTAGCTTCTGATTCTGACGGATAGGCGGCCACCTAACCAACCTCAACCCCTAGATGTTAGTGTCTTTGACCCTTTCATAGCTTTTTATAACAGATGTGATGCGATAAGTTTATTCATGAGCTTTCATTCACAGCAACGTTACAAAAAGCTTTAAAGCTACAGGTATTTTTCCTGCTGGCAGAAACATTTTTTTCTGATAAAGATCAGAATCAGATCAAGTCAGAAACCAACCCAACCCTGTTACTTCTAGATCAAACAGAAGCGAAAACAACATCTAATTGAAAACATAGTCAATGATGCTCTACATTTATTTAAGTTTCTCTACAGTGTTCTCCAAGATATTTTTACTAAGAACGATATGCAGAAGAGGGTGACAGATTGGAGGTATAATGGATGGTATAATAGTGTTTGATGATCACATTCAAAATATTCAGTAGCTGGTCAGTCTTGTACTTCTTGAATAAGATATGTAGCTTCTCCACCCTCCAATATTTATCTTTCTGGATTGATGCCGAACATGTAAGAAACCTGAAGCAGCTGTTTGCAAAACCTTTAATTCGAGATAAAATTGAGCAAATTATTTCTTATTGTACTGTAAAGATAAGAACAGTTAAAATTGGTGGATGTCCAGCATCTAAAGAGTTTAAATGAACTGATTTATTTAGAGTTTGATGAAATATCGAAGGAAAACGTGGACTTATTTTTGCAATTCTTGGCTGCGATATTAGTTACTTAGAGTGATAGTGAAGCATTAACCATTATAGGTAAATACAATCTAAGATTTACAAATATTGAAAGATATTCAAATATTCTAAAATTAGTATTAGAAAGTACAAGTGAGAAGATCTTGATCTTGCAAACAGCGTATTTGTATTATTTTCTGCATCAGACACAGAGGATCAGAAACGAAAAAGAACTTCATTACAGAAACCAAGGAAAGCCCCTACCCTAGATGTGGTGATAATCATTAAGGAAATCGGAATCATTTTTGAATACAAAATAAATTCCAAGTCTGCAGAGAAAGTTTTAGGACAAATTTTTGATAGGCCCTATTATACTAAATCTCGTTTGCAACATGTTTTTCATGATGAAGATCAGAGTCAGATCAAGTAACAGACCAACGCAAACTTATTACTTCTAGGTCAAACAGAAACAAAAACAACATATAACTGAAATCATAGTCAATGATGCTCTACATTTATTTAATTCTTCTACAACGATTCCCAGAAGTCAAGGAATAAGTGTCTTTGTTTGTATGCCTCGTGTTCTCCAAGATATTTTTACCAACAACGATATCAAAGATCTCCAAAGTAATGCAAACACGCTTCAATAGGAAAAAATATTTCTTTCGTCTAAAGATGCTCAACCATTTCTAAAAGTTCTGCTAAAAAAATAGAAATGGAGGAAAAAGCATGATAAGACAATGATTGCAACTGCTACTTCCGAAAAGTTAGAAATTAAGCTGATCAAGAAAAAAAAAAAAACAAAGACATGAATGAAGAATGAATAAAATAAAGGAATAAAGAAAAAGTGTAAACATAGACTTCAACTTGATGGAGATTTGGTTAAATATATGCTGCCAAAACAAGAAATAGGAACCGAAAATAGATTATGAACAAAAAACAAAATCAATTTTGATGTGAAGCCTACAGAAGTGATCTGGCGGGAGAACAATCGATTAAATACATAACATGCAAACGTTGAACAGAAATTGTAATGGCACTGAAAAGAAGCATCAATGACTATAGCTACAATTTGTAGGCTTTTGTGTTAGATAAACTAATTTTTCAGACATATTTTCTCTATTTTCTTTAGATTATGCGTACAAGATCACTAAGGACCGTTTCTGATAAACTTCTTAATTTGCTTTGAAGAGCAACTCAATAGGCTGATGACGGTCATTAGCTGTGTCGTAAAAAACAACTGTATTTAAAGTGCACACCTGCCATAGCGTCCCAACCTACAACAGGCTACCCTATATGCATAAAATGATCAAGAGCTCATGCTCAAAGATATCCCAATAACTATCATCTAGCTAAGGATTTATTTCAATGTCCAGCTTTCAACATTTCAAAGAACTGAAATTAGACAAAACCAGACTAGCAAAAAATTGTTATTGAATATAAGAAAAATAATATGACTATAACAAAAAAACTTCCAATTGTAGCTACATTTAAACTGAACTAAAATATAGCAATATATACAGTGTAATAGATTAATAGGAAGGAGTCTAATATTCACTTTCAGAGTTGGATCCAAGTTGTTCACCATACCACAAACATTTTGTTCATTTTTTCCTATTATATTTTAGGAAAGTTTATCTATATTGGTTAATCACCTAAACTTCTGTTTTTTTAGCCACCACATATAAATTAGACAGGTTAGTATAAATTAACTTGAATTCTGCGTATTTTCCTAGTTCACCCCTGTCAACGACTATATTACAATTTAGGATAAAGCGACTTCATTGTCAGTATCTCGAGGCAGACAATTTCGTTTTGAATGAGCACCGCTGTTCAAACACCTGGCTACGATTCTGAAACTCTGAAAGTCTACCGCTCAGCTATCATCATCCACCGCTAAGAATTAGATATAAGGAGCGGAAGAAGAAGGAAACAAGAGAGGAAACTGTCGCCGAAATCTCCACTCGGAGAGCGACTTATTAGCTTTATTCCCGCTTTAAGTT
The DNA here is from genome assembly GCA_023690525.1 of Holotrichia oblita. Taxonomy (NCBI): domain Eukaryota; kingdom Metazoa; phylum Arthropoda; class Insecta; order Coleoptera; family Scarabaeidae; genus Holotrichia; species Holotrichia oblita. Next base: position 19,770,150 of record CM043021.1, on the reverse strand, counting down.
GATAACTATGCCGCTGCTGGTAAGGATGGCGCGCACGGTGCACGTCTTATTATATTAAAATTGAATTCGATCCTCCTTCCTTCCTATCTGTCTACCTTATCCACGTTTTCACGCCGACGGGATAATGATAAAGGGGAAAACTCCGAGGGAGTAACGGGTGTAAATTGAAAGATTCAATTGAAACGTGAACGTTGAAGATTTGCTGAACAGATTCGAACGATTATCTTCACTGCCTTTTTCATTTAATTGGAGGTATCTATTGTTAAAATTAAGAGACAGCATTTACTTTATAAGATAGCCAATATGCTAAGAGGATATTAGCGTAAAAAGTAATAAATAATACGAAATAAATAACGGAATATTTGCATATCAAGATTTCGTTACGTTTAAAATTTAGTTATGTTAAACTCATACTTCTTCCTACTTATTAATTATATTCTCATAAAAAAGAACCATTAAATTTGAAATTGTTTCAGTATAAAACTAACTCTTAACAAAACAACTAATACGACTCTGGTAGACAGCACAACGATGGTGGAAGCTTTTGTCAGTATGATTTCGCCAAGCTTTCGAATTCCTCTGCCGGCTTTTCTCGCATTGTGCTTTCGTATCGGACTGTGAAGGCGCTTCGCGGGCTCTCGCCTCCGTAATTGCAAAGAAATATTTTCACTTCGAATAACCCGGATAGCAGATTTTCTACATGCAAGAGGGCTCCCCCCACCTACCGGACACCCTTTCATGGATTTTCGCGCATATTATGCACGCTGAATGTATTTTTTTTTACTCATCTGACGCACGTATGATGTTGTATATGACGTAGAGTGTAGCGATATTCTAAAATGTAAATTAACATATGTTAGATTATTATAGAAAATGTGAATAACTGAAATGAAAAATTAGTTTTGAAACACTACAGTTTCTACTAAAGCTGTGTAGGAAGACAAATTTACACAACTTCTCGGGCTAAAAAGTATGGGAATATGGGGGTAATGAATTTGAGCAATGAACCACGTATTAAGAGCCAAATAATTATCTCGAAACACGCTGTTTTGCGGTCTCACCAAAAGCCATATAAGAGCTCATCTCCAACAGTGGGAAAGCGAACAGAAATTCTCTCACTGGGCTAACTCCTCAAAACTAAGACATTCAACAAAGTTTATTACTTTTTCAATCATCAGACTAAATCTCTGCCAAAGCTCAACAGAAAAGACCTCAGCACCATCACGACCTTACTCACTGGCCACGGCCCTCTTAGGTACCACCTGAAGAAGATGGGCAAGGTGGACTGTGATAAATCCCGATTCTACAGCGAAGAACACAGCGAGACGACGGAACACATTGTATGCAATTGCGAGGCGGTGGTCTGGAAGATATTCAACTACTTCGAACAGACGCACGTAAAATTGGCTAGTATTTGAACTATAGCTCCTAAAAAAATCCTAGACTTCTGCAGAAATCTGGAGATTAATTGGGATTAAAAGATTAAAGGTACTCATAATAGATCTTACAGGACGCAGTGAAGAAAGGCAGCATTGCCTACACAACCCATATCTACGGCCTTATTCGAATGTGAGCCTGGATGGTAACGAAACAGACAAAAGATATACCTACTTGAATACATGGGAAAGCAAAATATTTGGGCAAAATTATATTTAAGAAGAGCAAACGAAGAGATTAACAATATTTTTAGAGGATTGCAAATAGATATGGTTATGAAGTTGTGGTTGGGACACATTGAGAGAATGCAGAACATTTATGAAAGTTGGATGGAAAATCGTAGTAAGTATAGAAATCTAAAAGAGGAATATCAAAAAAAGCTGGAGAGAGGTGCTGTTGGAAGACCTATAGAAGAGTAATTGTAAAATGCAAAAATAAATAGAATCGATGAAATTTTAGTTATTTATTGATCGATTGTAAAATAACCTAAATTCAATAACACTCAAAACTAAGGCGTTAATGTGGAGAAGAGGGTGATGATGTCAGCATATTGAAAATATTCTGGGAGTCTCTCTAAACCTCTTGAATAAGATTTGTAACCCCACCGCCCTCCAATATTTATGTTTCTGGATTTAGGATTAAGAAAACAAGCAGCTGTTTGCCAAACCTTTAATTCGAGATAAAATTGAGCAAATTATTTCTTATGGTGACGTAAAGATAAGACCAGTTAAAATCGGTGGATGTCCACCATCTAAAACTTTAAACGAACTGATTTACTTAGGGTTTGAAATATGAAGAAAAACGTGGATTTATTTTTGCAATTCTTGGCTTAATATTAAAAGATATTTAAATGTTCTAAAATTAGATTAGAAATTGATGGATATTTGTTGATCTTGCAAACAGTGTATTCATATTATTTTCTGCATCAGACACAGAAAATCAGGAACGAAAAAGACACAGAAACCAGGAAAACTGTTACCCCTGTTACCTGTTAGATGTGGTGATAATCTGAAATCGGAATCATTTTTGAATACAAAATAAAAACAAAGAAAGCAAATACTGTAAGAATAGATCTTTGTTTGTATGCCTCGCAGTGTTCTCCAAGATATTTTTACCAATTGTAGTAAACGGAACGAAAAAAACGGAAAATGGATGCCTGACTATGAACATTTTTTAAAGATTAAATATTTGCAGTGATTGTTATTCTAATTTGAACAGTTGCGTTACCAACCTCCGTTTTTTTTTGAAGAAGGCTTGAAATTTTTTCTTTTCGACATTAACACTGTTTATACATTTTTTATTATTTTACCAGATAGATAGATCTGCTATATTTGCCATTTGTAATATTATAGAAAATGCCATTAATAATCTTAATCATCAACGCAAGACATGTGCTATTCTGCTTGACCTCTCAAAAGCCTTTAGTAGTATAAGGGGTGGAACTTTGAGCTTCGTCAACTCATATTTGTCAGGCAAAAGTTGGAAATTCTTGGTTTAAGAAGGCGTGCTTCAAGGTTCTAAATTGGCACCTATATTGTTCTTCATTTATGTCAATGACATCCCCGGTAATTTAAACTGCCAAACGATGATGTACGCAGATGATACAACATTGATGGCTTCAGATGGAAGCCTCTATGGACTTGAACAAGCTGAAAGCTCAGAACTGGTTTAATGTCAACAGTTTAACACACAACACTGACAAGGCTTATCATGTTGACGAATTTCTTATCTGTAGTGCAAGGTACCGTTGCTTTTGTTGCTGTTTTTTCCCAGTCCCTGTAAAAGGAGAGGAAATAAAATGAAAACTCATTTTCATTTTATTTCCATCACTTTTATTTGATTTTTAAGGTTATCGCCAAACAGTAATAAGGAACTACTTGATCTCTCTGAAGTTAGAGTTAAGGACTCTTACGGGCTTTCTGATTGGCCACTGCCCTTTTAGATACCATGTCGATTCTGCGAAATGAAACAGCCGAGCACATACATACTTTGCGAGTGCGAAACATTAAGCCGGCAAAGGATCTAGGACAAGTGACCTTAACACTTGAACAGATCAAAGCCTTGGCACCAAAACTAGTTCTGAGGTTCGTCAAGAACATTGGAATAGGAGGATACTGATGGGACAATGGTAATCACAGTAGATCAATAGGTCGCAGTGAGGAGAAGTGCTTGTAACCTGAACGACCCACCAACAATACAATAAAATACAAAGATGCAATTTTTTGTGTGCCCAATTTCTGGTGGTGTATAGATATTTGGGCACTTCTAGGGTGCATAAAAAAATAGTGACTTGTGAAGGATTGAATGAAGGGGTTTGTACATAGATTTTGTAAGGTTTTTTGGGTATTTAATTATGATCGATTTGAGCTGATTTTTAGCAATTTTTGATGTGCTCAATTTTTGGTGGTCTATAAATATTTTGATATATATATAATATTTTATATACTACTTGCGGATAAATTTGTAGATTGAAGCGATTTTTACGATTATACTTATATCGTAATAATTATTAATTACAATCACTTTCCTTCACACCCCTAAAAATATTTCGTTGCATTTCCGTGTGGGTACCTCTGCTCTAATGACAATTTCGAACCTGTTATGTTCATGGTGTATAGATTTCAAAGGCCATATGCAAGATATTAGTTAGAGTTATGTGATACGCTCCTAATTATTTCACATCCATTGTACTAGTATACAAACGCATATTACCATGCCTAGAGGCTATCAAAAATTTAAATGAAGGCACAGTAAAAATGCATACACGTTAAAATGTGGTGCGCACTTCAGCTTTTTTAAAACTTTTTATGCACTTTTTTTTTGAAGCTTTACAACACACAAAACATTTCAACGTATAATACGTGGATACATAGGTGCTATGCATGTTTTGGACTAGCTATATTCACACACGGACATCTACATATACGTGGTAGGTATGAATATCCAGTTCTCTCTGTTCACTGCACAAATTCTAGGTAATTTAATCTAGTAGCTGTGTGGCAATGATATAATTATAAATTGAAATTATGATTTTGCTTGTAATTTATTGTGTTCATTCGTGCTCATTCGCGATCAGTTCGGTGGTTTCATTTATACAAAGTGAAAATTTTCATTTATTTCAAATATTTTTTTGTCTGAAATATGTAGCTTTGCGATTGTATACCTATGAATATTGATATTTTGTTAATTTTATTGTGAATTGTTACAATTTATACAATCTGTTTTGAGTAATTAAGTAACGCTTCGTACTAAATTAAACCAGGCCGATGTTTTATTTATAAATATCTATTTACCTACATAGGGTTCTTCGTAATTCTTTCCATGGGTAGGGAAATTTAAAACCATTTTTAATACACCAACACAAACAAGAAAGATTGAATTTTACGCTAGATAGCGATAATGATGAATTCTAATTCTGATGTTCAATTTTTGGAAACAGTGCTGTTAGCCTTAGCTGGATATTTCAGCTGCTATCCATACTTCCAAACGAACAAAAGATTAGTTCTATCAAATTGATATCATAGTATTACCTACAATAGCCTGCGTGCTCGTGTAACCTAATATTTTGTATAAAAGAAACTTTGCGGAGTCTAATCCAGACAACTTCTGTTTGACATAAGACACAAAGAAAGTTGTTGCATTATTATATACATAAATATATAAAGTGATCAATATTATGGCGTTCCCTTGCGTATAAAGGGTCTCTGAATTTTGTAGACAACATGAGTAACTTATTGCATTTGAAGGGATAAACTGAATTGGACAAGATCTTTTGTAATTACGTCTCACGTAATATAGAAATGTCTTCAAAATTTTGAAAAAGTGAGAGTGCATGTTAACAGAAATATAATTAATTATACTAAGATATGTGTTTATTGTCAATAACGTAACATAATAACATGGTGTCAAGTGTGGAGTTCGAATCCACACTCCCGTGCAGGAACCAGCCAAAACATTGGTAGCAATTTTTATAAAGTTAGCGGTAGACTCATCAAACTTGGAGGCACAATTGTTGGGCACACAACAAATTGCGCTTTTGTATTGTATTGTATTGTTGGTGTGTAGTTCAGGTTACAAACACTTCTCCTCACTGCGACTTATTGATCTACTGTGATTACCATTGTCCCATCAATATCCTTCTATTCCAATGTTCTTGACGAACCTCAGGACTAGTTTTGGTGCCAAACCTTTGATCTGTTGAAGTGTTAAGGTTGCTTGTACTAGATGCTGAAACCTTTGCCGGCTTAATGCTTCGCACTCGCAAAGTATGTATGTGATCGGCTGTTTCAGTTCGCAGAATCGACATGGTATCTAAAAGGGCAGTGGCCAATCAGAAGGCCCGTAAGAGTCCTTAACTCTGATTTTCTGAGATCAAGTAGTTCCTTATTACTGTTTGGCGATAACCTTAAAAATCAAATAAAAGTGATGGAAATAAAATGAAAATGACTTTTCATTTTATTTCCTCTCCTTTTACAGGGAATGGGAAAAAAAACAGCAACAAAAGCAACGGTACCTTGCACTACAACTAAGAAATTCGTCTACATTATAAGCCTTGTCAATGTTGTGTGTTAAACTGTTGACATTAAACCAGTTCTGAGCTTTCAGCTTTTTGTTCAAGTCCATAGAGGCTTCCATCTGAAGCCATCAATGTTGTATCATCTGCGTACATCATCGTTTAGCAGATTAAATTACAGGGGGATGTCATTCACATAAATAAAGAACAATATAGGTCCCAATTTAGAACCTTGAAGCACGCCTTCTTATCCAAGTTTGTCGGAAGTTAAACGATTTTGTTGTAATAATTAAACACCACGTCCATAATAATTTAAGGATATGTAATGGAGTTATCTTTTATTGATGACAAAGTTGTTGTTCCGGAAACCCTCAGAGAACTTATATTGTAAGAATTACATAACACTTCCTACTTAGGCATTGAAAAGTATAAATCCAGAGCTAGGAAAATATTTTATTGATCAAATCTATTAAAAAAATGTCAGTGAATTTTACTGTTCAGTATGCCCAAACTTCAGTGAGAAACCATCTAAAGAGCCGTTGATACAACATTCAAGGCCAAATATACCAGCTTCCAAACACCTGGCATTCCTAAAGTTTACCATTTAATAGTTTTGAACTTAATACCTTCGCAAAAGATTGGAATTTTGATTTGGTTAGGTACATCTAGCCCAAAACATCCACAGTCAAGCGGCTGAGCAGCTGAATTACTGAACAATAGACTATTGCATGCAACGTGACCAACTACATAAAGTATTTTAACAAAACCACCAGAAATAGATATAGACAGGCTAGAAAATAAAAGAAGAAATGCAAAAAATCACTGTGATAAGCAGAAGAAACGAGTACCAACAGAAGTAAGGAAAAAAACTGAAAGTCTTCGATTTTATATTGTAAAAGATCATTCAAGAAATATCTATAAACGAAATTAATCTTTTCTACAGCCTTCATCGAACCCATTTATTTTGCAAAACAATACACAAACTGATTATAAAGATATTACTAATCAATCTGATAATGCACATAGCTCTTTAAAAACCAATGATGTTAGTAATTACGGCATTCATAGTCCATATTCATCAAGTAAAGATAAATGTGATTTTTTTAAATTTTTGGTTATTTTGTATCACGTGAGGTTAACACGTGTGAAACCAGACGTCCATAGAAATCCCTGAGAAATCAATGCTTGTGCTGGTGCTCTCATGTACCAGTCAATAACTTGGAAAAATATGCATTTTGTATGTATACCAAGAGCTGTAAGCACGTATAACTTCCACGTTAACTATGTGCACCTCAGTATCCAAAAAGGTGATTGTTTGATCATAAACCAAGACAGGAATTTAAATAATTCAGGTTCATTTGCTGCAGCAGCACGCAGAATGCAGACAAGAACGAATTACTTTGTGTTAATGTGGATAAGTGTGTTTCTTCTAGAGACATTTCGAAGATTCTAGATGTACTAAATGCTTAAGATTTAGAGATTTTAAAGGAAGATAAGTAGGTACCGGTGTTATAAATTAAAAACCATTTTCAAGATTTAGACCTTGAGATGTAGAAAGAAGCTGAACTTCAAAACCAAATTAGTTTCGATTTAATGTAATTTAAAATTGTTGTTTATTAGTCTTCCAGTTGGGTTTATTTTTGTTTTATTAAGTATTAATAATAGTATTTATCCAATTTAAAATTTTGAACTTAGGTTAGATAACTAGGAATTTGCTCAAATATTCATCAGTATGGATTTATTAGTAAACCTCTTACTGTTTCCTTGTAGTGTTTTCTCAGTATCTGTGTCTGAATTTTGGTAATAACGACCAAATTGATATTTTCTATATTGATTTCACAAAGGTATTCGACTAAATCGATCAATACCTGCCACATCATTAACTTAAAACAATAAGGTTTTCATCCAGACTGGCCTAACATTTTTCTTCATATTTTCAAAATAAAAAGCATTTTGTATAGTATTTAGATCATAAATCTCGTTCTATCTATCTTTCGACATTCCTCAAGGGATAAATCTGGGACCATTCTTCTTGCTTTTTATAAATGATCTATGTGATCATCTTGAGTAAGATAAGGTACATATTGTTGATGCAGATGATTTAAAAATTTACTCCAGTAGACGTTTTGTTGATGGTTGTGAACATCTGCAATATCCGATTGAAAGTATGTATGTACAGTATAACACGGTTAGAGACTTGGGCCTAGCGTTTGAGTCAAAACTTACATTTTGAAACCATGTGTTGGAGGTTACAAGTTCTGTTTTTAAAACATTTGGATTTATTATTAGTACTACGCGTTGTTTTTACAACAATTGATGCAATTCTAACACTATAATAGCCATTTATACGTTCGAAAGTTATGGATGCCTCAGTCAATTGGCAATCAATATATATGAACCAAGTTAGCGTACTCGAAATGGTGCAAAGACGTGTATTGATGACGTAGATTTGTCAAGTAAAATTAGCATGTTGTCAAGATATGATGTGGTATTTTACTGTTCATAGCCAGACATTCAGATGTTATTTAGATATCCAATACATAACGTTTGTAAAACGATTTAAAAAGATTTTCTAAGCCTTAGCAAAAACGTTTATATAACATTTAGGAAACGTCTTAATGCCACAAAAATAAAACGTTATAATTTAACGTTAAATATTTTTATAAAGGAATATAATACATTAAATTTTGACGCCACTTAATTGCCATAGCTTAGTTTCTGATAACGATGAAACTACAAAAATATGCAACATATCCGAAATAAATGAATAGCAGTAAAGTGAAGAATATGATGCAAATTCGTATTCCATCAAAAACAAAATAAGAAGGTAAATAAACAGTTATAAGTTAATTTTCTAATTTCTACAACGTAAACTCCGTATCATTATTCTATTAATTAATTAATTCTATTTTCACCGTCAAAGTAACCAAATATAAGGATATCTTTTTAACATTACATTAACGTTTAGTGAGTAATGTTTAGGTTATTTTAACAACGTTGAACGTTGCAAGTAACCTTTATTTAACCTTTTAAAAACGTTTTCGTGCTACCTGCGATGGAAACCTCTGTCATACTTCAGAATCTTTAGTATTGAATATTATTTTAAAAAATTGAAACTAGTTTTAGGATTAATGTTACACATACATTTGTTTATTTTAATGTGTTGTTCTGTAATTGTATACAAGTTCTTGGAAAATAAACCATTATTAAATCATTAATATATAATAATTGGAAACATTACTAAAATCGAACTTCATTGTCGTTTCATAAGATTTAACAGACAAGGATCCATATTGGCTTGACTTAACAATTTATTATTAAATATTACTTTTTCTAAAAGTTTTCCGAATGACAATAAAAATGCAACAAGTCTTTAATTGTTAATAAAGTGCTTGTCACCTTTTTTATACATAGGAATTATTTCTGTGTATTTTAGTGCATTTGGAAGGACAAGCTATATCTGCCATTAGTTTAGTATTGGCCAATGGACTGGTATTTTTTTAAATTAAACTAGCTAACACGATATCCATCTCAAAACATGACGCTGCTGCAATTTCATCAAGAATCTGACACATTTCTTAAATTGTTGTAAGCATTTGATATAGACGTTTGAGGTTACTGGGAGTATCAACCTAAAATCAAATTCGAGTTAAGTAACTACGATAATAAGTATGTATAACAAATTTCATCCGACAATAAACGTTTTCGATGGATAGGAAGTTTCGCAACACATTCTACAAACCAACACAAAAATAAGTAAGACTGAAATTTGTATCATGTAGATAGTGATAACTAATAGACGTATGTTCTTTTTTGTCGAGAAGAAATTTAATTGGGATGGTCGTGCTGTGGCCAATCAGAAGGCCCGTAAGAGTCCTTAACTCTGATTTTCTGAGATCAAGTAGTTCCTTATTACTGTTTGGCGATAACCTTAAAAATCAAATAAAAGTGATGGAAATAAAATGAAAATGACTTTTCATTTTATTTCCTCTCCTTTTACAGGGAATGGGAAAAAAACAGCAACAAAAGCAACGGTACCTTGCACTACAACTAAGAAATTCGTCTACATTATAAGCCTTGCCAATGTTGTGTGTTAAACTGTTGACATTAAACCAGTTCTGAGCTTTAAGCTTTTTGGTCAAGTCCATAGAGGCTTCCATCTGAAGCCATCAATGTTATATCATCTGCGTACATCATCGTTTAGCAGATTAAATTACAGGGGGATGTCATTCACATAAATAAAGAACAATATAGGTCCCAATTTAGAACCTTGAAGCACGCCTTCTTATCCAAGTTTGTCGGAAGTTAAACGATTTTGTTGTAATAATTAAACACCACGTCTATAATAATTTAAGGATATGTAATGGAGTTATCTTTTATTGATGACAAAGTTGTTGTTCCGGAAACCCTCAGAGAACTTATATTGTAAGAATTACATAACACTTCCTACTTAGGCATTGAAAAGTATAAATCCAGAGCTAGGAAAATATTTTATTGATCAAATCTATTAAAAAAATGTCAGTGAATTTTACTGTTCAGTATGCCCAAACTTCAGTGAGAAACCATCTAAAGAGCCGTTGATACAACATTCAAGGCCAAATATACCATTTTCAAAATCAGCTTCCAAACACCTGGCATTCCTAAAGTTTACCATTTAATAGTTTTGAACTTCCTTCGCAAAAGATTGGAATTTTGATTTGGTTAGGTACATCTAGCCCAAAACATCCACAGTCAAGCGGCTGAGCAGCTGAATTACTGAACAATAGACTATTGCATGCAACGTGACCAACTACACAAAGTATTTTAACAAAACCACCAGAAATAGATATAGACAGGCTAGAAAATAAAAGAAGAAATGCAAAAAATCACTGTGATAAGCAGAAGAAACGAGTACCAACAGAAGTAAGGAAAAAAACTGAAAGTCACACAGCCTTCATCGAACCCATTTATTTTGCAAAACAATACACAAACTGATTATAAAGATATTACTAATCAATCTGATAATGCACATAGCTCTTTAAAAACCAATGATGTTAGTAATTACGGCATTCATAGTCCATATTCATCAAGTAAAGATAAATGTGATTTTTTTTAATTTTTGGTTATTTTGTATCACGTGAGGTTAACACGTGTGAAACCAGACGTCCATAGAAATCCATGAGAAATCAATGCTTGTGCTGGTGCTCTCATGTACCAGTCAATAACTTGGAAAAATATACATTTTGTATGTATACCAAGAGCTGTAAGCACGTATAACTTCCACGTTAACTATGTGCACCTCAGTATCCAAAAAGGTGATTATAAACCAAGACAGGAATTTAAATAATTCAGGTTCATTTGCTGCAGCAGCACGCAGAATGCAGACAAGAACGAATTACTCTGTGTTAATGTGGATAAGTGTGTTTCTTCTAGAGACATTTCGAAGATTCTAGATGTACTAAATGCTTAAGATTTAGAGATTTTAAAGGAAGATAAGTAGGTACCGGTGTTATAAATTAAAAACCATTTTCAAGATTTAGACCTTGAGATGTAGAAAGAAGACTGAACTTCAAAACCAAATTAGTTTCGATTTAAATGTAATTTAAAATTGTTGTTTATTAGTCTTCCAGTTGGGTTTATTTTTGTTTTATTAAGTATTAATAATAGTATTTATCCAATTTAAAATTTTGAACTTAGGTTAGATAACTAGGAATTTGCTCAAATATTCATCAGTATGGATTTATTAGTAAACCTCTTACTGTTTCCTTGTAGTGTTTTCTCAGTATCTGTGTCTGAATTTTGGTAATAACGACCAAATTGATATTTTCTATATTGATTTCACAAAGGTATTCGACCAAATCGATCAATACCTGCCACATTAACTTAAAACAATAAGGTTTTCATCCAGACTGGCCTAACATTTTTCTGCATATTTTCAAAATAAAAAGCATTTTGTATAATATTTAGATCATAAATCTCGTTCTATCTTTCGACGTTCCTCAAGGATTAATCTGGGACCACTCTTCTTGCTTTTTATAAATGATCTATGTGATCATCTTGAGTAAGAATAGGATCTTGTTGATGCAGATGATTTAAAAATTTGCTCCAGTAGACATTTTGTTGATGGTTGTGAACATCTGCAATATCCGATTGAGAGTATGTATGTACAGTATAACACGGTTAAAGACTTGGGCCTAGCGTTTGAGTCAAAACTTACATTTTGAAACCATGTGTTAGAGGTTACAAGTTCTGCTTTTAAAACATTTGGATTTATTATTAGTACTACGCGTTGTTTTTACAACAATTGATGCAATTCTAACACTATAATAGTCATTTATACGTTCGAAAGTTAACGTTTAGTGAGTAATGTTTAGGCAACGTTATTTTAACGTTTATAAACGTTGAACGTTGCAAGTAACCTTTATTTAACCTTTTAAAAACGTTTTCGTGCTACCTGGGATGGAAACCTCTGTCATACTTCAGAATCTTTAGTATTAAATATTATTTTAAAAAATTGAAACTAGTTTTAGGATTAATGTTACACATACATTTGTTTATTTTAATGTGTTGTCCTGTAATTGGATACAAGTTCTTGGAAAATAAACCATTATTAAATCATTAATATATAATAATTGGAAACATTACTAAAATCGAACTTCATTGTCGTTTCATAAGATTTAACAGACAAGGATCCATATTGGCTTGACTTAACAATTTATAATTAAATATTATTTTTTCTAAAAGTTTTCCGAATGACAATAAAAATGCAGTCTTTAATTGTTAATAAAGTGCTTGTCACCTTTTTTATACATAGGAATTATTTCTGTGTATTTTAGTGCATTTGGAAGAACAAGCTATATCTGCCATTAGTTTAGTATTGGCCAATGGACTGGTATTTTTTTAAAATTAAACTAGCTAACACGATATCCATCCCAAAACATGACGCTGCTGCAATTTCATCAAGAATCTGACACATTTCTTAAATTGTTGTAAGCATTTGATATAGACGTTTGAGGTTACTGGGAGTATCAACCTAAAATCAAATTCGAGTTAAGTAACTAAGATAATAAGTATGTATAACAAATTTCATCCGGCAATAAACGTTTTCGATGGATAGGAAGTTTCGCAACACATTCTACAAACCAACACAAAAATAAGTAAGACTGAAATTTGTATCATGTAGATAGTGATAACTAATAGACGTATGTTCTTTTTTGTCGAGAAGAAATTTAATTGGGATGGTCGTGATGTGAGTTTGAAATTCAAATATTATTGGTACAATTTACTTAAGAAAACTAAAGTTGCGTTGAATCAACCATTTTAGTGGGGATAGTATGATGATTTCAGAAGCTTTTATTCATGGCAAAAAGCCTGTAAGGTTAGAAACAGTTTTAATAGATTTAATTGGCGAAGAACTACCACCACAAGACTGTATATTTCAGCAACATAACGCTACTGTCCAATCTTCCAGACAAACAACAGATGGGTGTTATCAAAAGAACATCATAGTATTATGTACCGGGTGGTCAACTAAGAATGTCGCTCGGCCATATCTCAGGAACGGTTTACAGTACAGCTTTGGGAAAAAATATTACTGACTAAAGTGACCCTGAGAAACATCTGGAAATTACTGAGAAAAGTGTAAGATGACCGCTAGAGGGCGTAACTGATCACCAAAATTTTTAATTCTGATTTTAAGCAAAATTTACCAACTTAAGGTCTATCATAAATATGAAAATCGGAATCTACTGTAAATTTTGCAACTTTTTTGTATTTTGTCAAATAAGGGGCGGGGAAGAGGAACGCTTATAACTCCGGTTCTGTTGGACCGAATACAATTTAACAGAACGGACAATATTAAATAATTTGAATCACTAGCAGTAGGTAGATATTACTAATAAATTTGTGCGAGGGCAAGGTAATGAGAAGGTAGATGAGGAGCGAGAGGATAAACGAGGTACAAGGAAATCGATAGAGGATAGTAAATCAGGAGAATCAATTCTTCCACGAACAATCTTCCAAACAAACCCAGCTCCAGACACCCTCCTACGATGTTCCAACGATTGTACGCCATGTCTTTCCAAAAGAGATTCGTAGTCAGTACCTCTAGCAGGATACTGATTATCCAGTTTGAAGGACAGATACTTTAGGAAACGGCGTTGGATTTTTTCAATGCTCAGTTGGAGATGGATGTAATGTGGTGACCAAACCACAGATGCGTATCCCAGTTTGTTTACAACAAAGCTGAAGTATAGTGTTTTAAGAAAAATTTGCACGATCGTAGGACAAAACCCAAAGTCCTTCAAGCATCAGCACACAAATCAGAAATATGTTCCGCAAAACTCAAGCGGGAATCGAATAAAACTCCCAGATCTCTGACCGTGTCGGCCTTCTCAAGGTGACTATCACGTATTGAGTACAACGAATTAATGTAGTTAGTTTTCCTCGTAAAAGTAACAAATACACACTTATTAACATTTAATTTTAATTTATTTAAGAAGCACCAGCGAAAAATACAGTCTAAATTATGCTGTAGATGAGCCACATCGTTTAAGGTTTTAATAGGGGAATACATTTTTATGTCGTCCGCATAAGCCAGTACTGGACACGATAGAGACATCAATAAATCGTTCACGAACAGGACAAAAACAACAAAAACGGCCCCAGATGTGACCAATGTAGTACTCCGGAAGTGGGAGTGAAATCATATGATTTGTAACCATTGCAGAAGACGTAGCGAATTCTATTGGTTAAATAAGAATTTAAGAGTTGCAGGAAGGAAGAACTTAATCCAAAGAATGCTAGTTTATCAAGAATCTAGAGATAGCAAGATATTTCGGTTTAAATCTACAAGCAAAGTTAAGTTTGAAGATAAGATAGATTTTGGTATGGGGTGCCATACCAGAGGCTGGTGTTTCATGGTTGTATGTAGGACGTGTTTGAAGAGAAGCCATCAATGCTTAACAAAACTTTAAAATTTTATAAATACACATCATTTCAACGCCCAAATAATGTTATGGCCTAACTTAGCCTTGTGTCATTACGTAAGATGAACAACAAACTGGTTAACCATAAACGGCATCAAATTTGTTCCGAAGAGAGATAACTCTCCAAATGTTTGGTCCCATTTGAGCAGAACAGTGTATGATCGAGGTTGGAAAGCCCAAAATGAGAAGCAATTAAAACACATAATCTTTCAGAAAGAAGAAGAAACACTGATGGATCACGTAAGAGCCAAATTACATGCTATAGAAAAGCGCGAGTCTTTACCCGTCATGTAAATGTTACACACGTTAGACATTAATTCTTATATCGCATTAAATTATTATTAATAATAAGTATATTGTATAATAGATATGTATATTAGAGTCAAAATGACAAACCTATTATGTTTTTAATTGAGGGAAAAACAGGCAATACATATTATTTAGTTAATATTATAATTATTTTGTTTTCATTACGAAGAATGATTTCTTTCGACTGAAAAAGCGTTACCGCCTAAATAAAGAGGGAATTTGTAACATAATGAGCGTAAAGCTTCACATGTTTCTCAACGTTATTTTAAAACCGATACAAAAATCCTGACGATTAGGGAATTCGACAAAAAAATGTGACACCCGCAAGAGAGTTAAGCAATCCTAAAATAACCTCAGTAATCTCCTAAAAACCAAGCATCGCTACTTAAAGATTACCAACGCAACAGTAAAAAAAGCCCACGTTCCTCCACTTCTTGCAATCTTTTTTGGTCTCTAACCATCAACAACAACGTTCATATGAATGTGTATAATGGTGGAACGATACATACAAACGTAAACGTGTTTGTGTTGGCAATGTTGGCATCAAAACGGGAGAGTGCAACTGCCGGAAATGACACAAACTTACATATGTCACGCGGTATGTGTGACCCATGTTGGGGGACAGGGGTCACGGAAACAACCCTCCTCGAAACGGACGTGAGTTTCGTGCTCCATCCGTACCACCGTTACGTTAACGTTTGAGAGATGGATATTTGTCGCTTGTAATTCGAATTGATTGCTGTGCCCCCACGCACAACCGTACGTTACGGTTCATTACTTATTAAAATTTAGCGCGGTGTCGTGGTTGATTGTTGATTCTGCGTCATCGTAACTTTTTGCCGTTTTGTTTTATGGCGTCGTTGTGACGAAATTGTATCTTCCATTGGGGGATTTCGTTAGGAAACCTTTTATTTTTTTTAATTCGAGATACTGCCATGTTTACGATAAAAGATATATTAGTTCTTCTAGTAAATTAGCTATTTTCGTTGAGAGTATCACATATCACAACATTAGAACGTATCAAAAGACATGTTCAAAGATTGATTGACTTATTAAAGATGTATAGACCAGTTCTTTTGTCCACACAGAAATTGACATATAAAAGGTGGGCCACTTAAAATGATGCACTAGAATTACGGCTAAGCTAAATAAAAATTTTAAAATCCAACCAGCTAGACCTATAGAGGTCGATGAGGAGCACATTTTAATAACAATATAAATTTTATAACATTCATAATGACGTCACGCCGAAATCAATTTGCATTTTATTAAATATAAGCACATTTATGTTTTCTGTCACTGTATCGCAATCGCACTTATTAAATATTTTATCCAACTATGTTTGCAATTATAAAGAATGAAATTTGATTATTTAAATTTCGCGGTATCGAAGTTTCAAGCTTAGTTTACCGATATTTTACGTTACGCATGTTAATGTGTATGACATTTGTCAGATTTGACTTAAATCACTATTCTGCCATTTGCATATTTTAAAGTGTAACTTGCTAAATTTAAAATATGAAATGTAAACTATGAAATCTACAAAAGCTACAAAACGAATAATTAATTTTTTGTACTCGCTTATCACAACCTGTCATTTCACAATTTGATTTGCATGCGTAAAAAGTCACTTTAAACACGAGTGCGTAAAAGTAAAGTTGGTACTTCCTGGAACTTGATTAATTTAGTAACATTTTAAAATCATAAATCCCTAACCTTAATAATGTGCTACCCAGTTCGTTGTTTTTCTATGAAAATAAAAGGAAATGAAATAGAAATTGTTATATTTGGAAGGTATGTAATTCAATGTCAGAACAGCAACAAATATTATATAAATTACCATTTTGAATTTGATAATTTTAAATTTAATGTCACTTCAAATAATCAGTACTGCCAACTCAAAATTTTTAATTAATGTCAAGAGATTAGTAGTGTGTCATAAACGATAACGTATTTAACAATACTCGCCTACGGCTCGCGCTTTAAACTGGTCACTCATTCGCGAAATATGATTTCACGCACTTGGTTCGTAAATAACTATTGAACGTTTGTCAGTTGCCAAGTGACTAACGACATATCTAGAGGCCAATTCAAATTTTGCGTTTTACGCAAATATGCATCAGGCAAACAACAACACAGTTGTTGATTTCTTTTCTTATTAAAATCGGTTATATTTTATACAGTTAAAAAATTAGCTGTTTAAGAAATTTACAATAAAAATACCACATTCCATTTAAATAAATGCAAATTGATTGCGCTATGAGGTTATTATGAATGGTATAAAATTCACATTTTCATTAAAATGTGCTTCCCTTAGAACTCTATAACTGTACCTGGTCCGATTTTAAATTTCTTATTTAGTTTGGCCATAATTTCAATGGGCCATTTTAAGTGACTCACCCTGCACTATACAGAATGATTAAATTAAATGCCTACAATTGTAGTCTCTATTATAGCTACGACATAGCTTAAATTAGTAATTAAAGTAGTAATCTTTTAAGTATGAATGAATGTGAAATATCCAGCCTTATGACAGTAGTTCTTAACCAAATTCTATTGTTTTCAAAAGTTGAGTGCAAGGGTTTAATTGATAAAATTAACAGTACCGTCGCTAAAATTTTTTTACTATCCACAACTTTATTTTTCTTGTGCAAATAGTGGTAATCATATTTGAAACCATTAGAACTATCAAAACTAAATTGAATTTCATCAAAAAAATATGAAATTCTTCCATTCATTACCCCACCCCATATGATCTGGCACAAATTTTAATCTTGCTTCTTTGTGTTTCTTCATTGAACGTGGTTTTAAACCGTTATTTAGAAATCACTTCAATATTTTGAGATGACACTGACTTTGCTCCAGTACAAGATGCCTGCGAGATATCCAATCACTGATAACACTAAAAGATATGGTGCTAAACTTGGATACTTCTTTCAATATGATAAGAGATCTCTGAATTTATGTTAATGTTTTCTCTGTCTCTAAGCACCGTATTTAGTTTTGCTGGAGATACATTGTTGCAGAGATTGTCAATGTCTTCAGAAAGTGGTTTGATCATATAGTGTTCCTGATTAAGTATACCATTAATAAAAAAGTGTCCCAAGTAATTCATCATCCAACATATCCTGCCACACACTGACATTGATTCATTTTTGGAAATATTAAATACCAACAAATGGTTCTGTTAAGTATGTAATTGTTGGCAAAGGTGGCTTGTTCGGTCTAAATAACTGTTCCATAGGACATCTCTAGAGGATCTCGTTATAACATGTTTACATAAAAGTTACGTTAAGTTAAGTTCTTCTACCTCTATTATTGTCGTCTATTACTTGTATGCACAATGTATCTAACTTTTAAAACAAAACAAATCTTCTAAATTTATAACTAAAAGTATACTAACTAAACTATACTAACTAATTATTTATATGCACGCACCTTTTTAAAGTATCTGCAACCTTCGTTCACAGTCCTATTCTACACGTTCGAAACTGCTTCCAAAAAATTCAACTTCTTCATTCACCGAAATCTACTTAAACAAAATCCATGTTGAAGTCTAGTAAAAATGAAAATTCAACTACTGCACAACCACTTTCCCGCCGAAATCAAACTCAAAACATACGATGATGATAAAATTTAAAAAAATTTCAACCGAAAAACAACGCAAAATTTTTACAAAAAACGATAACAAACAAGAACGCAAACTGTAAGTATTGTTCGTGTGGAACGTGCGTTGAAGTTTATGTATACTAAGTATAGTATATGAGAGACCACGTGCTAGCTGGTTGACAGCCCCGTGCAGTATGCGAAAGAGGGGGTTGCTAAATGCGATAATAATCGTCGAGGTGGGGCGGTATCAGTTGCGGGGGCGGCGTCATCCACGTCCATTGTCTACAGGTGAGTGCGACCGCGTGAGAACGTATCTATTCCTGCACAGGTGTCTTTTGTACGCGGATTTAAGGATTATCAAAAGAGATGTTAGGGGGTTTGGCGATGCATCTTATATGGAGGATGGTATGATGCAAACGCAAAGAGGAGTAGCTATACCGCTATACGATTATCTTTGCATCGCTAACTCGATTTCCACGCGGTTGTCATTCACGACCGAACGACGTGTGACGAATTCTTAAATTAATTCTGGAAGGGAAAGGGCTGTCATGAAGATAGAAGGGTTAAATTCGAACAAATCGTTACAATATCGTCAATTGAAATGAGCTTTTAAGATTGTCAATGTATAATAATATATACAGGGTGAGTTTGTAGGGTGGCAACAGTTAACTTCGTTATTATGGAAGATATAAAAAGAGTTACTTGGGAAAATTGTAGATAAGCTTTTGCTCCTTGTTTTGAAACGATGTTGATCTATGCAAACCCTTTTAAAAGACAGTCATGTAAATTTGTCAACATTTCTTAACTGTCTAATTCGTCCTTTCTTAATGTTAGCATCACTGATGTTAAGGAGTTCATCCGACGTTCTGTCCACGACTTTTGAGAAGTTTTTGGCAAGTCCTAATTTTATGTGTGGTCTATACTGTCTCAGCTGTCGTACTTGATTGGAAAGCAGCAATACTTTTGTATACCTAACCTGCATGCTAAGCAAAATTAAGTTTTTTGAGGCCTCCTATTGGATAAATACCAAAGCAGTTTCAAGTTTTCACATTATATCTCCTTCAGCTTAATTCTACGAGCAATCGGTACAGGTGATTATTTCTTTCTGTCTTACATAATTACTAAACAGCCTCCACTTATTTACATATGTATAGTAGACGGCAAGCTTTCATGAGAAAAGCATTCTGAAAATGCAGTATTTACGACGAGTGTACAATACAAAGGATTCCATCGTCTCAATACAGAATCTAGAGGCTCACATTGTTGTTCAGACAACTCCAAATTACGCCCAAGATCATTGAGATCTCTCTGCAACAAAGAGCGTGATAAAAAGTGTATTTTCAAAAGTTATATCACCCGAGAACTTAAATCAACTACTAAATGTGATTTCCCTTAATATTCGGCAAAAATGTGCTTTTTAGACTATGATATTCCTGTTCATTTCATTGCATAAATTTGCAATCATCTTCTTCTTTTAGTTTTGTGGTTGGTGCCATTCATTTTGCTTGCTGGACACTTTGGCTTTATCCAAAATTGCTTTTTCATGTGGACCGTATAAGAAATGCTATGTGCCGAGAACGAAAAGTAGAACTCCAGATTATATGAAAAGTAGAATTGGAAAGGATTCTTTCAACCGCAGCGAGGAACTACGGACACGCTTCAAAACTCACGGCTATATATAAACCCGATCCTCGACCAACCAGTCACTTCACTTCTGAAGAAGATCACGATAAGATGATCGAAACGTCAAGTACCACAACCTTTCTACACGGCAGAGAACCCGAGAACCGAAGAGCAGCCATTTTAAACATTTACTTTAAAATTATTTTATATTATCAAATCTATTCTGTAACTTGCTTGCTAATAATAGCCATTTACTTCTAGCAACTTTAATTTTTAAGTCTTTCCATTAAACCGAACAGCTTTGACATTTTGAACATCGGTTAAACGAGCTCTCCGATCGTGGCATATTTGTACACAATTGCATACTAATTTGCAATAAAAGATTCCTTTCATTCGTACGGCGAGTCAACCGATCGGAAACTCGATAACAATTGCTTACACAAATTGAAGGTACATATCCCTAACATTTTAAGAAAATTAAAAATAACCCTCTTATAGACTACGTTATTATAGAAAATTATTTAAAAAAACACAAGAAATAACAGGAGAAGTATAGAAAACCGAAATATCAAGCTATATAAATTAGGAAGGATGGAGAAAGACGAAGATATCAAAAGAAGATAACTTAAAACAAACAATATTGATAGCAACAAGTAACGTGTCTTGTGTAAACATACTGACAATATATGAGGAAAGAACATCGTGATGGAATGAGGATATCAGGAAAACTGCCAAGAAGAAGAAGAAGTTGTGGAAAATTTATCTAGGAAACAAAAATGAAACAAACTACCAAAAATACCAAATATAGAAGGTACAAGTAAAGAGAAATGTAAAAGAAGTTAAAAGAATACACTAAAAAGAAAACCAGAAAGTTTTTTTGAAATGATAATTGAAGAAAATGAGATTATTACCAGGTGGAAGGCGTACTTTGGAATATAATCAATAATATGTCAATTACAAATAAAACTGATTTACTTGGAAACGTGTGTATTTGTGGACAACATTGTCACTGACAAACTCAGAGAAAAAGCTAAAGAAAAAAACTTGAAGAATTGGTATAGCGGATAATGAAAAAATAGGTGAAGAAATAAACACAGTTTCAGAATAGACCAACTTATTAGTGTATAGAGTAATGCTTTTTGACAACATTGCGCGACAGAAAGAATTGGAAACAAGCACGAACGTATAAGAAGAGAGAATACAAGCCGTAAAAATGATTTTTTTCAAGGAAATGGTAGGAGCCAAAAGAATAGATAAGTTAAAAGGGAAATCTACGAAAATGTTTTAGAGTTTATTTTGACATATATGATTGTTGAACCTAAAGCTAGATCCACACCAATGCAACATAGAGGAACTTTTATGTTTCTGTTGCGTGTTTATTAAAATTTTCCCGAAAGTTTCAGTTAGTTGCTTCTTATTGCCGCAACCAAAACTAAATGTTGCGCTGTGTTCCATGTTTCCATTATAAGCGGCAAATATCAAAAAACACACAAATGTTACCCTATGTTGCTTTAGTGTGGATGTAGCTTAAGGTACCAGATCAAAATGATATGGAAAACAAAACCAACAGGAAGAAATGGGAGAGAAAGACCAAAAAGAGAATGGAATAATGGAGTGCAAAAAATATTAAAGAGAGGGAGTAGAAGTAGAAGTAACAAGTGAGCTTTTCAAGGTTATGATAATGATGATTATAAGAACCGGTATAATTCATGGACTTCTTCTTCTTTGATTCTTTGATTTACTTGTATACGGATATTCGTCAACGATTTTAAATTAGAAGAAACTAAATCATTCTTTATTCCCTTCATTCACGACCATGCCATAAACTTGTTTACGTATGTATGTACGATATGTATTTTAAGTATCTATAATTAGCATACGATTAAATTTATGGATATAGGTAGATATTGTACGTAGGTATATATATATGCACAGTTTAGTTCTGAATTCTGATACGAATAGTAGTATTTGCATCCACCCGTATTAACCACCCTTCCGCAACGGGGGTTCGTATATAATTTATTGGACTCCCAGTTTCGCTGACTCTCCGAACGTGGCAAAAATGAATTCGTTTTTGCCGTGTTTACGACCGGATTCGTTATCGTTTTAACAGTGTTGGTTAACGGATGATTGCGATTTAAACTAATCAGCGATATATAGAAGTAGCGCGCTACGAGAATTGGATATAGCTAGTTTGATGCTCAAATTAGCTAACGCTTGCTATTAGGTAACCATTCTTTTTTTTATATAATTTATCGTTGGTATTTTTTTCAAACGAATTTCAGAAAGAATATTTGTATGAAAAATAGGATGGTAACGAAAATTATTATCAATACAATATTTCTCGTGGATGTCACATCTTTGTCTGCTGATCTAGCTAGATGTGGATAATTACATTTCTAATTAGAATTTTTATGCTAAAACCATTATCCGAATTTATTGTCCGTTAAAATACAACAGTAACTAGCACTATTACACGCTTGTTCTAAATACTGAAGTAAAAGTCGGTATTTGGGCCAATTTAGTAAAAAAAATGTCTTGTTTTCTTCGACTTATTCGTTATTTAAAAAAAAACTGTCTCTATAAGATACTAAAGCCAATTTGTAGTGGTCCTACCTTTGATATTGTACGTACATATGTTGGAAGAAGAACTTTCTGTCGTAAAAATTCAAGGTACAATGTGGAATATCTTTAATACCATAGATATAGATTACTTGAGCTCGTAGAGATGACTTAACAGAAAAGTGTTCCTTTTTATAGCTTTTATTAACCAAAATCGAACCAAAAAGAATAATCGACACACTTTTTAGACTTATGGACATGCATAGCCTGTGTTGCACCATGTCAACTGCCGGCAGTTCGATCCAGTTAAAAACATTTGAATAAAACCGACCTTAAAAATTTTAAAAATTCCCCAAGCATTCAGATTCAATATAGCATTGCTTCAAGTTTCGAGTGACTTTTATTATACAATGAAACAATGGTTTTTAAAAAATGCTCAAAGACATCAATTTTTGTTTGCAGGGGGCGCATTACAACGCGTAAACAACAATGTGGCAAAAAGCGTTTACTTTACATTTAGTCTAACAATTATGGTTTCATTGCAAAAAGAATTGAATTGCCTTTCAAATGTGGTATCACTCGACCCTAGTTCCCTATGATAATAAGCATAAAGGACATGTATCTCCCTACCAAACAAATTTGTGTTCCTTTTTCGATGGGTCAGCTGTTGTAATTGTAATAGCAATATTGTCTATTTTTGAATGTGATTTGAGATCAAAACTGTGAAAGAACTATTTAGACAGTAGTAGACAACTAGTAAAATACTTTTCTGACAATATGCCAGTAAATAGTTGCTTTCCTACATACCTCCTCGATATTTTTATCATGGGAGAGGTTGGAATGGGAGTGTACAGACACAACAACTGGAGAATCCACTATGGATTGGGGCAACGACATAGCAATCATCAGTATTTCCTACGTTAAACCCTTCAAAGCCTTCTTGAATTGGGATGAGTGGAAAAAATGGTGAAGGGAAAGAACCGCACACCCAAAACTAGTATACAGATGGATCAAGAACGGTTACTAATTCTGGTTTTGGTGTCTAAGAGGAAAACCAGAGTTACAAGGTATGTGAACAACTTGGGCGATACACAAACAAACATATATGCTATAAAAACCTGTGCGTTAGAGAGTCTGTGATCTGCATTCTCTTTGACAGTCAGGCAGTCTTATAGGCTCTAGCATCTTATGATACAGCCTCCAAACTATGTAGTATGGGAATGTCTGCAAAAGCTAACTGTTCTGGTCAGAAACCACAAGGTCACTTTAGTGTGGGTTCAGGGACACAGGGGTATAGCGGGCAATGAAACTGCAGACCAGCTAGCGAGGGAGGGCTTCCAAATGAAATGTACGGGACCGGAGCCAGGTCCAGGTATCACAAAGAGTGCACTATGTGGTGCAATTAATGAGTGGATTATAAAACAACACCAACTAAATTGGAACCATGTAGCTGCACAAAGGCACAGCAAACGGATGATGGAACGATCGTCATAACGATTAACTGCTGACTTACTTGCATTAAACAGGACTCAGCTTAGGGCAGTAACATGTCTATTAACAGGACATGGTTGGCTAAGATGTCACCTGCACAAGATGGAGATCTATAACAATAAACCCCTATGCAAAAATTGATACCTAAGTTCTTTCTAAAAAAATTTCAGTATCAAGTTTTTTATATCTTTAGCTTATAAATGGAATAATCACATAAAACAAAATATTGACAAAATTGTTGTGTTCTCCATAATAAGGTCATGCTAAGAGTTTACAAAAAAAAACTAAATCTTTCCTTCAAAATCCAGGTTTTCTGTTGGACATACGCGGTTTTGCTTGAATGCCATGGACTTATTAAGTTTTGCCAACCTTTTATGTAGTGTGTGCGGTAGTTATTAAATTTTGCTTAAATTTACAAATAACAACATAATGTTGCGGACTTATAAGCTTTTGCCTGAAGTCGTACAATTTGAATTTTTTCTGCATATGACTTGTTAACGTTTACGTAAAAACAGACTTGAATGTCAATCAAAATCACCATAAAGATTTAGGATCTGCTTGTAAAACAGCGAAATAAAAGTAAAATGACATCAAGGTAGGAGTAAAACAATAGAGCCTTTTATAGTTACTTTTATCGTTTCATGGAATGAAATGGTGGATCTATGGCCGCGGTATAATCAGTTGTAGTTGAAGAATATTTCAAGAAACAAAGTTAGCAGAATATCAATAGCAGACTTAGAAAGAAAATGTGATAGAGTACTGCTATAACCGTAGAAAATCGAACTGAAATGACCAATACCTAACCACATATCATCTTCGAATGCGTATACTACTAAGTCAACGTAGGGTTGCTATGCAAAGCGTGTTTGATTTACCAGTGGAGAAAGATTTACCAAATAGGCTTCTAAACCTGATCTAGCGAAATAACCTGTTTGAGTAAAAAATGGTAAAACAAGCGATACTTCAATACCGCTGTATAATGTTTTTGAAGAATATTTCAGGAACAAAATTATCGTTATTACAAACTATTAGAAAATCGAACTGAAATGACCAATACCAACAATAACTTGCAACAATAACAACGGCTGTATGTTCTTGCCTTCCAAAAGGGATACAACCGGAGTAATACTATATTCAAAGAAATATACAGCAAAATGTAGTGCAAGTGCTGCCAAAATCCAAACTTGTAACTCTAGGTACAGTAGAACCTCGATTATCCGTGTGCGGATTAACCGTGCTGCGGATTAACCGTGTTAGCAAACATCTTCGATTATCCGGGTTTCAATTATCCGTGCAGAATGCGAATTAGTACCAACGGTGCACGTCAATTCGCCGTACCATCATCGTATACATCGTACAACTTATACTGCTTTCCACGTTAACGCCTTGAATCGTTTTGCAATAGCTCCTACAATTTTAACTTTTTCTAAATAATTTTTCATCAAAAACTTCTGTAGTTCTCTATCTTCAAGTTTGTCGCTGGAAGTTTTTCGAAATCTAAACTTTCTTCGATTCAATTGTCAATGAAAGTTGAAGAAGCATTTCGATCGACTCGTATTAATAAATAAAAATGAATTTACTCAGAAAAAAAAAACAAATGAAATTAACTGATTATTTTTCTTAATTAAGTTTTGATTTAATTTTTTACACAATTATTGTAATAAGAAAAGCATGTTTTGATTTTGTTATATCTATATGTTATGTGTTATGTTTTTTGAGAATTTTATATTGCTTTTTTGATATTTTCTTTGCCATAATAAACTTTACCAGCTTAATTTTATATTTATTCTAAGTTAGATATTTTTTTCGTAGTACGGTAAGTAGTCATAATAATTTGTAAAACAACTTTTTTGACTAAAATAAGTAGATGCGGATTAACCGTGCTTTTCGATTTTCCGGGCTTGGTTCAGTCCCGACCAGCACGGATAATCGAGGTTCTACTGTATATACCTTCAATATATTTTTAAACTATTAAACTCTCTTTTAACACTAGATACACATAAAAAAACTGATAATATTTATCATCGAAGATCCTTACTCTGTGATTAATCAGTTATTTTGAGATTAATAGCTCATCGTTACAAAATCTAAGCTATTCTTCGACTTGAATAATATTCTATATTAAATGCTTCTCGCGATTGAGGCTATATCAAAAAACCGTTGGAATAAAATGATCGATTTTATACACCTACTTCTTCTGTTTGGCTAGAAAATAATTGTCACGCAGTATATATGTAAATATGTGCTCCGATTAAAACGAACGTAATGCATCCAATATCGATATGCATACACGTACTTTATGTTGTACATTGAATGGTTGAATACCGGTAGTACAAAGAAAGTCAAAAGAGTACAAAACGGCTTTTGATATACACACAAAGGTGTATAGTGTAGTATACATACAATTTCGCAGTGCCTAACATGTCGTAATGGGCACTTTCGAGAATAGGTTGCCAGCAAGAATAAGGGTGGTAAGTTAGAAGGAGAGAGACAAAGACATGTTTCGTAGGCATTCGTGCGCTGATGGGGTCGCTAGTAAAAGGGCACGGGCGTTAATAGGCCACTAAGGGGCCACGCATCAATAACACTTGTGGTTCCGCACATACTACATCGTATATGTATGCCAACTGCTGGCGTATGTCGAGACCTTCCAAATATTGGATGTTGGGAAATATCGTACGATCTTGAGTGGAAAATTCATATCGGAGTCGATCCGTTGTTCTGAAACATGCAGGATGTATTAGCGCCGATTTAAAATATAGGTCGGTATTAGAGTTTTTCGTTACAATACAAATAAAAGAATTAAAGAAAATGTTTTAAAGAAATGTAATTCGCTGTACAGACAAAAATAAATGATGAAAACTTGGCGCATCCACCAATATTATACAGGGTATACCAATAATAAACATTAGTTAAAGGTTCTGGTTAGCCACAGATTCTTATTGCTTTTACAATTTCATTTTTCTCTTCTATAAATATCTCAAAAAGTCTGCACATTACAACGTTTGTCACTTTTTACCGATTTAATTCTTAATGGATTGGGTAGTTCTTAGCTTTATAGCAGCTCTCTCTCCCTCTTTCTTTCTCTCTCTTTGTGATCCTTAGTTTAACAGACGCGCTTTCACCCAGTCATTCATTTATAAAATTGTTAATGTAAATTATAGTCTATGAATTTTTTTATGCTGAATCGAATGGTAACGTCTATTTTCACATTTTCACAATAGCAGCTGGCACGAAAAAAAAACAGTCAAAATTAGTTTATCATCCTCATGGCATATTTTCAGATAACACAATCATCTTCATTCTCTTTCCACTTTACATACTTAGAGCCTGTGATTTGATCAGATTATTCGTTCCTTGATTTTTCTTTCAGTTCCTTCAGTTTTTTTTTGTCTTATGTCTGCACCAAACTATTGCTGCGATGACTCTGGTCTAGTCGCGTCCTGTTCTAACTTGTCTGCCAGGATTTTCCTGACTTCTTTCCATTTGCCGAATGTTAATACAGCATACTCTGACGGGCATCAATTATATCTGAAACCGTTTCATGCAAGAAGAATATGCAGAAATATAAATTGGCTGCTAAAAACTGCGTTAGACAATAATCCATTTTCCTGTGTTCGCAGTCAACCTGTGGCACCAGGTCAGGTATGAACATTCTGATCAATACTGCAGTATTTTCTTCCTTCCAGATGTAACTTGATTGCAGGTATTCCAATTAAATTGCAACACTGGAAAGAGTCCTGTACCCATTTGATGCTTAGACAGATATTAGACATTTTAGCCACATTTTGTAACTTTCTCTCATTAAACAACGCCATTATTTCTATTTTGTATCTAATTCAGTAACTCTTGCTAATATTGCAACTTTATCAGCGTCTTCCACAGCATTCCGTTCTTCTTCAAATAGATTCAGTTTCAAATTTTTGCTAATGTAACCATGATTTTAACTTATTCCTTTGGACAGGTACCTTTTCGTCGTCCAATAAGCTTTCACTTTCAATTTTTTGGTGATGAATGAAGAACCTTATGTACCTATGTAGAATCATCGTCTCTAAATCCCAACAGAACTTATTTCTTTGAGAGATTATGATCATTTAAGCCAAATGCTGCATAATGTTTAACGTTTCATTCAAATATACGATGTAGTGGTGAAAGTTTTCGCAAAATAAGTTGGCTAAAAGTTATTGTCCTTTAATTTTTTCCTAATTTTTCTTAAAAATCTCCCAGAATCAATAATAGTGACGGGGAATATATAATACATAGTTAAATGAATATCCTGGAATAGGAAGTGTACATCAAATGTCACTCGTGACACTCAGATAAAAATGCGACAAAAAAAACCTAACAATAAATCTCTGCACGAGCTCGCTACATCTACACCAATTAGCTAATATTTAACGCCGTTTGCGGTCGTCCACAACACCATTACATCAGCGATTGCCAACGAACGCGGAAACGTAAAAGCGACCTTTTTATTAATTAGCCCTGTGGTGTTTGACGTAGGGTGAGCCACCGCGCACCCCACAATTAGAGGAGAGGACGGCTCTCTACCTCACGATGAGCTGCCATATAGAGGAAGGGGAACAGCAGAGGGGAACAAGAACTGGAATAACTCAGGCGGCGTTGTTTGATAGACAGACGGAGAGTGAGGCAAGAGTGCCTGGCGCAGATTGCCGAGATCATCTAGCGACACTCTCGTTCCCACCCTCGCAAACCGCCACCCTCTCTGATGTGCTGTTCCGCGAACTGTGCGGTGGTGGATTACTCCCACTGCTGCCCGCATCTACGCGTTGTTTGGTACTTCCCCGTTTGAATGATACCGTGGAAAACATCGCTGGATTCATACGACGGCGCGAATTTATATCATTCTTTAACAACGGGTGACGCGATATGTGAAAATTGATAAAATCTTCTTCGACGGCTGCACCTATTACATATTCAGGAGAGTGATTCTCGAATGATGTTCTCGTTGTTCGCTCTGCGATATATGTATAGCTTTTACGTATTTACATTGTACGTTCATCATCAATGTGCATACACCGGGTGGAATGGGGAAGAGTATCTTCGTTACATACGAAATAATCTATTTGAAACGAAATATTCTTGATTTGTTAAAATTTAAATCGATGGTTGTTACAATTTAAGTACAGATAGATTTTTACATAGAAGGTGCCATAAGGCATTGCTTAATTTTTTTTGACAATGTAATCAAAACAATTGATTATTAAAATACTTTCCTTGGAGCTAAAAACGATTGGCAACACGTCTGTTGAAAGGATGTTCTCTTGAGTTGCTACCAGAGGAATTCGTTGCTAACTTCACCTACTACTCATCATACTATCATGATCAAACAAATTATGCACCATGTTTGCTCGATAAATATGAGCATTATTGTTAAAAAGGAGCTTGTAGAATCTCATTCAAATATTTTTGATGGTGGCAAAGCTCTTTTTCCTGTATGAAAAAGCTCTATTCATTGTGCAATGTTGACCCAATATTATTTCATTACAACATCACCCTCAGATTGGGAGTTTTTCCAAACAAATTCTGAATTTTTGAGTGTGCCCAATTCAAAAGGCAGCTGCAAACTAGAGCCGGACTATATCTAATTTCAGTAAGGGGAATACGAATCAAACACTTAAATATTGTTTGATTCGTATTCCTCCTGTCCAAGCCAAGATTATGCTAATGATAAGAGTGTGATTGGTATGTGTAAGTTTCCACAAACATAGATTCTTCGTTGAGCATCTCTAGAGCCCTACACCCTATTCCAAAGTCAAGCAATTACATTTTAGAACACTCCAGGGACTTCTTCCATTTTGCAATTGGCATTGATGGCCCTCCAAACTTTGATCCCTGACGAGCTAATTATCAGAATTGAACTTTTGCACCCGGATTGACGAGCATGATGAAGTAGATCTAATGTTGGAACGTTGACAATTTCCAACATTAAGAAAAATAAATCGAAAATAAAAAACTTCTTGGTAGTTATTACAAAGCTAGCCTTTGTGTTTCCCCGTTACAATATCCAAATCATGGACAAAAATATGAAATTCTGAAGTCACTGATCACGATTATGAAGACGAAGAGCATTTACCTCTGCGACGATAAAAGTTTACTTGTTTTAGAAGAGCACTTCCAAAAAGATTCCGACGACAATGAACAAGAACCATTTCTAAAAAGGATAAAAAGGATAAAATATTGTTTAATAAAGTCTGAACTACATACATATATCACTGCGCATCCATTTCACAAAACACTTTAAAAAGACATGTTTCAGAAAAAGAAAAGATCAAAACAGTAGATTGTCAATTCTTAAAACGTATTAAAGAGTTTTGTGGTGGTGTTTCATCTAGTAAATTGAAATAGCATTAACCTATTATTTAATACAACTAAAAAAATGCAGGTGATGGGTAATGTATAGGTTTTTAATAGAATAACCAAAATTGTCAGCAGGGAAGCGCTGGCGTCCTCAGTAATGTAATCGTTTGCCTTCTTGACAATCACTTCAAAGACCTTCTATGATTTGGACATTAAAGGGTAAACAACAAGTAAGCGCATTAACGTTAAGAACAAGAGAACAGATTACCATAGAGATTTGTTTTTTCGTTGCCGTTTATATCGATAATCCTGCAGAAAAGGATGCAACGAGAGTTTTTAGGATGGTTTAAGTTCAGGAAGATGAATAGAAATAAAGCAGCAATGATAGATATCCATGAAATCCAAAAGCAATCATTCCAATTCTAGAAATTTATCAAGCAATTAAATAGAGTTCAGGACGAAAAGCAAATACAATTGTTTTAACTTCCTATAAGACAGAATTCTAGGAATCTTTTGGAAAAAGGAATAAAACTGCACCAAAAGAAACAACTTGGCACTGATTTAAATAAAATTAAATCAAAACATAAGCAGGCCAAGAAGAAAGCGAATACAGCAACGGAGTCATGTCGAAGACCTTTATCTTAGTAAGTTTTATTTAAGGTCTGCAAAGAATGTATTGCCTATCAAACTTGTTTATATTGATCCCACAAATTATGGACTGAGATGCTATATTAGGTTGTAAGTTCTGCAAAAAGTAAAAATATTCATCTGTTGTGATATAATTCCAAAGCAAATAGTATTGAAGCATATTATATGGCAATGAGTAACGAACGCTTTCTTTTCCTTTAGAGTTCTGCAAGAAGTAAAAATATTCATCTGTTCTGATATAATTCCAAAGCAAATAGTATTGAAGCATATTATATGACAATGAGTAACGAACGCTGCCTTTTCCTTTAGAGGTGCATGATGTTCGACAACATAAGTGATCGCACTGACCATTCAGAGGCCATTGTTAATTTGGGCAATATATGCAGAATATGCCGAGTAAATATGGAATCAAAGCGTTTGTTTCAATGGACTCCAATATGGCATATACACTTAAACGTTAAAACGTACGCTTTCAACCCACAGGTCCATACTAACATATTAACAATACAAAAAAATATTGTAATCAGAATGATAGAATCTGTTTAAGGTAACAAACAAAATATGACCGCAGACAATTGATTCGCCAGTATTTCGTTAGTTAATAAGCTACTGAAAAAAGCTAGCTATGTATAGGAACATTAGGTAAAAGCAAACGAGAGATATTAACAAATTTTTACTAAACAGACAGTCACAGGAAAGTTCTTTCTTTATCAGCTTTCAAGAGAAATATACAAAAGTTTCGTATTGCCCACAACAGAAAGAAGTTTTAGCGATGTCCACTATGCACCATGAGTTCTTTAGATGAAAAAAATAGAGAAAAAGCTAAAACCTGAAATAATTACATTTTACAATAACACAAAGTTTGGAGTTAACGTAGTTGCCCAGCTTTGCATAAAAAATGATGCTGCAAGAAATACAAAGCGTTGATCTATGGTAGTATGCTTCGATTTATTGGACATTTCAGGAAAGTGGTCCAGGTGGACCGTCAGGGGTCCGCGGAAGACTCGACGGGGTCTACGTTGGCGTGACAAAAAAATGGGGATTCACAATTCATAAGCGGGGGCCCACGAAAATTTATCTGGTTTCAATAGTGAAGAACTAAGATGTTGGCTTGACTTCACCTATCAATGTAGGCAGGTAATATTTTAAGAAGCTCAGCGACTGTTACTTGTAAAAACTTGCGTATTCTATATTTAGTACAATGTGTTGAGAAAACTTTTGAGACGAACACTCAAGGTGAATCAATATTTAATGTCCTGAGTGATTTTTTTAAGGAAAAATCGATTCCATTCACAAACGTTATTTCGGTGGCAACAGATGGAGCGTGGGTTTATAAGCCATCTTAAAAGAATTATACCAGAGGTAACTGCAATTCACTGTGTCATCTATCGACAACACCTACTAGCGAAAAAATTGAGTGATAGATTGCACCAATCACTTCAATTTGTAATTAATGCAGTTAAGAAAATAAGAAGCAATGCATTGAATTTGCGTTTATTTGCACAATTGTGCGATGAAAATGATGACGACTTCAATTTTCGCTAGATTGCATGTTTAACAAAATTTTACTTTTTGAACTTTACACTTTTTGAATCAGTTTTAGAGTTTCTGGAAAGTAAAGATCCAGATTAAAAAAAAACCGGATCAACTTGAAAGCAGACATTGCGCATTTGACAGATTTTCAAGAAGAATGTAGAATGTCTTGATGAGGATATTCAGACATACGTTCAACATTTAATTGCCCTGCATGATGACTTCAAAAGCAGATTTGAAGATATTCTGAAAATGGAAATATCACCATGGATCATAAATCCATTTGATGAAACGAAAGTGCAGAATGTGATATTACAAGAGGAGCTACTCGAGCTTAGCACTAATGAGGAGCTGAAGGTGAAATTTAAAAGAGGGTGTCAAACATCTTGGCTGGTGGTAGAAATATTTGAAAAATATCTTGGACTGTGGAGAATTGCAAAAAAGCTTTTGATAGCGTTTTCCTCGTCATATCTTGTCGAAAAAAAAATCAAATTGAATATCACAGAACGGCGAAATTTGCGGTTATTCCTAACAAAATTGAAGCTAAATTTTGATAATTTGCTGTCAATCCATCAAGTACATTCCTCCCATTAAAATTACGACTATTTTGTGATTGTCATTGTAGAAGTTAGGTTACGTTATTAATCTTTAATTTTAATTACATTACGACACGATATTTTTACTTTACTACTATTACTACTACGATAACAATAATAGTTAATAGTTTAATAATTACATATTTAAATAAATACAACACAAGAAAATGTACTATTTTTCTTTTTATTTTT
Source organism: Holotrichia oblita (assembly GCA_023690525.1). Taxonomy (NCBI): domain Eukaryota; kingdom Metazoa; phylum Arthropoda; class Insecta; order Coleoptera; family Scarabaeidae; genus Holotrichia; species Holotrichia oblita. The sequence goes on along the minus strand of CM043021.1, from coordinate 19,736,350 downwards.
ACCACTCCTAATGGAGAGTTTTCTAAATAAAATAAGTAAGAATTGATTGGTTTCTTGTGCTCTGAGTAGATGTCAAAAAAGTAAAGTTGGATGGAATAAAAAGTGATAAAAAGTGATTGGCCAACTTTACTTTTTTGACATCCACTCACAGCACAATCAATTAATTAATTAACCAATCAATTCTCACTTTTTTTCGAAAACTGTTAATTCGTGGTCGAGTTTTGGGAATATGGTAGAAATGTAGCTGCAGGGGGTCCATCGGAACCGGTAAAATCTAAAGTGGTCTATGGAAAACAAAAGTTTGGGAACCTCTGGTATAGACTACAGAGTAAGTCGAACAGATTTTTTTCATAATGCGACTTGGCAGTAGGGCTGTGCAAAAATATCGATATTATCGACATATAAATCTGTTATCGAATGCCGATAAGAGAAATAAAAAGTGTCGATACATCGATATATTCGATACATTGATATATTTTTGAACATCTCAATTTCATTCTCGTTTTTCTCCAAAACAGACAGGCCATTCAAATTTTCTCCCGTTGTCTCTAATATAGCTGCTAAACATTTCTTCTTGTTTTTTTTTTTGGTATCGATTCTGTTGTAGCTGTTGTAATCGCTACAGTTTCCATTTCTTTTCTTAACTCTTCCATAGTTGATTCAACATCATTATTTGACAGATATATCGATTTAAATCTACAATTATCGATAACAAGATTTTACTATCGATAATTTTAAAATATCGATATTTATATATCGATAGTATTATAGTATCTATATATCGATAGTATTATAGTATCGATATATCGATAGTAATATATCGATGTTTCGATTAATCGATATTATCGACATTTGAAAACTATCGTTATTCGATAGTAAAATCTTGTTATCGCACAGTCCTACTTGGGAGAGATTGACACCTCAAACAAATTGAAGAGCACAAAATGAAGTGACTTAAATGAAACTGGTCTTCCTATTCCTCTGCTCAAATTACTACCAAAATAACCGAAAATAAATATAAAATTATGTTCTAGATATCTAAAATTGAACCTAATCGTACAGTTACAGGAAAAGCAACATTAAAACAGAAATTAAGACTTTGATCAATTTAATCCGGTAATAAAACGAGATCGTATAATCGCGAAACTACACCCTGATGCATGTCGACAAAATGCACGGTATGTAGACTTATTAGGAGTGCACGTATCGAATCAGAGAGTTAAAGGGAAAAGAGGACACGCTGCCTTCTGTGTCGGTTGCTATTGCTACTGCGGTCCTAAAACAAGAGCGCAAAGCGGAAAATCCCGATTCTGTGCAACTGGAACTGGGTAGTTGGCGGTGGCCGTGGCGGCGGCAACTCTCACATTAAATACTATACCATCGTGCGCCGGGTGCTCGCTCTTTCTGGTTTCAATATAGCTGTTCTGCATTCGCGCCACCCCTTTGACAACATCCAGGGCGCATAGGGGGCACGCGGGGTGTCACAACGAATCATCTATCCGCCAACTGACAGAGAAGTTATATACTGCCGCTCATACATTTATGTACACTCATTTTTTTGTAAAGTTTAAAATGAAGCCATATCTTTATTGTTTGCCTTCTTTGTAAAGACGAAAAATGGTCTTTACAGAGCACTAGTTCATAGTAAAGCTTGATTATTTGATGATTTGATTTAAATTGATTTGATGACTCTCCAGGACGAAGCACTAAGAGAGGCTAAATCAAAAAAATCAAAATGTGCTTTCAATTACTATAAGCAATTGCGTAATTTTACGACTTCTGCTATCAGGCGTGAGAAACGTGCTTATTTGCGTTTTATTGCTAATGATAATGATTCTAAACGGTTATGGCATAACTTAAATCGAGACGCTGTTATTTTCCTTTAAATCTCAGTCGATTGGCTCGGACGAGCTTTCTCTGAAAATGTTAAAGTTGAGCTGTCCGTTTTTATTACCCACCATTACTCACATAATTAACACATGCCTTCTAGAGAATGTCTTTCCAGATTGCTGGAAGAAGAGCATGATTTCCCCGTTATCAAAAAATTATTCCACTTCTACTTTTAATGATATAAGACCGATCTCAATTTTACCCTCGTTATCCAAAGTTTTGGAAAGAATCATTGATGTTCAAATTAGGTCATTCTTAGAGACAATCGACATTTTGCCGTCTGAACAATCAGGGTTTCGTTCTGGTTATGGTTGTGCGTCTGCCTTAACCCATGTAACGGATGATATACTCAGGGCTACTGACAATGATATAGGATTATAGTACTGGTGCTGCTAGATTATAGCAAAGCGTTTGACACACTCAACCATAACTTGTTACTTTCCATTTTACATCATATCGGCTTTTCTTGAGAATAAGTCGATTTTTTCAGAGGTTACTTATTGGGACGCCGTCCGTGCGTTAGCTTAGGTGCGCAGGTGTCATCGTCGCGTTTTACCGTGTCTGGCCTTCCCCAGGTTAGTATATTGGGACCGTTGCTTTTTAGTATTTATTCCTCCAACATCATTAAGTGTCTGCAACATTGCTCTTACCATCTTTATGCTGATGACACCCAGCTCTATCACTCTTTTGCCGCCGCTGATGTACATAAGGCAGTACAGAATATTAATGATGATTTACAATCTATTGCTCAAATATCTTCTCAACATTGTCATGAGATATGCTTCAGAGAAGATAACTGTCATATATGGAGGCTATACATAATCGCAACCAGATACAAGAACTGCGTCCACAACAATTCCATACACAAGAAAACTTGTACAATCTTAATCTGTCAATATCAAGAACATGCAGGGTGGTTTTAAACTCCAGAGGAGGTCCAACTCTTTATTAATTCCTTAAAGTTCAAAATCATAAATTTAATATAAGATTAATTTTAAATTATGTTGGTATGTGTATGTACGGCTTGTTTTGGCGACTTCTTTGTATTTTTGTCTCTAAATTGTTTGTAATGAACAGTGTGGTTCATAAAATATTAATGGTGGCCAAAGGCATTCATTTTATTATTGATAATCATAACTCTATTCCATTTGACTGGTTCTGTATTATGTATGTTTTGGAATAAAGACTCTGCCATTATTATTATTATCTTTTATCTTTTTGGAATGAGTGGTTTGTTAACTTTCATATTACTCTGAGACTTTTATATCTCACTATGAAGACAAGACGTTGTTCCCAATAATTCAATGTTCTAAAGGAACGTATGGTTCTGCGCTTTAGACAGTTAATATTTCTGGCTGTGTAATTTCCCGAATTGGTGTCATCAATTGTCCTGGAAGATCGTCCGATTTAACACCTGAATATGTGCGATAAAGAAATTAAAAAACAATGCAGAAAGCCAATCGCTGTTTATAAAAAGAAAAAGTAATTTCAACATTTTTTATTATTCTTATTAGTTTTTATTGAGGGCACAGGTTGAGGGCACTGAAACAAGAAACTCTTACCATGTCTGAGAAACGTTCCAAATTTTCAGCAGACACTGTATATGTAATACGAGCAAGGACGGGGGCGATTTTTACATTAGAGAGTTTCATCCCCATCACCGCCCCGGCGTTTTTTGAACGCTCCAACACACAAACTCACGGACGCACACACAGCGACGCTCTCGCACACAATTGCGAACACAATAAGGATCTGTCAATTGTCAACTCGCTAGCTGGATGGCTGTCTGACTGTGTGTACGGATGGATAGAGCAGCTCTGTATATTTGCATCCGCCGCGTACTATGATATTCCCCAAACCAAAGAAACTAGGAAATGAAAAATGTATGCACCACATTAAAGGCTCGTTTAAGAGCAATGAGAGGGATGGCGCGGATGGGCGGGAAAGAGATGGCACGCCACGAATGGCGAGGAGGTGAGAGAAGATGAAGGATGTCGAACAACTGTCAATGAACTGCATTAATGGAATTGACGATTCTGATTTTGTCGCTTTGTTGATTTATCTTTGTTTTTTCCATTCTATTACATTATTTTCCTCTTTTATTTTTTTTATATAGCTTTAGACGGAGTAATAAGAGTGTCTAACATAAATGGGACAATAATTACTAAGTCAGTTCCAGTAATTGCATATGCTGACGATCTAACTATTATCGCGAGAGACAAATGTAGCTTAAATGTACAAGCATTAGCTAACATAACACATCAAGTATAAAAACGGGGACTCAAAATAAATCAAGAGAAAACGAATTACATGATAATAGACAGAGAATGAAGTAATAAAGAAAATGAAATTCAAATTGCAAACTTTAATTTTGAGGTTGTGAGTAGTTTTAAGTATCTGAGCACTATTACAAGTATAGAAATATAATGCAAAACAAGAGACTAAGCGCAAGTACTAAACTTAGAGTCTATAGAACAGCCATTAGACCAATATGTACGTACGCAGCGGAAACCATGGTCCTTACTAGTACAGACGAAGAGCGGTTGAGGGTGTAGATATGAAAGAAAAATGGTGAGACGCATATGTGGCTCTAAGAGAATACAAGGTGAAGGAATACGGAGGCTGATGAATTTTGAAGTGGATGACAAGGAAAGACGAGAAGATATACTGGAAACAATTAGGCATAAAGGCACAAAGAATACGGTGGTACGGACATTTGAAAAGGATGCAAGGAGAACCGACAGTAAGCAAGATAGACTGGAAACCAATTGGACACAATAAATAGATCTAGGGAAAGACCTAAAAGTAGATGGAAAGACCAGGTACGAGGAGATATTATGAAAATGGGAATTCAGGAATGGAGACGGAAGATCCAGGACAAGAAAGAATGGAGGAAAATAGTGACACGGGCGTTAAAAACACATACAAACATATAGAAGACACAATAAATAAACATCCAAAAAGTTGAAAAAATTGTACTCGAAGATGCTTGGACTCGCAGAAATGGTTGGATCCAATTTTAATAACTCACCAATTTTTAAAAAAATAAGCGAGTTAAAAGACCTCAAGTAGAGTCCCATAGGGATGTATAGCCTCATATATCATATTTTTTTTTAATTAGAGGTGCGACTTTAAAATTGATGCCTAAACATGGAAGAATTGATATGAATAGATTGATTATAAAAAAACAACAGAAACAATATTATGCTTTGCTTAAAGAAAATGACTGGAAAAATTGAAGAATTCGACAACGCGCCCGTTCACAACACCGCCAATATTTACTTGTGATGACTTGAAATGATTTCTATTGGCCGTAGAAACAATATCGGCATGTTAAGGATTACAAAACCAGAAACTAATTAATTAGAATGGTGAAAAAGTTTCAAACATTAATCGACCTATTCAACCTCTCATCACAATAAGACTTTAAAATTGGTGCCTATACATGGAAGCGATTTTTCGCCACAATCTGAATGATGTAAAACTTACTGCAGCTAAAGGACCAAAATGTGTTTTGACACAGTTTTGATATGTGGCAATGTTTGACAAAATTAGATTTCTAAACACAATTATCCAGGAACAGCTGAAGTAAAATGTACACCCAGCTGAAATGAAAAATCGACTGAAAGACATTTGAGCGAAATCAAAAATTGTATGATTTGTTCCACAAATTTTGCATAATCAAAAAGTTTTTATAGTTATTCCGATAAAATTACCAGTAAATGTAACGCACTATATGCAGCCATTAGATAACTGTGTTTTTAAAATTCATGGAATAACAAATTCTTAAACCTTCTTTGCAAACTATTATGAATAGTGAATTTTCTTCCAAATTGAAGATTATTCGGGAAGGCGCTTCTAAATTCTATTCTAAAAGGCTTTGATGATAAGGCTACTAAGTATTCTTCTGAAAATTTGCTTTTGTAAAACATCATAAATAGTTTGTGTAATGCTCAATGTTCTTCGGGTTCGACATCGTCAACTGGACTATAAAATTTTGTAGTCGAATTATTATTTGACAGATTTAGATCTACCCGCCTTTTCTCAGCATATTTGGCAAAAGTTCCTATAGAAGCCGTTGAAGTTTGTTAGTTACAAAGATTTAGAAACTCCAATCAAGGCCAAAATATCCAGGGAAACGAAGAAACGCCACAATTACAGCAAGAGACCTATGAACAAATAACACACTACAATTAGAAAAATAGAAAAAAACATTATTGACTAAGGTACTGACACCGAAAAGTGTAATAAAAATTTTGAAGAAGAAATAAAGAATTGAAAAACTGGTAAAATATAAAGCTAGGTCTTGGTAAAGTGGCATTTCCACGTCAAATCAAATGTGATATTAAATATGAGCAAAAAAGAGTGTACCGGAATCATCTAGCTCATCTGAATCTGATATTGATGTTAACTTGGAAAGTAAGTTTAAAATAGAAAGCTTTAAAAAAGAAGAAGAACCATTAACAAAAGAAGCAGAGCATTTAAGCGATTTTGAAGAGAAGAAACAGAGGAGTTTGGAATTGTCAACAACCAGGATGTCCAGAATATTTAAAGTTGTGTCGAATATATTAAAACTCACCACAATCAAAGCTCAGAAAAAATGTGTGACTCATTTGTGGTAGCTTCGAGGAAACCAGGAGGCTCCGTAATACTCTAGTAATTAGTTAAATTTAGCAAATTTAATACCACTCTGTTATGGTACAGATAATTTTGGCGGTAGACGTATTGTAGTCATGATGTTATTTTGTGCATATTGTGATATGTTGTGGAAATAGGATCCCACACGGAAGAGGCAGTATTCAGAGTTGTTTGAAATGCGATTGGCACGAATCTCGTGGTGTATTGACATAGGAGAACTTGACATGAAATTTAACTTGAATATAAATGTGATTGAATTTCATAATTGTACATGCACTGGCTGTAGTACCGCAATATGGAAATTTTGATATATATGCTTTTTTAAATTTTCTGCACCAAATATTCATGTTGGTTGATATCTAAAAATTTTCATAGCAACAGATAGACTTATCCAAAACTTTTTGCTTAAACTGCAAAATGAGATAACATAACATTTTCATAATTTAGCTTTCAATCTTTGGGAAAATAAAGTATTTGATGAATAAGATAAAATTAAATTGGCTTGAAAAGATATCGACGGCAACACCAGATTTCCCTACTTCATACATATCCACAATATTAACTCTAAAACTAGTATTAGCAAATAAAGACGGTGCCTTTAATCTACCAACATCACCCTCATACAACAAGTGTAAACCCAATAATATTGTAGTACTTCGTTTTATTTCTCCCCTAACTACTGTATATGTTAACTAGAGTCGTTTCTAGGGTAACCTATCAACCCTCAAATATGTGCCCCCGAATCACCGCGTAATATCGTTCGTACAGTTAAAGGTGACACATGCTGCTGACACATAATATTACCTATAATCTGCACTAGCTTCCTGTAATGATTTGTTAATGAAACACATGTGCAGCTCGAACAGTAATATCTTTACAATTCCTGCTACCACAAAGATGAAAATAAAAATAGCTATTAATAAAATTTAGTTCGGAATTATGAAAATAATATAAGAGCTCTTGAAAATACGTATTGTGTCACTACTTTGCCAAAACTATTTCTGTCGTTCTAAAAAAATTAAAATAGAATCGTTTTATATCAATATTTAAAACTGTATCGTTTGAATCGAGAAGGTATGTATAAATATAAAGTGACTGATCTTCATAAGCAATACAATGATAAAATAAAGATCACAGATTTTAGAATATAACATTACAATATTTTACTATCGTTATAAAAAAAAGTAATATTAAAATGAAAATTGTAATCATATGTATAACGTTACAGTTTACAATTATGTAACATGATTATGATACATTTTTTTATACCTATACCTACATTTGTTATCTACTATTTGAAACAGTATCTATACTTTTGAAAATAAATTTTGCTTAAATTCATATCCGTCAGTGAATAATAAATTAAATGATAATCGAATTATACCTAATAATTAAATTTTAATTTTTCTGTTACAGATGCTTAAAGAAACTTAAAAGTCTGCGCTTAGATCAAACTGTGGTATCAACAATCATTTGGGGACTGTTTCGAAATCGTAAGAAATCAAATTCCAGTAGACTAGAATTTGAAAATAGATAAAGTGGTGAGAGTTGGAGTTCGTAGTTCGAACACCAATCGCTCAAGGGACTTACGGATATCCCTAATGATCTTCTATCAAACTCCAATACATGCCATTGATCATTGCATCTGAGAATACCTGAACAAAGACATGAAAGAAAGAAACATCTGTATCTGTACCGACACTCAGGACGATCCAGAAGCGTTGATTTCGTTTAGATTCGTATCCAAATTGATCAGGAAATGTTAAGTTAATGTTACAAAGTTAGCCACAAATAATAAAGTATCCATGATATGAGTTCTAGGATACTCCACTGCTAAAGGAGGTTTTAAGGCAAATTAACTTACAAAACCTAACCTTGCTTTGGCGTTCCTAAAGGCAAACCCTATTAGAAAAAACACCAACAATGTACGAACTTCTCCTCATATGAGGACCGAAAACTACTTGATCTTAAAAAGCCAGAGGTAAGGATCCTTACGGTTCAGGTGCTCTGTAAAATTACATATCAAAAAGATAGGCATAGCATATCAAAACATTATATCAACAAAGAATCAAGTTAAGCATACATTTTGTGACTCCAACTCATACTAGTCTGGCTAAAGCTTCAGCATCTAGGACAGGCGACTCTAAGTGAAAGGATATGGATGAAATCAGGTTGTTACAATCGATCACAGTGAATAGCAGTATTGCAAAACCTGAATAAGCTTTTTACAATGTACATACGAGAACCAATTGTTTATCATTGATTCTTCTGCTTGATGAATGTTGCATCATTTTATATAATTATTCTGATCGCCCAAATATCAGATTCTGAAACCGCTCTTGATTGGTTTTAACGTGTTATATTGTTTAATGGAGGTTCTTCGTTTAAAAGCTGTAATTAATTACTCAATAGTTAGTTCTCTGGTATCGATATTTTCAAAAAGTTTGGTAAATTAACTCTTGATTAGGATGAAAACATCGAAAGATGCCAATATAAAAACCAAAGAAATGCCTATAATAGCCCCTCATGGTATATTGTTGGAATTCACCCTGCGGGGAAAATACAATGACAATATCAAACATTAGAAGCAGACCACGTCGTTCCGACCTTCCAGGTCTCATCAGCGCTACTCCGAATGCAAGATCTAATTTCACTGCCTTCCACCTCTCAACTTACATATGTGTATGATACTCCAAACAATGGACTAATTCCAATCTCGTGGCCTCTAGTGAGCAAGGTAGGAAGTAGCACATCGCAAAGGCGCCACACAAGAGTCGGTACACAGCAGATACCGATCTAGCTCGCACAACTCGTGGGTTGTGAGTCCAGCTAGATGTCTTTTTCATTGCATGAAGACAAATCATTTTTCAAAGACTTTTGTTTTTCTTTTTGGACGTAAACAGCCTATTTGGTTGTGTAACATACAAATTATTTCGGTCATTGTAACGAAGAAATATGCTGAAAATTTACATGTTTTCCATTTTTTAGTGCTAGGCCTCGTAATTAGCATAAAGATGAGGTTCACGTTTACGGTTTATTTTCCGAATTCTTTATTTAAAATTTTTGGCCGTCTCCATCTTCAGTGTCTTTACTTTTTAATACATCTTCTTCTTTTCATTTTCATAATCTCTACGGTTGTTCTATAATTTGTTTCTTTCATATTTCCAGTTGATGATATGTTGCAATTCCTGTAATTCACATTAATTTGTAGATCGTCAGAATTTATTTGTAGAGGTTTTATATTTCAAGAAATTTCATCATAAATAGTCAAATAGTTACTTAAGTTATCAGCAAATACATAGAAATTTGAGTGTAATCCATTAATATCTCATTATAATTGATACATATCATTTTACTTTTATCAGATAAACATTTTTTATACAATGACGTTTTTAATACGAATAATATTATCTTCTGATGACTTTTAAGTTCGCAAGTGATTGATATTGATCCATAATGTAGATGTATGGTTGTCTAGCAGTACTTGAATTAATGCCAGCAAAATGCAAATGAGTTTCTTTGAAGTAGATGATACACATAGAAATATGTATGTATGTATATGTATAAATATGAATTTAAATACAGCAACTGAGTTATACATAGGTGAATATTAAGACTATGTACTGCGGTATGTTTCCAATGTTTTTAAATGATATACAAAATCTTAATCACTGGCATTAAAATGCGGTGTTGATAAACGATTGAATAATTTTGTAATCCAATCTCCTCTATTAGAATTCGTTCTTATTTCTGTTCGTGTGTTTTATCTGGTGCTCTGGGAAATCGTTCCATCAATGCTTTTTGAAAGAAATAGAAAGAGAACCATTTCAAAAACTATACAAAACCGTAAGAGAAAATCCTGAATAGTTGAAACAAACACGAAATCAGATTAGCTCATTGATTGCTCTAGCAAGATCATTTAGAGATTTCCTAAATTCAATAGTAGTAATAAAATGAATGGATCATTATCTGGTAGTGGACCTAAATTCGAAAACATCGCTTATACACAGACGGATCCAATCCAAATAAAGGGGTAGGAGTTGGCGTTCATTGACCTAAGACCAAACTCTTTAGAGTCCTAGGGTCATCTCCAAACATTTTTCCAGAAATATGTCACAGATAGTCAGGCCGCTTTAAAAGCTTTAGCCCCTCATAGCTTTGGGTCTAAATTGATCTGAAATGTCGATTAAATCTACCGCAATTAGCCACAACAAACAGGCTATTCCTGATGTGGTTGCCGGGGCACACCAATAGCAATGGCAGATGAACTTGCAAAGCAAGGCGCTGACATGCATTTCGTTGGATCGGAACCCTTCTTTGGCGTTTCCAAAGGCCAGCTCAAGAAGCAAGCTCAAGAATGATAGACAAAATAAATGGCTTCGCTATGGGAGAAAACACCTGGACAAACACAAGCGAAGAAATTTATTAACTCTTCGCCAAACAGTAGTAAAAACCTACTTGATCTCAGCAAGGCAGAGTTAAGGACGCAAATTGACTCTTAGTTGATTCTTATTTTATTACAGTATTAACTACATGTTACATTTTCGTTCACATTATTAAAGACTACCTAAATAACAAAACTTTGTGAATATTTTATTCTCCATTTTTTTTGGTATTTATAACATCGAATTGTGTATCAAGTAACAAAAAATAAGAAGCTTATACGTTATTATATTATCTTATATTTTAAATAATTATGTGGTACCCCTATGCAATTCGATACACATTAGATTATGACCCTAAGTAGGACTACTATTATTACAAGTGCCTGTTTACTAAACGTGCAGAATAGCACGCCACTGGACTGCTTATATGAAGTTACTCTTTACTACGTCACAGATCAATTTGAAATAGGCTATAACTTTTTGAATCCCTAGCACGTATTAAACGTAATTAGTTACGAAATATAATATGTAACAGCAGTAATTAATTCTCGGCTTAAATTTACTATTACTTTTAATCGTAAAAACGATTGTGATTTTAAGATTGTAGGATTGCGAAGATGAGCCCATAAATTTAGATAAATCAATCAGATGATACTTAAAATGCTTTGTACTACAATCTGCAATTGCGATAAGATAAAAAAAATAGTAAATAAGTACTTGACATTCTAAATGCTCCATTGATCGCATTTCCTTATAGTAAATGTACTCGCTGCATTCTTCGGTGTAATTCTTTGTTTTTTAAAGATTGGTAGTGGTGGTCTACTACCTGTCACATGATTTGACATTTCCATTCTCACGAGGCTGGTTAAGCGGCCTGCATGTTTGACGTTATTATTAGATAGAAGCAATGGCAGCAAGATTAGTGAGAAAACTGGTAAGTATGTATTTAATTTGTTAATACTCTTATCGCCTGCATACAATTATTACAAAAGCAGTGATTATCATTGTTAGGTTCAGTTAATATTTGTATTGTATTGATTTAAAATGTCCCGACTTTATTCTCCTTCGAAAAAAACGAATAATTCCGCTTATGTTAATTTTAAAAATATGTTAAGAAATTTCCTCCGCAGGAAAGATGTTAAGAAAAGTGAAAAAGTAAGAATATCCTGTTATGTAATATAGGTAATTGGTAATAGAGGTTAAGTTTATGTCACATTGTTTCAGTCAAGTGCGAACTTGTCAGGAAGCCGATTTTATAGCAGCGGGGTAAGGAAATGTACCCTGATCCCCGGGGATGGAATTGGCCCAGAGATCTCAGCAGCTGTCCAGAAAATATTTGCCGCGGCTAAGGTACCAGTCGAATGGGAGTCTGTTGATGTCACACCAGTCAGAGTAAGTATTTTATTTTTATTGTATGATGTCTTTTAATTTTAAATTTATTTATAGGGTCCAGATGGAAAATTTGGTATTCCTCAAGCTGCCATTGATTCTGTAAATAAGAATAAAGTTGGTTTAAAAGGACCGCTTATGACACCAGTTGGAAAAGGACATAGATCGTTGAATCTTGCTTTAAGAAAAGAATTTAATTTATATGCTAATGTTAGGCCATGTAAGAGTTTGGAAGGGTATGTTTTATAAGGATGATATTTTCTTCATTATGTTTTATTAAAATTTTAGTTATAAGACATTATACGATCATGTCGATGTTGTTACGATAAGAGAAAACACAGAAGGTGAATATTCTGGAATTGAACACGAAATTGTTGATGGTGTTGTTCAAAGTATAAAACTTATCACGGAGGATGCTTCAAGGCGTGTTGCTGAATTTGCTTTCCAGTTTACCAAAGAAAATAATAGGCAAAAAGTTACTGCTGTACATAAAGCTAATATCATGTATGTCATTTAATGATATCTTAATATTTAAACTGATTCCGATCTATTTATTACAGGAGAATGTCTGATGGTTTATTCTTACGATGCTGCCGTGATACAGCTGAAAAATTCCCTGATGTTAAATTCGAAGAGAAATATTTAGATACGGTTTGCTTAAATATGGTACAAGATCCAACGCAATACGATGTCTTGGTCATGCCAAATCTGTACGGTGATATCCTGTCTGATATGTGTGCTGGATTAGTTGGAGGATTAGGTTTAACACCATCTGGGAATATTGGATTAAACGGAGCTCTATTTGAATCGGTAAAAAAAATGCGATATTACATAAATAAGATTCATCATTACTTTTCATTGTGACAAGATAAGTATGCACTGATGAATGGATATTTAACGAATACGTAACTTAATGGTTTTAGTACTATTTGATTAGAGTTATCTGTAAAGAGATCTTTTCGAGTGATTTTCGGTTGCGTAAATATTTATTAGGTAAATCTAAGCTTAAACAAATATCGTAAATTTTGATTTTTTTTTTAACTATGCGATCAATTTTTTTAACACTTTATGCACAATAGGTTGTATATTACCAAATTCATCTAAATATAATAGTTAAATATTGGTCACAAATACTGTATAATATTCAAATAATTATTATCTAATTCATTCTAAATTAATGCTAATGGAATGTATGAAGAATCTAAATATGTAAACAGGTTTTTAAAGGCTTTATTTACTATTACATATTCATAGATTTGAATGAGAGAGAAATACACTGTAATTTACTATTTGTAACACAAAGAACGAAAAATATGAAATTTCCGTTATTAGAATTGACCTTAGTACTCCTAACAATTTTTTAATTATTAATAATTATATACTCGTTATACAGTAACGTTGATGTCATTGCAGTCTTTTTAAGTATAACATAAGCAGATATTTTTTCCTGGTTTTAAGTCTCATATTAATATTAAAAGAAATTGATATATTGTTTGTAATATTTGGCTACATGTTTATATAATGAGGTCACCTTGCGTTATAATTTTAAAACAACACCTTGTTATTACAGTAAGATAGAATTAACGCAGTCATCATAAGATAATTATCAGCTGACATTGACGTGAGATAATGTAAGTCTAAAGTAAATATTGGAGTAATATAGTATTTCTTATGAATTTCCATCACAGCAATCAGATGATTTAAAAATAGCTTCCAAATTTGTAAGGATTTGTCAAGGAAGTACTTGTTATATTGATCTCTAACAAATAAAAACATAGTTAGTAACATTTTTTTCTGCAGCTACGTATTTTACACTTCGAATTTCCTAGCAGTGGATAGAGATGCATAGAGACACTACAAACATGACCGCGTTTAAAAATAAGCACTTAAATGATGATAAATAATAAATTTCGTGTAGGTTCTGATTATCACCATAAGATTAAATTTTGCTGAGTTCATTCGTTAAAAACGTATTGATTATTTAAAATAAGCGATCAGATTATTTTCCTAATTCTAAATGTCGTTGTTGTCTTTCCCAAAATTTTAGCAGCACCACTCCACCCTCCTCCTATCATAAAATTTACATATTTAGATTTCCTTAACGCCCTCTAGCGATAATGGACAAAACAATATTAAACAGTTTGAATTACGAAACATAGGCTAATGAAAATCTTTTCTAATAAGACCAAATTTGCCAAATTCCGTTCACGGGAACCAGAATAATTTAAATCTATAGAAGAAATTTTTACCACCCACACGTTTCTGAAGATATCTTTGGATTGGTAATTGGTTTTCGCTGAGCAAAAACAAAATTTCTGAAAAAAATTAAACAGCGCCCTCTAGCATGCACGTCACTTATTAGATTGGTTCGAATTTGAAAGCACCAGATTGGAGGAGTATGCTGTTTTCAACGAGACTAAGTTTGCAAAATTCGGTTCAACAAAACCGGAGTTATAAACGTTCCTTCAATACAAAGTTTCTCCTCCTCTCCTCCCCTTCTTTGACAAAATACAAAAAAGTTGTCCGATGAAAAATATGCAAAATTTTCAGTAGATTCCGATTTTCATATGATAGCCCTTAAGTTGGTGAATTTTGCGTAAAATTAAAATTTTTGGTGATCGGTTACGCCCTCTAGCGGTCATCCTACGCTTTTCTCAATAATTTTCAGATGTTTCTCGGGGTTACGTTAGTCAATAATATTTTTTCCCAAAGCTGTACTGTAAATTGTTCCTAAGATATGGCCGAGCGATATTCTTAGTTGGCCACCCGGTACATAAGAGAAAACCCTTTTCGATTGTTGTTGTTATTATTACTATTATATAAAAAACAAAAAAAAGTACAAAAGACTTCTATTATAGAAAAAACCAAAAAAAATCTAAACACGCTAGTGTAATGCTGTTCGTTCTAAGCCGAGATAAAGTGAGAAGGGAAATTTGTTATTGTCGGGAAATTTTCCATACGATGAATTGTTTTCGGGGAATTTTCCGGTTGCCGTTGAAATATAAATAAGTTGTGGGAGATAGATCTTTTTTATTGCACGATTTGGATTCAACGTTCTAAAAACCAAAAAAGAACCAAATTTATTAAAAAAATATATACATAAAATCTTAATGAACATTGGAAACTACATTGCGGAAATTGTGGGAGAGGGGACAGGGTTACAATTTTCAACATTCAGATATCGATTTTTTCTGAATTACTTACTGATATAGTAGCATCCTGTCACGCTTTAGTCTGTCGATCACTTTAACATTAATTTGTTAGAGCATAATAAAAATTCCCTTCATTTCTTATCAATAATCGAATCTGTTAAATTACTACAAATTGTGGAAGTGCCTAATAAGATTTATTTGAAATTTTTATTTGATTTGCATGCACCATTTAAAACTAATATATCCTTTAAAAAGCTCTCTGTATATTATCAATAACATTAGACAAACAAATTTGGAATCGTTCCATTTATTGGTATTCTTACAAAAATCTATCTTATACCACCCCTACCCTACCCTACCCTAAATCTTGTAACTTTCCCATTCGTTCGCTAAGTGTTTTCCAAGTTAATGATTGCTTTACCTGTATGTCGAGTGGTCGAGATTCTAATATACGTTTTTATTAATCAACGACCTTCTTAATTTAGGGAACTTCTCAAAGCAGCCATCATCTTTTAATTCGTGGTCGCAAAGTACAGATGGCTTTAGTGTTAAAACTTTGAAATAGTGTCTTCCTCTCCTCATACCAATTTTTACTCATCTTTTCAATTTCTGCCTATTAAATGGAGTCTTATAGGAAGATGTCATTGGTTTACTAACTCCCTAACCCTAACCTAAGTGTAGACAACCTCTATCCCAATTTCTGGTAGGCGTTTTCATAGAAACCTAGTTTTCAATAAAATTAATCTCCATATTAATCATTTAATTTGAATTACTACGACGCTACTTGTGGTTCTTGTATTGATAGTATAGATATGGTACTAGAAATCTGTTGTTGCTTGCTTTTTCCATTTAGTGTTTCCAGCAGGACTAGAGTCTCGCACTTGCAACTGAAGCTGGATCAAGTACTAGATCTCTGAGCCTTGTAATCTCGAGGATGCAGCCTTTCTAGCTGTATGATTGATGATAGAATTATCTTCATATATATATCTTGCCTAATTATAAACGATACTGTCATCTAGAACTAGAGTTCTTCTTATCCTAACGTCAAAAAGTGGTCAATTTGTATCAAGGTTAGCCTGATGGGGTTACCGAATCTTTAACCCTTCTGAAGCGTCTTTTTGGCTAAATTGATAGTTCTTTTTTAAATTAGTGTTTCGTACAAACAATAGGGCTTTAACGATTAAGCTTAATGTACTTTTTTTTAAGTGTCTCTAGTTTCATTATATGGGATTTTGTCACTCTCGAGGGCTTCGTATATTATTATTGGTCTCAAAAACGTCGTGTACATAAGTAGTTTCAGGAAAAGGAAGCTGCTAGTACTCCCAAGCCGCACGGTATTTCCTCAATATTACCACCCAAATCGTTGCTCGCTGATCTCGAGAATTAAATTATCCCAAATGACCCATAATACTTTTAAAGCAGCCATTATACATAATTTGCTGCACCTTCACCATTAAAAACTGATTTGATCTTAATTATTTATGGATCTCTGTCTAAACGTTGATTATGACTGGTGATACTGATAAGAACGATACTCCAATTACCTCCATTTTATCATTTAAAATATTGTTTATAAATAAAAGATAACTACTTGGTAGTTTTCGTCTGTATTTACACACATTTAATTTTCATTTTAGGTGCACGGTACAGCGCCTGATATCGCAGGCCAGGACAAAGCAAATCCAACGGCTCTCCTACTATCAGCCGTAATGATGTTGAAATATATGGGTCTGACCGAACACGCGAAGAAAATCGAAAACGCCTGCTACGATACCATAAAAGAAGGAAAATATTTAACGGGCGATTTAGGTGGTAAAGCGAAATGCTCAGAGTTCACGAATGAGATCTGCTCTAAGATCGCCTAAATTCTCACGAAGCCAAAGCATAAATAGCTCTCATCTGTAAGCAACAATAGCGATAGTTTTTATCTCACCTAACATAAGTAGCCGCATTTTAATGAAACTTGTAGATATATTCATCTAGGGGTTGTTGTCTGTTTTTAAAATAATCTACGATTCAGCGGAGTACAAATATTACAAAACGAAATATAATATAATAAGTACCTATTAGAAATCATTGCTCAGATTAATTGATCTAATCATGTCCATAGTAAGCTTGATTGTACACTATTGTAAAGTTAAGGCGTATACATATATGATTATAGTATTATTTTGTTATATTAGGAAATTTTACATGATAATGATTTATTTTAAAATAAACGATGTGATCCTTTATTAATTTGTAATTACCAATAATAATGCTAGTCGTAATGTAATTTTTGTGTATTATTAATGTATTATTATTTATAAATTATTTAAATTATTTTGATCGTCCAATGCAGATTTCAACTCTACAAACTCTCTACCAAGAATAAATCAACTTTCTATGAAATAACATTGTTATTAATATATTTTTATTTACACTTATTTTGTGTAGATAATCCTAAAGATGTATAATAAATGGCTGTTAAACCAAAATTTGTTTTTTATTTTTCGTTTCATACCTTTAAACTGGCAAACTCTAGTACCATCATTATATAGAAATTATAACTCGATGTGAGCATGAATTTCAACTGACCACTCTATGAAAAAAAATTATGCAGAGAAGACGAAGGAAGTTGTCCAGACGGGTTTTGTTTTCGCAGAACAATGCCCCTGCACACAAATCGCATGTTGTCATGAAAACAATTCGTGATTTAGGGTTCGAATTAATCGAACTCCTTATTACTTAAAATAGAGGTCGACCCATGAACATTTGAAAGCACAATTTAAACGAATATTTATCCGGTTGTCGTGGTCATTATTGAAGTAAATTGTATAAAATGGAAGCAGTTGAAGAATAATTTAATAGTGGTGTTCTAAATTTATTCCACACCCATGGCAAATGTGGTAGAATTCTTAGCAAAACTATTTACTGAAAAGTACTTCAATCTACCGTCAATTACTAAAGATAATTAAAAAAAAAAGGAATTTTTCTTCAAATACAGAAAGTGATAAGGCACCTCTAAAAACTACGAAAACCAAGTAAGTGTGATTGATGGTTGCAGCTTCTGGTGAACTGTTTATATTTCCAATATTGCGATTTATCGCATTTTAAATCTTCATCAAATGCATCATAATCATCCTTACTTTTGTACAATCTCTTCACTGTGAGGACGAACAAAAAAGAGTCGAAAATTGAAAAAAAAAGGAAATATATAATTCAAATAAATTGATTTCTTTGAGCGGCTAGACACAAAATACTGATAGAGGACCTCATACAGATCCTTGCGAAATAGCTTGCAAATTTGGATTGGTTGAGGAATATATCCATAAGTTTATATAAACTGTGAGTTTAGGTAATCCCCGTGTATACAATTTATCAAACAAAATTTAAAGGTATAAATAAATGGTCAATTTTTATCATCGTATACACAATCGCTATGTGAAGATGCAGAATAAGTTCAACTCAAATCTGTTAGTTAAACCTTTGCCAAACATCTTCCACACCCTACACATACATTATTTGAATGCTAATTATTTGAACTATATTATGTAAAAATTTTACATTTTATATTAATTTTAAATCAATTGCAAAAGTGTGCACATTATATTTTATGATTAATGTGACCATAATCTAATATTTTTATTTTTAATATTATTTTCATAAATTTAAATTTTTTCCACTTCAAAGCAATGTGGCTCCATCTTAAAATGAATAGTGAAATTAACGTCACACATATTACATGTAAAGAAAACTATAATGATGTAATTATAGTAATCTGTAATATAAAATTCGGGCTATTTCTCAATATTACCACTAGAGAGACGTAAATTAATTATTATACGTCAGTCGGATCTGTCAAAAATTAAGTAAACATCATTAACTTCTGCAAAGAACGTGTACCGTGGAAAACATCAAAATTTCAGTGTCCGATTCTTCATGAAGAACACCGTCAGTTATCGAAATAGAACGGCTACATTTTGATACAAAAAAAGTGTTTTGTGATACCGCGCCATGCCACCAAGACCTTGACATCTCATCAAGATTCGCTATACAACAATTAACCACAGGTTTTTTTCAACTTTCATTTTTGTTTCTGTGCCGTTCGCGAGGGAGACGTGAAAATTTAGTGGTGTCGTGTTTGTTGCTGTTTTTTCTCTTCCTTTGTTGGTTCAATAATGAGTGGTGTAAGATGCAGTTTGTCAGCGGGTAAACTTGTCTTGGCAGTTCGCACAAGCAAGGTACAACATGGTAAGTCCGCAACTTTTTCGTTTTTGTGATAAGAATTAAGCGTCACAACCTGTTATAACATCACGTTTTAAACTTTGCAATAGATGTTGTCATAAAGATAAAGCAGAAACAAACGTACTACGTTTGCGAAATGCGTCAGTCTAAAGGTTCGAAGTTCGTAATACACAAAATGTATGAAATGAATTGCATATTTATATAAACGAAAATATTTAAGGCTAACGGCCAGTTACACCTGAGCAACGATTTTATTACCATATACAATAGAAACCAATAGTGTTAAATGAGACTTTCCAGACTAAACAGGACTCGAACAATCAACAACAAAGTAATAAAAATATTAACGAGTAATTGTTTATATAGTTGAAATGATAATAAAAAAATATCATTACGTTATTAGCTGTTAAACAAGATATGCAAATTTATTAATAATTTCTTAACATTTACCAAACTTGATGGTTATATAAAACAGACGTAATCCTGTTTGTAGAATTAATTATTTACATGAATTAAAATGAATGCAATAAGTGCTACTGTGAAATGTAATTCGATTATGCTTTTAAGGTATACTTAATTGATTTTTTCTTAATATTTTTATATTGTTGACACTCAATGTGATTTAATTCATTAGAAAAACTGGCTATAAATACCCACAAATTTATCAAACGTCCATTAAACCACCAACAAGATTGTGATCCCTAAAAATTGTCGAACCTGATACCTATTTTCTGGCGTTTTTTGGAAAGATCATTAGAAATAGGACCTGGAACATAGTTTGACATTTTTTGCATTTCTTAAAAGTCAAGGTTATTTATTATTTCAAATCAGCAAGCAATAACTAGTAATGGCAATACACAGTTTTATACAGGTCGTTTGAAAACATATGGATAAAAACCCAAAAGAAGATCACTGTAATCTACCTACCCAGTTAGAAAATTGTGGATTTATTACATCAAATTGGAAGATGCGATTTTAAGATAATTGAATATAGCCCAACAAAAGCATTTTTCAAATAAGTTTTGTCAACCATTGCTTGTTTAAAAAAACTTTTATTGGGGACCGCGTATACTAACACCATATTCATTGCCTTTATAATTAGCGTTTCATTACCAAACATATTAACACATCCA
The DNA here is from genome assembly GCA_023690525.1 of Holotrichia oblita. Lineage (NCBI taxonomy): Eukaryota > Metazoa > Arthropoda > Insecta > Coleoptera > Scarabaeidae > Holotrichia > Holotrichia oblita. The sequence goes on along the minus strand of CM043021.1, from coordinate 19,715,536 downwards.
TGTATGTAAGTAGACTTTAAAGATTGCTAAATCGCCAAAATCACAGACTTGACGGTCAAATATTATTTCATTTGGTCTTAATTATATTATTGACCTTCTCTCGGAAGGTATATAGGTACATGTTAGTTTGCAGTACTTTATTGAATATAAACTACACTTAAACGTTTCATAATCTTCACATGGCGACTTTTACTGATTAAATTTAATTTAGATATTAACAACAATTACTTTAGGGATGAGTCGTTGAATCAAAACTTTCATTGTCATTTACGTTGACCTAACTCGTGCATTGATGTAAATAACACGTGTTATAAGTTATGAGATATCACAATATGTACAGAATTAATTGAAATATCTGCAATGAACGATAAACTAGAATATTGCAAAACTGTGACACAGATTGAAAAATATCTCGTTTTCTATAAAAAAAATGTTTCCAACAAAATTAACGGAACACTAAAGTAATTACTACTATTTTAAAACAATGGAAACCTAGATTTTTTTTCTGTAACAGTTGTGAATGTGTTTATTGTGTTTGTGTTTTTTAAGACACTGGTCTTTCAACATATCATTATCTGTTTGAATACAATTTACACACAAAAAACTACTCCGCGAGAGTTGCATGATAGCCAGACAAGTAATACAGCTTACGGAGTCACTGCAACTAAGCACCCACGACACATAAAGAAAACTGTTAATTAGTTCGTGTATTTAATAACAAGTTTCAGAGATATTATTATCTTAGAAAAACTTATAAAATATTGAAGAAAATTATATTCTTTCTTCTTTAATCATACGTTTGCAACCATTAAAGTTTGTAAGCATAAGATGTCACTGTTTAGATTTCTTCAGATTTTGTAATGATTTTATTCAAAACTTTCGTTTATTGGATACGAATGACTAAAATTTGACCATGTTTGACTACCAAATGATTTTTTCTGAAAACTCAAAAAAATCATCGTTTGACTGCCCTCATGTTCATTTTTATTCGTTATCCCACTTGAAGTTAAAATACTCGAATTTTCAAAGTTTGAAGTTACATATAACAGAATTTCTGAAGATTATTGCAGTTTTCAGGGAGTTGCAAAGGTGGTCAAATGCTGAAAATATTACAATTTGTTATTGCAGGCCCCTAGATTACACTACGGCTTGTTGCCTCATGCCTCTAGATCAAAAAAAAATCGAAAATCATTGTTTGGCAGGTCCGCAAAGTTGGCACCAGAAAGTGGTCAAAAATTCACAAAAATGCCAAAGGATTGACCATCAGCGATTTCGATTGACCACTTTCCGTTTGGGCTATAGCCACTGTACCCATAATTCGGAGTGTTATGGCAAAAATGCTAAAAATTTGAAATATAGAAATTTTGTTTATCGGATATGATTGACCATCGTTTAATTATATTTGACAACCGAGTTGACAACCTTTTACATTATCAAGCACATTAACGCGTTTGAGCGCTGTGACCGCTCCAAATTGATAAATTTTCTGGACAATTTTTTCATCATATACATTACTTAATATTATCTAGCTCGATAACCGTTTGATGAATCTGCTTCCCCTTCGGCAAGTAGGTTCACCTTGTTAATCTAAACGAGAGGCCAAACTCCCAGCATTAACGCCTTATAGGGCTAAAATTTCATCGATACTTTCTCGAGAACCGTTTGATGAATCTACTTCGCTCACGGACAGATGGTTCATCTTGTTAACCTAAACGAGAGGACAAACTACCAGGAAGGCACATTAACGCCTTTGAGCGCTGTGACCGTTACACTTTCATAAATTTTCTGGACAACATTTTCATCATATAAATATTACCTAGCCCGATAACCGTTTGATAGATCTGCTTACTTCTCGGCAAATAGGTGCACCTTGTTAATCTAAATGAGTGGCCAAAGGCCGGCAGGGCACATTAACACCTTATAAGGCTAAATTTTCATCGATATTTTCTCGAGAACCGTTTGATGAATCTACTTCCTCTCTCGGCAAGATGGTTCATCTTGTTAATCTAAACGAGAGGACAAACTCCCCAAAGCACATTAAGGCAGATTAACGCGTTTGAGCGCTGTGCAACATCGTTCAAACATTTCAAATTGATAAATTTTCTGGACAATTTTTTCATCATATAAATATTACCTAGCTCGATAACTGTTTGATGAATCTGCTTCCTCCTCGGCAAGTAGGTTCACCTTGTTAATCTAAACGAGAAGCCAAACTCCCAGCAAGGCACATTAACGCGTTATAGAGATCATCGATATTTTCTCGAGAACCGTTTGATGAATCTGCTTCGCTCACGGCCAGATGGTTCATCTTGTTAATCTAAACGAGAGGACAAACCCCCAGGAAGGCACATTAACGCGTTTGAGCGCTGTGACCGTTTACACTTTCATAAATTTTCTGGACAACTTTTCCATCATATAAATATTACCTAGCTCGATAACCATTTGATGGGCATTTGTCGAATTTTCGACCTACGAGGGGTGGTAAAGATTGTACTCGTCGCCCTGAGTGTTGTACCGAAGAGATTTCGGTCCTATCTATCTTAATAGCCGAGATATTTCAAAAAAACTATACGATATTTAAAAAATATTTTTTTACTACAAGAACATAATTTTTGTTGCGGGGTAGGATTCACCATGTTTGACCACAAAATGATGAAATAAAGTGAAATGTGGAAAATGTCTCTCAACCTCTAACTTTAGGGCCCTCAATCATAGCAAACCACAAATCATTGTTTGACCACCCACCGGTTAAATTTTAACCCATCTCAAAGTTATATAGAAGACTTTCAAAGATTATCACACTTTTCACAATCTTTGAGAGGTGGTCAAATGCTGAATGTGGTGCGGTTTATTGTCCTGTATCTTTAAACCGAAAGTCATCGTTTGAGTAAGAGTATCAAAGTTTATTGTACTTTTCATAAACTTTGAACCTCGCTTTGAACAATGTCTTTAGTTTTTAGACCATAAAAAATCGAAAAACATTTTTTGCGACTATTATTAAATTAAAAAAATTATCTGGGAGTCAAACGATGGTCAATCTTATCCTGCAAAAAAAAATTGTCCTTGTAGTAAAAAAGATATCTTAAATTTTTTTTTTAATTTAAAATGTGAAAAATTATATCAGCGTTTCCAAAATTTATTATACTTTTCAGGGACTTTCAGAGGTGGTCAAACGCTGAAAATAATATACGTAACTTCCTGTCTTACGTTTCTAGATAACAAAAAATCGAAAATCATCGTTTGACCACTCACTGGTTAATTTTTTCAACCTTGATGTTACATATGGTAGAAATTTCACGATTCATCGCACTTTTCACAATCTTTAAGAGGTTGTCAAACTTAGAAATATTACAATCGCCAATCATGTTTTGACAACCCACCGGTTACTTTTTGTTCGAGCTTGAAGTATAAATGTAACAGCGTTTCGAAAGTTTACTATAATTTTCAAGGATTTTCAATTTCAGAATTTATTGCGTCATGTCACTAGACCACAAAAAATCTAAATTCATCGTTTGACTAGCTACTTACCAGTTAATTTTTATTCGATCTTTAAATTACGTATAACAGGATTTTTTTGTGTACTTTTCCGGGACTTTCAAAGGTGGTCGAACGCTGAAAATATTAGTATTAATTGTGACGTGTCTCATAGACTTCTAGATCAGAGAATTCATTTTTACCTGATCACCAAGTTACATATACCCAAATTTTTAAAGTTTATTGCACCTTTCAATCATTGAGAGGTGATCAAACTCTGAAAATGATACAACTTGTTGCCTGATGTCTGGAGACCACAAAAGATTATCGTATATCATCGTGTAATTATTTTTAGAACAGTATTACTTCTTGTGGTAGAATATCTGGACAAGAGATAATAAATTAATTCATTATTAAGTGAGTTAATTGAACCTAGAGTTAATTTGAAAAACAAATATTAATAACAGGTTATGTTGTACTATTTCATAATTTAATTATCGATGACGGTTTGTGTTGTAGTCAATTTAATAGTTATTTACATTCATTGAAATCTATGACAAATTTCACATTCCAACCTTGGATCTTTTTCGAAGTTTAAGGTGTTTGCACTATACAAACAATCTTTCGCGTTCTATGACATTCACTGGCAATATTTGTGTATTTTTGCTGTCTATGCATACCGATTATATTTGAAGATCATTAGCAGATGTAAATATTAATTTTTGCGTGCAGTGATTAAATGAAATTAGGATAAAATTAGGTACCTAGTCGTTTAATAATTCGAATGTTTTTTTAAATTTAATTTTAAGCATACGAGGGTAAACTTTATAAATGTAGGGTGCAGTTCGACGTTATATTTTGTAGACCTGAATTGCACATTCTTTTTACATCGTGTCTCCTTCTCTTGTTAAATAATCAAATAATCGAATCTGTCAAATTGCAATTGTTGTTGAAAACTAGATGGGGCGGCAGCGTCTTGCTGGTACCACATACCCTTAAAATCATGTTCATCTAAAATTCACAAAAAATCTTCAAAAGTATCAGTTGGTATCGCTTACCGCTTGCTTCACCACAATGGCATCTTCCACCTATTTTATGGAAAGGAAATGGTGCGATGATGCCACCGTGCTATAAATCACACCATACAGTTGCCATTTGCGAATACAAAGACTTCTTAGATTGTTGTGGACTGTTTTAGCACCAACAACGACATTGTTGCTTCTTAGCATGTCCACTCAATTTTTGGCCCAAAATTATGATCTTTTTCAAGTTGCTCTAAAGTCCAAGCTTGATGTAAGCTCAAGTCTTTTGCAAAATATGCTAAGTTGTCAACTTCTTAAACACAGCAATATTCTCTACACTTCTTACCTGCAAATATCTTCTTGGTATTTTCACATTGTGAAGAGTAAAATTCATTTCAAATTTTTCAACGATTCAAGGAATAATAAGAGACCTCTCAAAGTTTGTGACAATTCCGATGAGCTTTGAAAATATTATGTGCAACTTTAAAATCGCATAAAAATTAATCGGTGGGTGGTCAAGCGATAATTTTTCATGTGCTATACAATAGAGGTCTGAAAGAACAAATTGTAACACCTTCAGCGTTTCACCGCCTCAGAAAGTGTAATAAAAGTTTGGAAACTCGTATATGTAACTTCAATGTCGAATAAATATTAACCCATGAGTGGTCATCCACATTTTTTGAGGTCTAGAGACGTAAGACAAGAAGTAGCATCATTTTCACCGATTGTCACCTCCCAAAGTTTGTGAAAAGTGCGATGAATTTAAAAAACCGATTTAAAAGTTTGGAAACGTTCTTGAAACGCATATCTAGCCTTGATAAAATAATGTCAGAGTATAATAAACATAATAAATGACAAGTATAACATTTTTACCATAGTTGTCATATCGTTTTGAAGTCATATCATTCTTATTAGAAAACCTGTTGTTTTCCAAATTATGGAACCTTAATTTTATCAATGGTGTGTGTCTCTTGAAGTGGTGCCAAACTAAAAAAGTTTGTATGGGAACTCTGTATGATAGGTCTTGTTTTTTAAAACTTGTCATTTGAATCAAGCTTGGTGTTGTTGTTGCAGTAAAAATTTTGCATAATGTATAGGTAGTTGAACCTATTCTGAGAAATGACTGTAAAATACTAATCTTAACAAAGTGTTTAACAGCTAGCTTATGAAGGCCATTGGCAGCATCTAGGTGAAATAGGCAATTCTCAAAGACAATATTATTAAAGTTGATTACCAAAAGCCTTCTAGTTTTAGTTTTTTTTTTTAATTATTATTTTCTTTTTCCAGGAATTTTATCGGCAGCATTGAACAAACCGTACCCTAGTGGTTCACCGAAATGTCTCTCTACGAACCTAATAATCTTAAAATCAGCAGGATCCGGAGATCCTCCGACAGGATCTCAACCGCCCAAAGACGTTACGAATAGCGGCGCACCACCAGGGGGTACGACCACTACGAGTGGCGGAGGCGGTAAAAACAAAAACACCCTGTCTTGCCCGAAATGCGGTGATCCATGCACCCACGTCGAAACGTTCGTCAGTTCGACGAGGTTCGTGAAATGCGAAAAATGCCATCATTTCTTCGTGGTGCTGAGCGAGGTGGATAGCAAGAAGAAAGAGGGGGTGGAGAATAAAAGCGGATTTTTTCGGAAACCGCCGCCTCCACCGAAAAAGATCTTCGATTATCTAAATAAACATGTCGTAGGGCAAGAACATGCGAAAAAGGTAAATTATTTTATGAATCTTATAGATCTTTCTTTTGTTTTTTTTTGTAATATACTAATTATGAAATGTAATACAGCACGATAGTAGCAGAGGTAAGAATGATTGACTATGCGTGCACACATTATTTACGGCAAGGTAATGTTGTAACAAAGCCATGGAAACACATTCATACACACAGTTTATACAGCATCAGCTGTAGTGGTAGTTTTAACAGCTTAGGAAGCCACTGCAGCTGCACTCACTACAAAATAATAAATGATAAGTGATGTTTACTAAAAGTTAGTTAAAGCTTATCTATTTATACCGAAATAAGAATTCGTACTTAGGTTGATAAGTTAATTATCATAATCATATGATTTATTAAAAACTTATTTTGTATACAATGGATTCTATTTATATTCTATTAGATCTAAAAGAGATAATTCATGTATCATATCTGCTAATTTCTCTCTCTGTCTACCATATAAACTGTGTCTTCTTCATTTTCAAAGGTGTTTTTTTTGATATGGAGTATAGTTTAGTCGATGAATATCAATAATATACCCACGTCTTATCACCTGTTAAAATCTTCGAAAAAAGTTAATTTAATGTCAGCTAAAACCTCAAGGTTTGCCTTACTAATTTGTAGACGTCACTATTTTTGTTTTGTAAGCAATCTATGAATCCTCTGTGGCGACACTTTGTTAATTGTTAAGTTATCATATAAAATTTTTAATGCTGTGTTTGTATCTTGATCGTCTTAATACATATTTTCCTCATTTCAATCGATTTTAATTAGTTCCCTACTCTACCGAAATTGCTTAGACCAATTAGTCATCCTGTAATGAATATGTAAGCATTGACAATCTCCTATTTCGCCACCCGATATTTCAATGCATACAGTGTCTAGAACAATATCAGTCAAATATTGCATCTACAATAATAATAATCATGTATTTTAGTATCGTTGCTAATAATGTGGCTATTATTATGTTTATCTTATCTTCGATAACACAGTGCAGACACTGTTTGTATATGTTTTATACATTTGAATATAATGGAACTGAAAATAAATTTTCATGCCGTTGCTTATAATTATCATAACATTAAGGTGTAGGTACACTCAGAAATTATCAGTACTTTGCATAGGTAATTACATTACGATGATTTTTACATTTTCGATGTTTGAACTATATATTATTAGTCTCGGAATGTGATTTAACATGTTTAAGTTTACACATATGTTTCTATCAGGTTGATTCTAAAGTCGTTCCTTCTTTAATTAATGCACTAAATTTGTAATACCTGTGATTTGTTGCCCTTTTGAATTCTGTAAACTTTCACCTGCACTATTGTATTAAACTATAACTATTTATCTACATTTTTCACATCGAAATTTCTAGCAGATTAGCTACAATTAAAAACGCGTCTTCGTTAATCTCTAAATTTCACACAATATCGTTAGGTTTTTTGATTTCTTTTTGTTTGCATTTCTTGTCTAGTACTAATTTTGCGGTGTAAAAGACATCGGTCCTGGTCTTGCCAAGTTTGCTTCCTACTTTTAAATTGCTAGGTCCTGCTTTTGGATTTGATTTATGCGATTCAACAAATAGTGAGTTATAATTATCCTCCGTTCAAGTTGCTCTTGCAGTAATGGATTCAATTATTTCAGAATTTTCAACATCTTCGGTTTGATGATTTCTTGGTGCTTCCTCCTTTATTTTGTAGACAATTACGAATTTCGGTATAAAGATAAATTGCGATTGTTAAACTAATGATCTTTTAGGCACAAATGCTCGAGTGATATGCGTAATGCACAAGATTAGTAATATTTTTAAGATTGATAATTTGTGCAGGATTATTAATCATGAAAAAGCTGAGGGGGTTGGGGGAGGGGCATAGTGGTTTCGCTTTCGTTTCTTTCTGACAATAAATTTCAGTGATCTGTGGTCCAATGATACTGACATGTCGACACTGGAACTATCAAGACCAAAGACCATTTTCTTAATTGGACTAAGGCCTATGGTTTCTAAAGGTAAAGAGCATCTTAACCACTATATAGCATCCACATATGCATATGATTTTCACCACCATACGAGAAAATGTCATGTTACTATTCATATGTCAATTATATAATCACACATGATAATTGTTACATTACTCGAACAAAAGGAAAATGAATAGAAAGCTACCAGCAATGAGCATCTATTTATACAGAATTTACATAACTCCACAGTCGATACCTAAACGATTGATTGATTTGCCAGCGTTGGCACATGTGAATTGATTTAATTATCTTTTTTTTCATGATTACTTAATTGTATATTGTCGATCCTGTACCCGCAACGACTCCCTACTTTTTTTTTCAAATGACACTCTATGTTGTGTAGGGACTCGTTGAAGAGCTTGTTAAAAATTAAAACTCGCTATTAAATGGTGAATGGTTGAGTGGATCTGTTTCAAGGTCACGGTGCCAAACAGAAACAAAAAGATGTATTTTTAACATGGAAAATAATATCAGCTGACTGGGAAGAATTGTCGTAGTTTTACACCATTTAATAAATCGATTACATATTTCATATTACTGTTTGGATTTCGACTCCAGTAAATTTAATTGAGGGTTCTTTAGTATCTAAACAGTTTATAATATATAATAAAATAGAACACGTTCGACAAGTGTATTGTTAAACAAATTATTTATTTTCTATAAACTGTCAGTTTTATTAGCCCATTTCCATTAAAAATGTTATCAAAATTTTGAAACAACAAAACTATGCGTGTCGATCTACTTAGACCTGTAGCTTTAGGTGTTGTTAATGCCGACCCTGGATGAGATGTACAAATCTTCTTATCTAGTTCTGGCATTTTTGTTGGTGGTGTTTTTTTATTATTTTTATGGAAAATTGAAATAGCCACTTTTGAGCTGCAGTACTAAACGGTCATTAAGATTTGTGGTTAGAATAGTGTAATCTATAATTAGGTACCTACATTTACTCCTTCATTTGTGAATATCAGTACAAAATATAAGCCAAAACGCTGTATTTTTATCAATTTTATACCTTTGACCATGTTTTAGAAAGAGTCATTTTATTTACGTCATATTTTCGTGCAGTAGGTCATATTTTTCCACCATCACTGATAATCTTTTAGCACAAATTTAATAGTATCGGTATTTTACGCAACTTTTATTTGAAAAAAATATAGAGAGATAGGGATATGTATCTGTGTATATAAGTAGTTTTATTGTAAATAACGAACATAAACAATCCATATAAACAGATAAATTTTCAAGTTAAAATTACTATATTTAAGAATAAATATATAAGTTTCATGGAATAATGATAAAATGTTTGGTATCTTTGTCATGAGGTGAAATTGATGGATGATTTAATGTGTTTAATTCAAAAATGTAAACATTTATTAGACTGAAATATACCACATACATAGAGTACATACATTAAATCGTTGGATATAAAATAAATTTCTTAAATGCTAAAACATGGAAGTTGAAGGATAAATGGAGTGAGAAACACACGATGTAACTACGAACACATAGTCGTAGTTACATCTATTAAATGAACGAGTATTAAAATGAGTCATAATCACAGTTAAAAGAAAACCATATATCTAAAAAAATTGAGGTTGAAACACTGTTGTTTTTACCACATATAGATAAATAAACTAAAGATTATGTTTTATGTCTGTTAAATATCTCGTTACTTAACAATAAATTATAAACGTTATAAATTACATATTATAAAAATTTCGTTTTATTAAATTCTTATAATATAATAAGCTTTAAAATTAAAACGAAACACATCCAGCCTGTATTGTCACTTTCGCACGACCTACCACTAGCGTAGCCGAAGATGTCCCACAAGCACAGCCCCATGAACGAACATTGTTGTTCATATGACCTCATTAATAGGGAGGGTCATTACTTTTGAAATAGAATGTACGTTTAACTTGAATATCTGCCAAACATGCGTAAACCAGACCGAAATGTATTTGAACTGAATTAAATCATGCGGCATAATACAAAATTGACTATTATAATAACCTTATGTTATATGTATAATAATCATATGCTAATTTTTATTACATAGGATATGACAGACTAACAATGGCCGAATGGCCTCGGTTCGTATTTTCTTGAAACTTGACCCAAATAATACTGTACACGACGATTTTCTTCTGAAGTGCGTTACTGCATTCGTATTTTAAACTCAGATAAAAGATAAAATGAAATTTTAAATGTTTGAAGGCAATTTCCACTCTTAGTACAAGTTTCAATTTTATATATTCGGTACAAACAAATTTTATCCTGGCAGTAACTACTTGCATTCTTGCATGATGAGCAAATCATTGTTGATGTCGATCTTATCCTTATTTAAAGGACACAAAGCACATCTTTTTCGTTTCAGTTCTTATTTCAATTTGAGAAAGGTCTTAATTATCGACTGATTTTCCTGAAACTTTTCCAATAGACTTTGTAACCTTATATATAGAGTCATCCTAGCGTAGATTTACTGTACGTGAATGAATAGATTAATGGAGAACATAAGGACAAATCTACTACTGCCATTGGACATGCTAGTTTTGCTCTTGCACATATCGTGTACAAAATGTTAAATTTAATAGACATACAGAGTCCTCTGTGCAATCTTTGCTTAACTGATTTTCTTCCCGCGTGTTCTTCTACCAGTTCTTGTGCCGATTATTTTAGAAATTAAGCTCTTTAATTTCTTTATTCTTGGGATAACATATTGTTTTCAATGCCATAACATTTAACCAAATAAATACGTTCTTCAATAAAATGGGTCCGCTAGCTACGAAGATCAGGAGATAGCAGCCGGGTTTTAATTCTCCGGAAGGACGGTGACATTTTTCTCGGAGAATTGGATTCCGATCCACTTACCACTCGCTCATGGGAGGTGATTAACAGCGTGGCATTATAAAGGCGGTGTAATGCTGTCACAAGGCCATTTAAACACAATTATAAACAAACAAAAACTACACACTAATAGTCATAAAAGCGATAGAACTTCAGATGTCAATGCAATTAAGCACCTACCACTTATCAAAAAAGTGGCAAACATATTTTAAAATCAACTACGTAGAAATCAAGAATGTTTTTTTCCTCTTGTCAACTCCATCTAGGGACAAAGTGTTAACTGTTGCTGAGTCTTTTTTGTAATTCACTCTCTGGTTTAATAGAGAACCAATTTTCAGCTGTTATGTTGCGATCAGTGTTGATTAAAGGCAAATAAGTCCCAAAAGTGCTTCAATTGGCTTAAGGAACTTTTTATCTACTGCTGTAAATAATTTGTTCGGGTACCACATAATCTCATCAGTTGGATCCCTTGCTTTAAGGATTTGTTGGGTAAATATATGTGAAAGTTACAAGCTAATTCCCCTTGTGACTGTAAAATTTCCATCAGTTCCTCAAACAACAAGATTTTTTTCTTCGGTCTTTTGAGACCTCCCCATTACAAAAAAATGCGGCAATTGTCTGCGGTTAAGCGAGAACAGCGTCGCCGTTTAACGAAGATCCACCAAATAATTTCATAATTCTGGATATATATTTACCAATATTTATTTCAATTTTATTTATTAGCACGTTCACTATTTTACTGTAATTTTACTTACTATTATGTTGTTTATTATTTTCAGGTATTATCGGTAGCTGTGTATAATCATTATAAGCGAATATTTAATAATACTCCGACTCAGAACAGCTCATCAAGGCAAGATATGGCTGTGATGGAACAGGGACCTCACCACAACTTTACACAACGAGGTTAGTCACTTTACCTTTTTTTTTGTTTTGTTTTAAGCGTTTCGGCTGCTTTTGTCACGTAAAGTTGGCTTATTTTGTATTCCTTTGGTTGCCGTTTAATATGCGCAGATCTCCTACATATAACAGGGATGGGCCATGGAGGTACCATGGGATTCAGTCTACAGAACACTGCCAGCGATACCAACCCCAACAGATCGTCCAGTGCCGTAGGTTCGGATATTCTAGATCGGACGTCGCACGATTTAAAATTAGAGAAGAGCAATATTTTATTACTAGGACCTACTGGATCTGGTAAATACATTTATTTTTAACTTAAAAATGGATCTGACTGATTATTTTCATAATTTTCAGGTAAAACTCTCTTAGCACAAACAATAGCGCAGTGTCTAGACGTTCCTTTTGCCCTTTGCGACTGTACGACTTTAACACAAGCTGGATACGTCGGTGAAGATATCGAAAGTGTAATAGGAAAACTGTTACAGGATGCTGGTTATAGTGTAGAGAGGGCACAGATAGGAATTGTATTTCTAGACGAGGTTGATAAAATAGGCGCTGTACCTGGAATACATCAATTACGTGACGTTGGAGGTAATTGATGTCATGATTTTTTAGTCTTGAATAGAATTGAATTAACGGTAGATGTTATTATTGTGAACCGACAACAAAAATATTTACGATTCGACTAAACAAACTATCCTGACGTGATTACAGCTGAATGCAAGCAAATACATACTTCGACGATGCCAATTCTATTTTTATATAAATTGCAAGTTTATGGTCGGTGCTCTTAAAATAGACTTATAAAAATTTATTTAAATTACGTTGTTTGCAAATGGTAATAATATTGTTTCTATAATTTATTATTTTTAGCTTTTTAAGAGTGTGTAGATGAAAGCCACACGCTTTATCTATCCATTATCGCTATGAAATCATAAACTAAACAAAATTCATATTAGAATAAACGTACAGAAATACCAACGTATACAGTACCATTAAAAAGTTCATGCTCACCTCTGTTCTTGTTAATTTATAAACATAAATAAAATTTTTCGATTTACCGCTAAAGACGGTACAAAACACATTTGAAATTTGTTGATTTGAAGTTGTTTGATAAGTTGAGACTATCGTCATGATATCTCGAAAAATATTTACTTCTTCGAAGAATGTCTGATAATCCTAATAGCTTCTCGGACAATAATGATCACCACAGAAGTTAGACGTTTTTCGTTTTCGAGATAATACTAGGATAGAAGTAACTACCACAGGACAACGATGCTGCTAAGTAGGATATTAACATTCTTTATTCTATATCCATTAATTAACACCAGAAACGAAAACGTGTTAGAATTGATTCCAGATCTTTATGTGTGTACAACTAGTACAGTTTGAACACACAGAAATGGATACAAGCCTTAACTATTACATATCCAGAGAGGAAGATAGTTCAGAATGTGTCGAAAAAGCAGAGATCTTTGTCAAAAATGTAGGACGATTGATATAAACACATACGAAATTAAAAATGAAAGAATAAACAATCGTTGAAAAGATACTTAATGACAAAAAGATGATAGATAGATAAAGATATTTAAAATAAAACATTAACAATCGTAAAGAACAAAATTAGAGAAACTAAATAAAAGATCTTGGATGAAATTCGGCCAAACCAGGAAGGTAAGCAATATGGTTAAAAAAGGTTTGGCAATGTTGAGGACTTGACACTTGGAGTACAAGTTTAAATTCGCCAGAATTTATTATTAAAGGTTGTCAAGAACGATTTTTATCGACAAACACATTATCCTAGTGCGTTTTGAAAATGGATTTTACTGCAAACTTGGACGTGGTCCGCTGAAAACTTTTGAAAAACTTCAGCGGGCTTACGGAGACCGTGCTTTGTCATGAGCCCAAGTTTTTCGGTGGCCTAAGGAATTAAAAAAAAAAAAAGAGTTGTTTAAAAATTAGCCTCCCAGCAGAAGGCCTTCTTCTTCAATAATCACTGGAAATCATCGGTTAACAGAATCAACGAGGAAAAGTTGAATTTGACTAGCAACACCGTTTATAAGATTGGCCAATAAATTGGGGATGAGAAAACCTTTAAAACCATACCCATGAAACAGGAAAGAAAGCTGTCTTGACTTTTTACAATTGATTGAAAATGGTTCCATTTCCGAAACGAAATTCCAGAGCATGGAATGGTACATTTCAATAGCAAAGCAGGCCACACACGGTTCACAAAAAGTCCACACAGTTAATCAACATTTTGGCACCAAACATCAAAGATCAATTAGACTCGGTAAAACCATTATGATGATCACTCAGCTTCGTTATTCACGTGACTTGAGTTCTTGTGACTTTTTTTCTCTTTTCGACATTGAAAACTTACCTCAGGAAACGTCAGTTCAAGACGCTGGAAAACATTCGAACCGTTGTAAGCGAGTAGATGAAGATTATTCTGGTACCCAAGTACATTGCTGAGTGATGAAAGAACCGTCCCGTGGCTTTCCAAGACAGTTAATTTGAGGGCAACAATGTTGAACTGTAATTCTATTTGAATAGGAATATTAAAAAAATTAGAAAAAAAAAAAAATCAAGGTCACTGAACTATTAGTGAAGAAACTATTTATAATGTTCTACCAAATTAGCTAAAATAAATATTGAAGACTCCCTTTATGTATCGTTCTTGTCACGTTCTACAACCCTCTTAGCTAGCAGTTAAAAACACTTTAAAATAGGAATGTTTTCATAAACTATCCTAATTATAATATATAATATTTTTTATTATTATTTAGGAGAGGGCGTTCAACAAGGAATGTTAAAGATGCTAGAAGGCACTATAGTAAATGTACCAGAAAGAAATTCCCCTAGGAAATTAAGAGGCGAGACAATTCAAGTAGATACCACCAACATCCTTTTCGTAGCCAGTGGCGCTTACAACGGCTTAGAAAGATTGATCGCGCGTAGGAACAATGCTAACGTAAATATACAGCTGTCATAAATTTTCGCTATCACAAACAATACGTTTGTATTTAGTATTTTGGATTTGGTGCTCCTGTTTCCTCGAATGAAGGACGACGAGCCGCGTCGCAGCAGGCAGCTCATCAATCAGATCTATCAGCAGAGGAAGAAAATTTAGAAAAGGATCAAGCACTAAAACAAGTTCAAGCTAGAGATTTAATAGATTTCGGAATGATACCCGTAAGTCTCCTTTGATCTACTTAGTTCCACTTTATTTAAATTTTAATAATATCTTTCAGGAATTCGTGGGTAGATTTCCTGTATTGGTGCCGTTCCATAGTTTAGATAAAACACTTCTAGTTCGTATCCTTACCGAACCCAAGAACGCCTTAATACCTCAGTATCAGAGATTGTTAGCGATGGATCAATGTGAACTGACGTTTACTCCCGAAGCGCTAAAAGCGATTGCGCAATTAGCAATGGAAAGAAAAACAGGTGCTCGAGGTTTACGAGCGATATTGGTAAGTGGTGTTCACTAAAACATTTCCAGTATAAGTTAGTTGTAGATTTTACAAAAATTGTTTTTTTTTTCAGGAATCGCTACTATTAGAACCTATGTTCGAGATACCAGGATCGGGTATAACAGGTGTACATATAACGGAAGATTATGTAAGAGGTACAAAAGGGCCCGTTTATATAAGAAGTGCAAGTACAGAGACATCAACAGATGATGAAGATTTGAAAACTTCAATTAGAATATAGCACAATGAGTTAAACTGCAAATCTAATAATTTAACGTATGTAAGAGACGGACTGTAATAAATTTCCAAAAAAAAAAAAGAGAAAATAACGATCATGATAAATGTAAATATCGCCTCACTATTTGACACGAGTGTACTATATCTTTTCTTATTACATTATACATTATTCATTTGTTTCATGCAAAATCTTTTTATTATTAAAAACATACCTCTTTTGGTGATTTTAAATTGTTTCTTTGTGTTTGTGTAAAAAATATATCGATCTCTGCTAGTAAAGGCGTGGGAAATTAAATTAAATTAAATATTAATATACTTATTTATGTACCTTGATGGTTATTCAAGCAATATAAGTTCTGATGAATGATGGGTGGCATATTTTGTGATAAAATAATGCGTCATCTAATCTTAAATCGACTTAAGAAATAACTGCAAGAATATAAATTTAAAGTTGATACGTAGTTAAATATTGAAATATAATTTGTGATGAACGGAATCATAAATTCCTATATTTTTATTTAGTTGAAATACTGCAATTTTGTATAGCATTTTCCTTTTTTTCTTTAGTAAAAAGAAAATGTTATACATGGATGTTTTTAACGACTTAAATGAAATTACATAAATATACAGTATACAATAAACTTGTCTGGTTTTTAACTTATTAAATGTTTATTGAAATATACATTGTTAAATAAATATAACTGTTATTATTTCACCAATACCAAATAATTATGCAGGAAAAATGTATTTGTATAATATATATTTTAACATCAACAATTTTGTTATCTGTGTGGATGCTGTTTATTTAAAATATACTGTACATAATTTATGTATAACCGCACGATACAAAAATAACAGGATTTACTTCTGGGCACTACCTTTAGGTGTATAATATATGGAATCAATAAAACATCTAGTGAAATCACCGACAATTGATCGATCAGGAATACTTTGCGCTTGTCCGTAAAGTGCCATCTGAAATGAGTCAATCAGGAATTAGATGTAACCAATGAGCAGTCATAACTTATACGAACCTTTCCTTCAACTGGTTGTTTAGGATCCTTCAGTATGACTTCTAAGGATGTTTTTATATCATTAATAAATCTATCTGCAACGCCAGGCTGTGCGTGAACATGTGTTACGCAAATATGTATCCTATGTACAAATAAAACTATTTAGTAACTAATAAAAGTTATTATATTACTATACAAGACATCAATTCGAAGCACTATATGGAGAATAAGGATATCCCAAGTTCAACACAGACTGTGAGATCCTGCCCTTCCTTTGGTTACAGTTTATAACATAAAGGTATCATTATCTACAAATTAAATTTTTGAGGAGTACCGATAGGCGCTGTTTTATGCAAATAATATGAACGACCACATCGGTATAAAGATGTGGTATGCATTAATGACATGACAACACTATACCTTGTTCATAAATTACTGTAAAAGAGGGACGGACGAAGTGAAATATCAATTTAAAATAAATCGTTCTTGTCGGACCTCCTACCTTCTACCATGTATTGGTACTGTTACGTAGCTGACACTTGTAGATAATACTATAGCTGAAAGCTTATGAAGGTGTTGTAATATTTTAATGTTTGTGTTTTTATTGGAGAATTTATAAGAATATGTTCATTTTTTGCATGCAACTTCGCTGCTATATTAATGTTTTTCTTGACTTATTTTTAATGCTTCAATAAATCGATGTTTTGAAAAAATATTTACCGATAATCATCACGATTAGTTTTCTAAAAAAATGCAAATTTTTTGTTTGTGCTGTTCCATAGCAGATAAAAGGACATTGCATATGGTAATACAAAACAATGCTTCACTTTCTCCCCAGTTTTTTGACACTGTTTCTATGTATTCTAATTTGGTTGTACTTTCATTACATAAAAATGCAGAAATAGGAAGAAAAAGAGATGTAGGCTACAACACCGTTTCAAAAATTGAAAAAGCCCGTAGAAGAAAAAGCAATAAAAAGACTAAAACAATTTCTTCCAGTACTTAGTTCTGATCAAGAAAAGGTTCTGACCAAGTTTAGTGGTATATTTTCGCGACATTTTGGCCTAACATTACCAGATCATAAATATCTTTCCTATCACTGTTCCTAATAAAATAAAATTCGACGTTCATTAATAAAACAGAGCGAAAAGCAGGAAAGCATTGGCTAAGTTTTCTGAAAAAACTTCAACAGAATGGGCTTCTGCGTTTAATGGAGTTGACGTTAAGTTTTTTGAGTTTCTTGAGAGGTTCTATGAAACTCACTGCTACCTAACTGACCGTTAAAAATAATATATCGAAAGGGTAAAAAGCAAATTAGCATTTTTGCTTTGGTTGAAAGAGGTAGCTTAGAGCTGAAATCTGGTTCAACGCGACTGAAAATTAGATTCAAGTATGCTGTACTTTCAGCAAAAGTACGTGAAAGTAATAATGTTGCAAAGAAAAAATGTGTAGACGTTGTATTACCGCCACACTGTACTCATTGACTGCATCCCAGGGTGTAGCATTCATGGACTCCCTTTCACCATATTACAATGCAGTTGGCGCTCTTTTAAAAAAGTCTATTTTGAAGCAAACAACTTAGCTAGCTGCTGAAACAATGAAGAGGTTGGTAAATAATGGGGACCAAAACAATTACTTAACTTTAATACCATCAACGACAATTGGTACATTATGACACTTCTTTTATTGAAAAACAAAAGAAACAAAGCAGAAAAAGAAGAAAATGTTACAAAAAAATAAATATAATAAGATTAAAAACCAATGTTTTTCGTCAGATACTGAAAACGAACCAAAATTGAACCCTTCAGATAAGGAGCAAGACAACAGAATCAACCAGACCTTTGTTCCTAACATGATTATCTATGATAGGTGGATTATAGTCAAGTATGAAGGACAGCTTTTCCCAAGTTTGGTTGATGATTTGGTTGTTGTTACTATTAAGGAATCAATAACAATTATGAAGAGAATTTTCCATGTCTCTGACCTTTGTTAAGTGTGTTATTGTGTAATTCTTGTTTTATTTCACCTTACCCGTATTCGGTCAGGCAAAGCGAAATGTTCCGTCCAAGCAGAAATATTATTTTTCTTTTTAGTAGGTGTTATTAGCTCAAGTACTTACGCTGACGGATATTGTAACGTATTCAAATTCCAACCCTTCTCATTAAGCATGGTAGCTAAACGATAGATTTCGAATACATTTGAACCGATAGCTACAACACTAGTTGCTGGTTGACCAAAAATAAAAATGCTTGGTATCTCTCTCAAACTGAAACAAAATAATCAATATTCGAAAAACATTGCTTACAAAAAATTTCGAACTTACTGTTTTTCAATATATCTAGTAGTATGAATTACGTCTCTTGTAGCTTTTACATATCCTTCTTTACCTAACGTTAACATTGTAGCCCAACAAACGGCTATATTACCACCTGCTCTGGATCCAGCTACAGTTGGTGAGCCGTAGACACCACCAGGCCAATCAGTCGTTACGGTGTATTGATAATGCCTGTACCTATTAAATTGTACGTTAATTAGAAAAGTTGTTATTAAAATATTGTATCTAAACAATATTGGTTAATATAGTAAAGGTAAACAGTACATATAAAAGTTTAGTGTAAGTGAAACGAATAAATAATTAATAAAAAAAAAATGAAAATAAAAATTGCATTTACCCCAAGTAGGTAGAGTTGATCAAGATTTTGAAAAAGCATTTCTTTAAAGCAGCACAAAGACAAACATATAAGTAACAACACGACACCAATTGAGCTTAGAAATACTTCTTACTTGGTATCACTATATAGAATTACCGATGTGCCTTTGGGTGTGTATCCATATTTGTGAGTGTCAGCCGAAATACTAGTAACTCCTGGCAATCTAAAATCAGTAACAGGAGTGGGGTAACCTGCCTCGTTCATAAACACAGTTAAAAGACCACCAAGACATCCGTCAACATGTACGGGGATATTATACTTGCGTCCTAATTCGGATATTGCTTCTATATCATCTATAGTTCCATAAGGATAATTAGGAGCAGAACCTGCAATCTAATTAATATATGTATTTTTTGACCTTTATGTACTTATCTTTTAATTCCTGATTTATTTCCACTTAGAGGTCAATAAACCAATAAATAATTAAATACCAATTTATTATTTATTTATGGAATAAATTGGTATTTAATTATTTATTGTTTTATTGACCTCTAACTGCAATCTAATAAAGAACACGTTTTTGTTTGTATATTCATTAAAGAAAATTTCATCTATACCTACCATCACAGTATTCGAACTAATTGCTCGTTTCATAGCTTTAATATTAACTTGATAATTATTATCAACTGGAATGGATTTTACACGTAAATTGAAGTATTGGGCAGCCTTATCAAATGCGCTATGTATGGTCACAGGTACAACTATTTCTGGCTTTTTCACGCCACGTACTGCTCTGGCATAATCTCGGTAAGCTTTGCAAGCCATTAGAATTGATTCGGTACCACCGCTAGTTACCTGCATCAAAATGATGAATAAAGATGTTATCAATGTTATAGTATATCACAAACACTGGCACCAGTTAAGTTCAATATTAAAAATAAAATTTTACTTACACAACCACAGCTTTTAGAATCACCATGAAACAGATTTGCAGTTATCCTAACGATTTCAGCTTCCAGTTTACAAATTCCAGGAAATACGTCTGTGTGCAATGGGTTTGTATAAGATGTTCTTCCATACACTTCTTTCGTTATATCCCTTATAGCTTGATTCATTGTATAAACGGTACCAGAAACAAGTCCAGCTTTATAATCATAAGAACCTAAAATTTTATTTCTTTTTAAAAAAATTCATGAAAAAAATAAATATTAAATATTTTACTTACCTAGAGATAAGACATCATCGACTATTTCTAGAATTTCAGTAGACGAGAGAGCTTTTTCAGGTAAAGTAGTAAAGTATTTTAAATGTGCAGTTTTCGACGACATATCTTGCTCAAATTCCGTATTAACTTTATCCATTTCACTTTCGATTTTCCTCCTTACTGATGGTATCAGTTTAATATATTTAAAGAATGTTCTTTTTATTCTGTTTACAATAGCTACAATAAAAAGAATAGTTATATTTGCAATAAAATTGATATTAACACTTACGTTCATCATCGAAAATAAAATTGTACATCCATACAGTTAATAATACAGTTGAAGTAGTACATGCAACGATTTGCCATGGTTCTTTCCCCACAAAACGTGCATTTATGGCACTTTTCACTAAATTTAATGAAGTCTTAGCACAACAAGACATTGTGATATTTGTGGCTCTAATAGTTACTACCTGTGTATATATTATAAGTTGATTACTTAACCACTTCAGATAAAATATTATTTAGAATTTTTCATCTTTTATCCTAGTACAAACATATTATCGCTAATACAAAGTTCATCCAGATTTCATATGCACTTATTATGAGTATAACCTAAAAAATCATTTTTTTGAATGATATATAACCTAACTTTTAAACGTCAAAATCAGGGTCAGAACACCAATCACTTAAAATATAAGCAATTTTTATAGTTATACTTTAGGCCGCGTGCAGCAGCACTTGAGGGTAGTAAAATTAAATCCCTCCTTTTATAAGGTTTGTTTGTTATGATGTATAGTGCTTTATATTACACGATACTACACTAACATTACACCAATAGATTATAGAATAGAAACTTTAGAATTTCTTCGCTGCGTCTACACTATCTACAACCATAATACAACTTTAGATAATTTTTGTTACGCTATCTCCTTAAAAAAAATGATTACTTGAATCTCTTTTGCTAAGAAGAATGGCAGATTCGTCAATCCCACAGTTCACTAACGATGAATTGTTATATAAAGCATACCGTTTGTAAATATTACCTGCAGAATCATGGCTAAGGTGTTTCAACACTATCTGTACCTATAATAATTCTGTTCCAGCTTATACAAGAAATAAACAAATGTTCCTCGTACAAACCCGCTATATTGTTTTTAGCTATTCATGTTCAGAAAAATGGTTTTGGTAGATTTTTAAGATTAGCTCCTCTTATGACATGGTGCATAATTTTATCTGTAGGATGTATTTTTAAGCTTTTTAAATGAAACAGTCTATTTATAATATTTTTATAATTCAAGGCAGATTTTTAACGTAGATTACACGAAAACAAATAGTTTTTGAGATGTTTTTATTAATGATATTACAATAATACACACAATTTATATCTATAAAACCGTAATTCTCTTGCAGTTCAGGACCTGTCACTTCTAAGACTGCAGTCCACATAAGAGGTAGTTGCGACTGCTTAAACATAACTTTTTAAATTGTAAACATTTCTTGTAACAAACCGGATTAATACACGCTACAATTACATATTTATTTACAATATCATGAAAATACAAACACAGATATGTTTTTATCGCACAATCGGCTTCATCGCTCTATTTGTATAATAAAAATCAAGTAAGTTGTCAGAGTTTGTATAAAGAGGAAAAGAACACTATTATTCAACTTGAAAAAACCTGCTGCGTTAAAATAAAAATTACTTTTACTGGCTCGAATAGCTATCATTAGTAATTGTTTTTTGAAAAATTGTTGTTGTGATTTTTTGCTATAATTTATATCTTGAATGAGTTTATAGCAAAGTACTGTAGTTTGGGTTATTTCATTCGATGATCGGTCTGCAGATATTATGAGAAGGGCGCCAATAAACTGAAAAATTAATAAAGATCAATAAAAAAATCAATATATTAATGAAATACTTTATCAAAACTAAAGTATTTCACTTCGAAATAGAGGCTTCCTAGACGGAGGGTCGTTAGGGAGTTATATATAATATTTGCTGTAATTATAGTTTATAACTAAACAAATTTTATACTAATACTAACCATTGAATATACACTCCAAATCGCACTATTGAGTATAAAGAAGGAAGCGAAAATGTTGACTTTAGAATGCGAGAAAGGCTTCCCATACCATCGAACTATATGAAAAAATGATGAGAGAACAGTGATCAATGTGTATTGAGCAAACAGCATTATCGGCCATGCAAATACTGAATTAAAATTATCTACAGCATCACATAAATACAATAAAACACTGCGCATCATTCTTAAGTCTCCATCTTCGTTTATTCCACTAATTGTGAAATAGGACTTATGGCAGTGTACTGTAACACATCTTTCAATCTCGCTGTTCATGAAGATTACCCTTTCCCTCACGGCATTCATACAATACCTCGTCACTAATATAAATATTCCAATAAAATATTTTTCTATATGCTCTGTAATAAGGTAGGGATGATACCGTGCTTTACGTGCAAGAGTGTATATATGTTTTTCCAGTAGATACATAAAAATAAAATAAGCATGTATCAGTAGCATTTGGAACCATAACCATTTATCGCTTGATTTTAAAGGCACGTACTTTGAAAAGATTCTATCTATTCTTAGTAGTATCCTTAAAAAGTTTGAAAACTCTTTGGACTTATTGAAAGTAAATATCCAGATCGTACCGAAGCTGAAAATTATTAACACAATTCTGGCTAATCCGTCTATAAATATTGATACCATTGGTCGCCTTAGTACCTGTATTTTTAAATAAATTTGGAAAAGATCAAATACTGGTACTAAAGATAGGAGTAAGATTGCATAGATTCGTTTTGAAACGATACAACTTTTTCTCGTTCTTTTATAACCGTTCCCGAATAAAATATTCAAATCAGCGAATGATAATATTGTCGTTATAATGGCCATAAATCTCAAGTATCGAATATCGTGTAGGTCTTGAGACATTTTGATCGTTTCTGTTCGAAATGTAGATAGTATATAAAGGAAGGAAATAACTATAAATCCACGCTATATTTTAACTATTAACCTATATCGATAAAAAACAACAAAATACAAGACTAAACTTTGTTGAATTTGCATTCATAAGGTAATTAATCTACTTAATTTTGAAATAAAGCGAATGGATTCTAAAATAATTTGATACGTTGTCTATAATAGGAAATAAATATAAATCCACATAAAAGAAATCCATGTAATTTTACAAAGTATGAAATTAATAATGCGTATGTTTCCCGATTTAGTCTTATTAACTCAAAAACTCTGATTTTACCAAGTTTTGCATTTCATCTAGTTCTATGTTAGCCCAAACTTCACGAATTGTGTTTTTCAGTTCATTAATTGTTGCAAATTGTTTACCATTTCGGTAAATTCGTCGGGAAAATAGATTTTCTACGGGGTTCAAATCTGGGACTGCACGCTGGCCATTCTAAAGTTCAATAGTTTATGTTGTGTAAACCACTGTTTTGTTGAATAGAAGCGTGCACCGCTGCGTTATCTTGTTGAAAAATAAAGTTTTAATAAGAATCAGGTGGATTATCGATTAATAAATTGTTTCTAGTAATTCCAAAGCAGATCATTTTCGTAGTACTTAATCCACGCAATAGGAAATTTACCGTTAAATGCACCCCAGACCATTACCGTGCCTCCTCCAAAGTTCCGACTCATTGACACTTCTTTGCTTTTTCGTAAATCGTGCCAGTAGCATTGCCAATCAGGACCATCCAAGCGGACGCTTTCGAAATTGAACTTTTTCTCGTCTGAGAAAACTACTCTTTCCCATTCATGATCCCAGGTCATATGCCTTTTGGCAAACGTCAACCTAGCTTCGTTGTGCTTCACAGTAAGTTTCGGTTTACTTAATCTTTGCGCCATTCTAAATTTTTAACTCTGCAAAATTTGTACACGTCTTGTCGTAACGTCAAAATTTCGAATCTGGGAAGCAATAAATTTCTGTTGCCAGCCTAGAAATTGTCCTTTTGTCGCGGTTAGTAACGATCGGTTTTCGACCAGTTCTTTTAATAGATGTATACTTCGCCCTAATTTTAAATACGAATAACAACATAATGGCTTCTATTAATTTGCTTGGCAATCTTCCTGTTAGACACACCATTTTTTGTGTAAAGCATCAATATGCGTTATTGATTGGGAATGTAACAAATTTTATCTCATGAAGAGAAGTGCGTCTTCTCTTCATGAGATAACTGTGTTCCCTTCGGCATATTGAGCTATCTAATGATAAAAATGTTCACAAACTAATAAATGTGGTTCGTTTCACTAAATGTGGTCTTACCTGAAAGTAGCACGGCAGAAATTCAATTTAAATAATTAAATCTCCGTCTGGATGTATAACTCATTTCCGCCATAAAAATGCTAGCTTATACGTAGAAATCAAATAAGACAGTGCATTCCTTATTTCTGATATCAGCACAGGTGGTTGTGAAACATGTCGGGACACGCATAAAATCAGGCGGCGTCGTTGTTTTAATGACCAGTCATAGACTACGTGCTGTAA
The DNA here is from genome assembly GCA_023690525.1 of Holotrichia oblita. Taxonomy (NCBI): domain Eukaryota; kingdom Metazoa; phylum Arthropoda; class Insecta; order Coleoptera; family Scarabaeidae; genus Holotrichia; species Holotrichia oblita. The sequence continues at coordinate 19,690,438 of CM043021.1, read as the reverse complement.
TGCCAATGGATTTATAGCAATTTCCTCTAGTGTATAAAGGAAAAGGGTGTGGAATATGGGGAATGGAAAAATACCAATCTCGTAAGTAACATAACAATCATGTAATGTTATTAAATGTCCGGGATTTAAGCAATAGCTATGATTGAATATTGATTGATACTAAAGATAATTTACTTTGCTTTCGTTATAAGTTGATTGTCGAAAAAATTAATCTAAAAAATGACTAATTTTCTTTTTTGTCCTGAAGAACTTGCACTAATTCAATCCGGCATCATTCTACAGAATAATATCTCAGTCTATTGCCAATACAATAATCCTATCTTCCGTACCATCGTCCATTATAATACATTCTTTCATAAACTTTGGGAGCTCGATATCTCCACGTCTGTTTCGGAAGCAAGTTAATGCCTAGCGATTTATATCGCTCATTATACAATGCATATTTCGCTGATGTAAACTATGGAAAATTTGTAACGAAATCCAAATCTCTATCCTTAGTAACCATCATGTCTTGTCTATATATTTGCAATACTGGAGTCACTTCTTCTCTTGCTCTCATTTTCTGCAATATCTGGAATACAGTTATGGCTCCTGGGCAGTTCCTGTTTATGCAAATCCATCGAAGAGTTAAGTTTTTGTTTCGTTTTCCTGTTAAGTTGAACTTGTAATCAGAATACAGAATGACTGGTTTTCCTCGTTTTGATTCTATCACTTCCATGACAAAATCAAAAATTCAGTTAATATTAATCTAAGGATTATTATAAATTTAAAATAAATTGATTCCTAGTCTCTTGACGATTATAATAATTAATAATTATCTCTTAGTAGAGGCTAAATGTGTTTATTATTGATTTACTGTTACGCACGAAATGGTATTCAAGAAAAAGAAATACAGTGTGGACGTTCGAAACGGGAATATTTCGTAATTTACGTATGTATATGTGTTTAATGGCCTTGTTACAGCTTTATCTCGCCATTTACAATGCTGCATCGTTAACCATTTTGCTTCTAACAGAAAATGGTAGATCTATCGAAATACATCTGAAATACCTTATTTTCAAAATGAAAAATGTTTTCAAACACATGGTTTATCAAATCGCTTATTATTTTGTGTTAATAATCATTTTAAGCAAAAATATTCATGAGCAAAATATGCTCATGATCAATGCTCAATGATATTAGGATATTAAGAAGTGTTTCAATGAACTATAACAGCCTTAAGTCCGGAACAAACATCCAGGAGATGATGTTTGCATTCATAAGATGTCTGATATAACAGACAGTTCTTGTAGATGTCTAGACCACTTCCTTGTGTTGTCTGGGCAACACAAGGAAAAAGAGAGTATTAAAAATGTAACAAATTTTAAGGATTTTGTAGTGCATTTCTGCATTCATATAATATTCTAATCCTTATTTTTATACATTTCTTTCTTTAAACACTCCTTTGAAAAAATGTGTTTTATAATCGTTCAGAATCGAATTAGTTATAATTTTAGTTTCTTCAACACTTTTCTACACCCATTTCACCAATACAAATTATTTACACCTTGCGTGTGTTATAAAACACTTGTTTTGGTTTATATTTAACCTAATTTTTAAATAGTTTAATTTTTATTTTGCATATGTTAATTATCTCATACGCAACTGCACACTAAATCAATATTGATGCTTCTCGAATAAATACTCACTTTAAAAATTTGTTGATATTTTATATTAACATGAAAATATTTCTAATACAGAAGGTCATTAAAATAAGCACTGCGATTAATCATTTGTGGCATAATTATGTATCTGTATTATTTTATTACTATTACTACAATAAAGTGTGCAGTTTGCATTTAATTTTGAGTCCGATGTAATTATTGTAGCGAATACATTTTTCATTTACAAAACAGCTTGAAGCTTTAACTGAAGAAATTCTTGAAATGAAACTATTTTAAATTTATAATTTATATTCTTCTACAAAATTATACAGCTATGCCCTAACTAACAAAATCAGCAATTCCTTAAATTCAAGATTTAGATGGTGGTTGTATTTTAAAATGTTTAACTGTTTATTTTCACAAATGAAACAGAAAGAATGTGTATACTAGAAATTACTCCATAACAGAATATGACGCATAATTTAGTATATTATATACAATTCTACATGTTTTTACAAAATTGCGTCGCCTGACTTCCTTGAAATTGTTTCATTTGTTATTTATTTATTTTAGATATTAGAAAGGTGGACAGAATTTGCTTAAAAAGAAGTATTATTGTTATACATTTTTATGAAAAATCTTGTTTGATCTAGATATTATTTATCATATCGTAAGTTTACACCACAATTTTCTTTAAAAAATATCTAAACTCGGGCGAAATAAGTATAAATACATATTTCAGGCAACGTTTGTTTTTCAAATTAAAGAAGTGCGTGATAAGCATTGTTAATCAACAAATAAAAGTAAATGTTTCAATTAAAGACTAAATTTTGTTTAATGAAGTCTCAACGTTTATAGCCAAATTTAAGATGATGACGATTTTGTTGCATATTTCGATATTCTAGATTGCTTATGATGTTATAGTATATCGTCATTACAACGGTGAACTCAAGTATGTGTGCTTAAGTAATGACTAATGACATATTATTGTTGATTTAAAAGATTATCACTTACAAAAAGTAGACGACTTGGTACTGATTATTTATATAAGAAATATGCGTATAATTTATCGTACTTTGTATGAAGAACTGCCGCAGTACTACAAAGTACTATATACTATTATTTTTATTGAAAAATATTAAGTTTATATTATCTATGAGTGAAAGGGGCGTTAGGTAATGAAACATATCTTGCACTTCATTTGTAATAATAATGTTAGAATTTTGGTGGGTTGAATTTTGGATTCGTTTTTGGGGTTCTTCATTATCTGAGAAGGCCTGCTGACACTCAACTTTTTTTCTATACCTACTGCTTGCGAAAGGTTGTTCAGATTCTGGAGTTCGATCATGTTCTGTCACATTGAAAGTTGTTGCTTCATTAGACTACCTATCTATTACTCATGCAGTTGAACTGATGCAGTCTTCTGCCAACATAAACATTAGGATTATAAGGGTAAATACCGGTAATCTAAAATCCCTTAATTGCTTTTTTTGGGTTACAAATTCTTCTCTATGGCTTATTAAATATTTCAAAATCGTAAAATTGTGTAATTATTACATGGAGATAGTTTCTTGTATATTTATTGCTTTCATCATAATATTCAGATTTAAGTGGTCCACAAAATAAAACATCACAAACACAAAGAATTGTATGTCTCAAACGTTGAATGAGTTCAATGATTTTTTAATGACGAGCAAAACTGTGTCTTCCACAGTAAATTTAAAAAATTGTTAAAAACGTTTCAAACATTAAATAAAAAACTCTTTCGTGATGCAATCCTTATCAGAGGAGGTATAAATTACTCCGAATGGGCCATCTTGCTGCACTTGCACATTCATACGTTTTCTTTCATAGATAAATACTAACACTGACTTAAGTAAATATCGGATGTGCTGAAAAGACAAACTTCAGTAATGTTTCGTCCTCTCTTTTCCCAGCTTGTGACAAACTCCACTTGTTCCAAACTCTTCTTGGCTTTTCTTGCTTTGATTCTGTTTACACTTGTCGATTCTGCCTTTCGCAACGACGAAATAGAACAATTTCTCTACAAGAATCCTTATTGTAGCCAATCATTACCTGCAATCTTTTTATTTTTATTGAATGAAATATTATTTTTTGTAACATGAAGTCAAATGCACATATTGTTATTTTGATTCAAGAAATTTTATAAACTACTTTTGAGAAGTAAAAAATCTGTCCAACAAGTTTCTTTTTCGAATTTTCTGACAAAACTGGTCGGCACCCTAATGCAGGATTTGAATAATTATTTTCTTTTGTAATGGACGCGTTTTGTCTTTCATGCTCTAATGGTTGAGTGATATCATTTTTACTTTTGTCAATAATGCTAATTGCTACCGTACAGGTACTGGCATAATTCTTTTGTCAACTCTGCAATTTCAATAGTAGAAAAAAATCATTTGATTTAGTACAAAGTTGGAATTCATCTGTTTGTAGTCTGTCGTTACTTACAATGGAGGTTATTAGAACAGTGGTACCACATTTCCAAAGTTTCTTTGCAGAAGTGGTTCACAGTTTGAGTAAAGTTTAAATGCAGCACTTATAGGTGAGAGTCGTTCAGAATCCTGCGGAAGTTAATAATGATAGAAATGTGACCTAGTGGCCTCCATCCTTCAACTTCCCCTAGCTTAAAAAAATCTTCTAGATACTTTTCCTGTAATTATAGAGCCCTTCAGGAGAATTTATCCTTTTTGGCTTTTTTGGTAGTCAGGATTTCTTGTATACATCAGTAATACATCTACGTCTCATCATCTGTACGCTAAAACCTTTTCTCGCCTCTCTTGGGCGTTTTATTCAGTTCCTATAAATGTTATTCATCGTCTGATAATTGTTTTTGAGTGAATTCCCTTCTTTCACGAAGAGTTTTATTACGCATCTATGTTCTAATTGGTTTTCATTCATTTTTTGTTAAATCATGCTCTGTAAAAATTAAAAAATATCTGTTGAATTTGGTATAAATCCAAGTAACACAGGTACTTAGCAGCCAAAGTTTGCCGTTGTGACTTAATTTTTTCACGGCAAAATTATAGAACACAGTAATCAGAAATCACATTACATTCGGTTACTAATCAATAGGTCGCAGTGAACCTGAACGACCCTTCTACAATACAAAAGACAATATAGAAGTTACAAACCCCAGCTAGAACAAGATACAATTGCTACCTTTCTAGAAAATACTACTATCGTAGTTGTAGACTAATCTCAACACAGTCAGAAGAGATCAAAAAGAATGGCTCGTCAAATTGAAAGAAGCATAATCTGTAAGAAACGTAAGAAACTGTACTGGCTAATTATTAAATACCCCAATTTTCTACCTGTAACAAAATATTATTGCACAAACAAATCTTTGAACCTGGAGATAATGCAAGTGAGAAAGCATTGGCTGCCATCTAAATCAGCAGTTGGACACTTCAGACTAGTTTGCTATAAGATTAGAGTGAAGCCAGTGAAGCTTCTGAAGGTTCTACTGCTAAACTAACTGCGCTGATAAAAGTCTTTGCAACTTCATTTTGACATTTTGGTCTAAAACTTGATATATCATAGTTGTGTGATTTAAAGACACATTTTTAGGTACAAATCTGTAGATCCTAAATTTTCAATAATTGCAAGTTGGAAATCATTATACAATAAAAGTAAATGTTTCTAAAATTTTGATTTTTCAAATAGCTTTAAACAATAGTCACATATTTATTACCTTGCACATTTTGTGTTTGTGTTTCGTTATATTCAAGATTAATTCGAATAGTATCATGGTCTCCTGTTTTTCAAATTACCATTAAAGCAGTTAAACACGTAATACTATTGGATGTTCCTGTCGAACCTCACAATTCGCAATATTAGAACCACACTTCTTGGACGTGCTTTATGTTTGGTCAGTTTATTAGATCTATGCGTTAACTACGTGCAATATAGTCATCAAAATATATGTATTTACTTTTTTGTATAGTTAAAGCATTTTAAATATCGCCGTTCTGATATCTAGTAAAGTGTAGTTTTTGAGAAAAAGGCTGCAACTACATCAAAAATCAATGTTGCAACATTAAAAATGATACTGTTGATTGACTTTTTGATTTCCTTCCAACTGCTTTAAAATCTATAATTATAACTATTACATTATTTTTAAACAAAACCCTGCAATCTTGTTTTCTCAGTATATTGTTTACTCTTCACCTTTTCTTACGGTTATCAGTAAATATGTCATTAGCATACGTGTGTCGTATGCTTCATTCTCATAGATATAAAAAATATCAAAAATTCTTAAATAAATAACTTACTAGCAAACTGAATACCATCTCTAATATGTACTAACCACAACTGTATTGTATGTCAGCAGAGTTGCTACGAAAATTTCCAGGTCTACTACCACAATGATTAACAAAAATCATTATTATAGAAATACTACCAGCTTCTATAAATTACTAATATAAATAAGTATGACTAAAAATAACTATAGACTGGGCTAGACGCACGTTTTATAAAAATCTCATAAGTAAGATCTCCTTTTGAAACTATTATACACTTGTTTATTTTGTAATGCTTAACAAAATTATATCACATACAGTTAACATCTAAATTGTTGTGACAAGCAATATATCTTCAACTCCTCTAATGACATTACAATTAAAGAATGCTGGTCTTTTGGGTCACCTTTTAGGTAAACCCTTTTTATATTGTAAATCTTGTAATCTATACTATACCAACATTACTAAAAAATATACTTATAAGAAATTCCTGTGCCATTATCGTCCCGGATGTTTAAGAAAGATTAGAAGGGATGAAAATTTTACCAAATATAGCCTTTGTTTAAATTAAATTTCGTAGTAGAGTGTCTCCCTAATTTTTCTATAGACTGTATACCTATAAAAAAAATCATTTCACACAACAACTTTGAAAAAGTACTATGCAAATAACTTGTTTACCAAGATGTCAAATTTAAATTAGATCGGTATATCCAGAATGACATGTAGGTACATATTTGCTCATTAACTAAAAACATCTATCTCTTATAACTGACCTATCAATATATGTATTCCTCATACATTTTTGAGTTCAAAAAAACTCCACGCCACGATCAAATATACCGAAACTATTTCTGAGATCATAATGAGATTGTTGCATAAATATATGTATAAATTAATGTTAATAAATCGTACATTTGGTCAATTTGATTTTGCATGGTAGTTGCGTATATTCAATTTTTTCCCTTTACAAGGTGAAATGAATTTTGTCAATAATATCCAATTGCTTTCATATACTTCCAACGTAAAGAAAACGTAAATTGTAATAGTAAATATTTTTTGAATAGGTTAATATATAATGGGAATATTTTTTTTGAGTTACACGTATACGGATGATTTTTTATAATTTTATTGTTAAATTACGCTAACGTAAAAAGTCACGTTTTCTTCTTCTCAAAAACGTAACACTATTTGTTTATTTTTAGTAGTTTTGTAGCCAGTTCTACTCCTCTTGTGTATTTTCCTCCATTTTTCTCCTTAATTGCATCTTTTGCTTTTCCCAAACTTAGTGCCCTATTAATCAAGGTCTCTCTCATGTTTGGCTATAGGATGGCCTCTAACACTTTTCTACATGCACCCAATTCCTATGCGTTTGTCACTATTAAAAATGTATTTCATATCAAAACAGTCGTTTCCAATAGCTAGCTTAAACGCATAGTTAATAAATATGTTTATTTTTCAGTACAAATTGCCCTGATATTCAATTATTGATTCCAAAACTATCTCCAGTATTCACACATGAATTATGGCTTGCTGCAACTTGCTTTCTACCTTCTGAAATACATAAGTCGTCCATTAAAATTATAAACAACAAAGGACTCATGAGTCACAAGAATTAATAATCCAGAATTTTAGACAACTCCAAATTCAAGATTTTGGGTTGCAAATCCAGATTGAGTGATTTCAAATAACAGATCTTTATCCGACTTTCAGACAATAGATCAGCTCTTGATTGTAGTAGTTAAAAAATTCGTATTAAATCGAAAATAGTTTCTGATTCCAAATTCCGAAATAATTTTTGAATATTTGAACAAAAAATTATTCGAAAGCATTTTGTAATCGAATATCAAACAACATTCTTTTGTTGTTTTTGAATTTTGCAGCTTCCTAAGAAGCACTTGGAATACTAAGTTCTTTGGAGGTGGATTAGCTATCATTTTTTAATTTTGTAATATTATTTTTTCCATCTATGTTGTCCCATTCATTAATTTCGATTCTGTTGTTTGTTTTTGTCACAATTTTCCAGTTTTTTATTATTCTAAAGAAAACATTTAGAAACTTACAATTGTTTATTTGTCTAATTAATTTAACATTCGTATGATCGATGTTGTGATCTGTTTAAAAAATGTGTTGGGCAACGCTCGATTTCTCAATTCTATTAAATCTAAGATGAGCCATCTCATTCTTGGTCTGCTTCTTGGTTTACAATATATTTTTGATTATTTCTTTACAATTGATTCCATTTTTGTTAATTCACTAGTCAGTTATTTGCTAAACTATTAGTATAGCTCTTTGAAGATTTTACTCAAACCTTTCATGGTTCCAAACTCATTTTTTGTTGAAAAGTCGTAGATTCTTTCGATTTTCTTATAATTAAACTTCCTTTTTAACTTATAGATATCTAGAAAGTTTTCTTGGCCGCATCTTTTATAATTTTAAGCTCTTTCTCATACCTCGCCTTGTTGAAAAGTGATTGTCTGTGGACCAAAAAATTCAGGCTTGCCATTTTGTGTTGAACACAATGATGGGAGTCTGAAGGAATGTAGCAAATGTACCGGTTACCTATACACGTCAAACTCTAATCTATTGTTATTTCTGTTTATTTACAATATCATGTAGATCTTTAAATTAAATTATTTAATTTTAATTTTGAACTTTTTGTCAAATATAGCGAAAATGTCTTTCCATTGCGTCAAAAAAGTTTGATTAAACGGCTCAACAAGCCATAAATTTTATAAGTGCCATACAGATGTCAGTTAAATAGAATTATCAATAACATTGTTGACTCAAACTATTTTGAAGCAACAAGTCCTCGAGGATTTGTCAAGGTTAATCGGTACACTAGAAAAGTTTGTAATTGAAATCAATACTTCACCCTCCATCAGCAACTGAATATTTTAAATTTCTTTAATAAATTCTAACGAATTTTTTTTTTTTTAATTTAATAATTTGCCAATACAGCAACCTAGTTTTGCAGTAAAAAATTCGTTAGAATTTATTAAAGAAATTCAAAATTTCAGTTGCTGGAGGGTGAAGTATTGATTTCATTTGATGTTAGAACCTGTTTCACCTTGCATATTTTTTGCAGATAGTTTGAGTCAACAATGTGTCCATTTTATCTGACATCTGTATGAAACAGAACATTTTTCAATTCTTTTTATGAACAGCTAATGGGTTTCGCCCTTTTGGCTAACCTTTTCATGAGCCGTTTTGAAAAGGACTTAGAATCTGAGAGCGAATAGTTCCTAGGGTTTTTGAGTGTGGATGGTTCTGACGATTTTTCAATAGATTAAATAATGTTCGAAACCATAAAGATCATTAGCTCAGTGGGATTCTAATTAGAAATTACATTGATTAGAGTTTGACGTGTATAGAAAGGAAACCTTGTCCTCGCTATAGGCCATTCAGTGTTCAACAAAAATGGCAAGCACTGGGGACTTTCACTTTTCCTCTTGACAAGGCTGAGAAAGAGCTTAAAATTATAAAAGATGCGGCCAAGTTAATGGTTTCTAGCCAATGTTAAAGGAAGTTTAATTATAAGAAAATGACTTTTCGAGAGGATGTTACAATCACCCGTCGTGACCAGACCTTACGCTCCCTTTATCACTAAAGGTTTGAGTAAAATCTTCAAAGAGCTAGATCTCAGAATAGTTTACAGTTCTCTAGTTTACGAAGTCTCATCGGTAACCCTAAAGATAAAATGTCTAGAAAAGTCTGGTATTTACGAAATCAATTGTAAAGATTGTAATCAAAAATATATTGGGCAAACCAGGAGAGCAGTTATAGATTCAAAGAGCATTTCATCTTGATTTAATAGAATTGAGAAAGCATTTTTTAAACAGATCACAACATCGATCATACGAATGTTAAATTAATTAGACAATTGTAAGTTTCTTGTTTTCGAAAGAAAATTGTTTAAGTCATGTGTAACAATTGTGACAATGGCCCTTACCGTATTCGTCATTGTTTTCGTTAATCGGAAATTAATGATGCGTATCGGATTGACCGTGCATAACATTTAGGTTACCTGTTTTTGTAGATTTTATTTTCATTTAGTTTTATTATAGCCTTGATAATGACAGCATTGCTGTTGAAACGCGTCGGTGTTTTAGTTAAAACTTGTTTGGTGTTCAGTGGGTTAAAGTGTTTAGTGTTCTACTTGGAATACTATCTTTGGAGGTGGATTAGCTATCATTTTTTAATTTTATAATATTATTTTTTCCATCTATGTTGTCCCATTCTCTTCTGTTGTTTGTTTTTTGTTTCCAGTTGGTTATTCCCAGTTTATTCAAGACTTCTTCAATCTTGTCCTGCCATCTCATTCCATTTTTGCTAATTCACTAGTCAGTTATTTGCTTGCTTAGTATGCTCTGTTCATGGTTCCAAACTCATTTTTTGTTCTTAATATTCAATTTCCTTCAAACTTTTTCATCAGTTTTCTTTGTTTCGTGCCCATTTTGTCCTGATTATCTACTCCCACGTCAAATTGAAGAACGTGGCAGACAATGCATCGCCTTGCTTAACTTTTTATTTACATTTAGTTAGGTTTACCACCCTCCTCTGTTTATTTACAATATCATGTAGTTAAAATTAAATAGTTTTAATTTTGAACTCTTTGAAGACTAGCTCTCTTTTTATTGCGTCAAAGGTTTGGTTAAAATCAACAAGCCACATTTTAAGAGTGCCATCATTTTTGTGAACAGTTTTTCAATAATCCCTATATGTTTTGATTAAATTGTGTATTTATTTCTTCCTGTAGTTTTTTCCCCATATTTTATTAATAAGTGTTGGTTCATCGTTATTTTCCATGGCCATGCGAACCTGTTTCACCGCGACTTTTGCAGGTCTATTGTGATTTTACCCTAGAGGACGCTCTCTAATTTTGCCCTCTTAAGTAGGCCTCTCATTTTTGAGTGCGGCTCTTTTAGTAGTAATTAGCTGTGGGGTTCTCTACGCCCATTGCTAGAAACCTTGTCCTCGCTATAGGCCATCTCAGTGGCACAAAACATGCACTGGGGTTTCTTTTTCCTCTTGAGAGAATCTGCAGAGCACCAGACCAATGTTAAACATATGCCTATTCAGTCTACAATCGCCGGCCAACAGACATACTATCACTTTGACAGTCTTCCCGTCTTTACTCAGTAGGTCTTCAGTGGCCTGGTGATCTTTTCCACCATTCCTTGGACCTGTTATATGTCCATTCATATGTGGACTTTTTAATTTGCGATTTGGTGATACCGAAGGAAGGGCCAGATCCTATGAAGGGCCTTGGCGAACCTCGTCTGGCCAGCTCATCCGCCGCCTCGTTTCCCTTCTGCCTGTGTGGCTAGGAGGGCCAGGCCAAAGTTAATTTACTCTTCCCATATTAATTTTACGTTTTCATTTTTTGCGCTGTTATCTCATGTCTATTTTTTTTGAATTCGTTCTTTATTAGTGTTATTTACATACGTTTATTTTTTGATAAAATTGTTTTGTATTTTGTCTTCTGTTTTCTTTTTCAATGTCTCTCTAAGCATTTTTTTCTTTGTTTGTTTTTTTGTACCTATCACATTTTTTTTTTTTGTCGTCTATTTCGTAGGTAGGTAGTCGTTTTCTCTTCTTGACTATAAGTACAATATTATTCTTATTAGTTTCGGCACTTTCATAAGATCTTACATCAGCTCTCATTGTTTCACTTATACTGTTTATTAGAACGCAATCAATTTGATTTCCATGTCTTTGCCCTGGTAAAGAACATTATCGTTTCATCCAAATTAATGTGTATTGTTTCCATTTGTCATTCGTGTATTTTCTGGTAATGTTCGTTACCGATCTAAGCATTGGAATCATCTGTCAGAACTATTGCATCATGTTTTGGTATTTTTGTTGATAAATATTTTATATTTGTTCGTACCCTTTTATTTCATCACCTGAATTCTCGATTGCGACATAAACATAGGTATCTACGTTGATAACCGGAATATTGAAGGGTTTGGCTCTAAGTCATAAGTAAGCTAGAATTAATTTTTGACATGGTCATGAAGATTACCTCGTTCTGTCCTTAGTAATAATAATAGGTATTCTTCACATAAAACTTGACGTCGTTTCAACCATGATGAAGAGTTACACTAATCAAAATTTAAAAAAAATGTAATATTGGATTGATTTTCGTAGAAATGGTTTGTTTGACATCTTTTTTGTTTTAACGGGAAACAATGTAATTGCTTAACCATCGTACATATTTTATTACTAGTACTTTTTTATCTCAACCCATCGTATTTCACATTTAATCATATACACTGAGCATACATACCAACATTGATGATTTTGCGTTTTATAACAGGTAGATTAATTATAACATTTAAATGTATCCTTTATGTAAATAATTGATATAATTTGTATTTATTCAGAAACTTGGATAAATATTACGCTTAAGGCGAAATTTACAATAGCTATACTTAGTAATTTAATTCACGTTACAACATTATTTCACAACTAAGAAAATGATATTTTGCCATGTCATGCTTGTTACACTTCTAAAAATAAATGTAGAAATCTTATAAATACGAAGTGGATTTCTAAAACCGCCATTTAGACATATTTTCAGACACATTTGCTATCTTCGCTGACGTTTATTGAGTTCAAATGATTGGCTAAATGTTGATGCTTTACTAAAAAAAAATCTAATATGATTTTGAGAACCATTCAATGAGTGTAAACAAGCGCTGCTATGTTATTAACCTTATAAGCTAGGTATACAGTTGCAAATGAATTTTTCTAGCAAGATCATGCTTTAATACCAATAAATATTTATGTTGAATTTATGACTGCTAAGAAATAGTCCTGCAGTGACATCTTAAACAGGCAACTCTAACACTAAAAATACTGTATTAGGAAGGTATTAATCGAACTGGATAATTAGAATAGATTACTAGAGTCTGAGATGAGAGGTAGTTGGCAGTTGAAGGATCTTTCTACAAATACAATAAAATTAATTTGATAAAATAAAAAATATTTCTTTCAATATTACAAACAATAACTTTAGCAAACAAGAATTTCTAAAATATGAAAATGATAATATTATAAAAATTAAAACAATAACAATCAATTATCGCTTTTCTTTCCTGTAAATTCCTAAAATTCCACGTGTTAACTAGAACTTGTAGAGCATAACTACAAAGTAGCAAATTTTAGTGCAAATATTGTTCTTTGAACCAATTCGAGGAGCAACGAAAAGCTGCGATGTGATATATTTACCCATACAAATTGTAAATACCGTATTTTACAAACGGTCATCTAAATTACAACTAATTGGAAACGACCACATTGCACATCACAACGAATAACGCCGAAAAACCTCCATACGTTGCATATCCCACCTTAAACTAGGTACCGTTTGTAGACCTATATAAGCAGCTTCAGCGATATTCATCGTTATTCCAAATCAATTTGAGCTTATCGTTCAAAACTCCTGATCTCAAGTAATCTACTATCTTAACTTTGGGCGACAATGAAATTCATCACTTTGGTAAGTATTATTATTCTTATCTTCGTAATCTGTGTATGTGCTTATTCCGAATTTTTACTTTACTTACATATATTAATTCTTTATAGATATTTTTCTTAATCGCCGTCATCATGGCTTCCTACTCCTTACCTGTGGAAAGCGAAATTCAAACACCTCCATTGGTAGCTGTAAACGATGCCATCAATGATGGTGTAGATGGTTCATCGCAAGATCTCTTAGAAGTTGCTGAGCAACGAAGATTCCGTGTATTTCCATATCGTCGATTGGTGAAAGAATTTGAATTCCCAGCGCTACCTTAAATGAGGAAAAAAGGAATTGGAATTATTTATTTTATTTATTCAAAGAAACGCTGCCAAATTCGAATTATTTATATTTAAACTAGTCAACGTAATATTAAATTTTTGTTAATTCTTCCACCAATATTGCTAATGTTAATGATTATAAATATATTAAGTATGTAAGTGAATAAAATGTTTATATATATTCTTATGATTTTTTTATAAATACATAATACATTCTTTCTAACTTCAATTGTTGCGAACACAGTTTTCAGGAGTTTCAAGAATTGTTGAGCCGTTGAAACTAACGAAAAGACAACCCCTTCGGGTAAATCCAAAATTCGAGAAATTATTAACACAATAGAAACCATACAAATCAAATTGAATTATTAAATTGCAATATGGGAGCTCCAAAAAGTTTTTAAATCAGTATCGTTTCTAATCGTTTTCTTGATATTAAAAAAGCTGGGAAAGTTGATAGCAAATTATCCTACTGTCGCAACTATACCTAAGATGGTTGTATATACGAGGGCGACCTGAAATGTTTTCGGAATCGACAAGAAAAACACGGTATTGGTGTGGTTTTTTATTTTTATTTTTCGATATAATCTCCTCAAAGATCAATATACTTTTTCAAACGGTGCTCCAGTCTCTTCAAGCCGTCGGAAAAGTAGGATGTTTTGAGGTCTGCAAAATAATCATCTATAGCGGCGATGACCTCCTCATTTGAGGCAAATCCCTTTCCTGCCAACGATTTTTTCAGGTTTGGGAATAGGAAAATGTCGCTGGGGGCTAGGTCCGATAAATATGGAGGATGAGAGACTAATTCGTAGCGCAACTCATTCAATTTGGAGACGACGATGAGGGATGAATGCGGTGGCGCATTGTCGTGGTGGAAAAGCACTTTCTTCTGCTGCAAGCGAGACCGTTTCTCCTTCAACACTGCATCGAACGGGTCGATAAATCGCTGTAGTATTGCGCCGTGATCGTCCTTCACTTCTGCAGATAGTCGATGAGGATCACACCTTGAGAATCCCAAAAAATGGTCACCATGACCTTTCCGGTCGATGGAACGCTCTTTGCTTTTTTCGGAGCTGATTGGTCCGTAAGAGTCCACTGCTGCTTCGACTGTTCCTTGGTCTCCGGTACGTAGTGGTGCATCCAAGTCTCATCCACGATTTTTAAACGCTGATTTCGTTTTTGCTCCGGTATGAACAAACTCGGTTCCCATCGCGCCAAAACTTTTTTCATGCCCAAAATTTCGTGTAGGATCTGGCCAATTCTTTTGTAATTGACTATGTTATTATTTAATTATTTAAAAAATGTCCCGACGGTTTACTGTCAACTCTATCTTTCTTCTGGTTAATTTTTTGCGTTTGTTCCATTGTTATAACTACTATTACTTCTTTATGTCATAAAATTTGATTCTTCATTTTCAGTATATTTTTCTTCTAGTATCTCAGCAACAGTAATAGAATACAAAAAAAAATGGTAAGAGAAAGAAAGAAACAAAGCATCAAGCGAAAGTAAATGATTTCAAAAATATAACCGAGTGTATTTAAACTAAAAATAGGGACAGCAAAACTAGGGGTAAGCAAATTAAATTATAAATATCTGACTCTGTAGTTGTTATTATTTATTTATTTTTATATTTATTATTATTTAATCAAAAATTCTAGTCAGTTAATAACAAACAAATAAATTTGAATAATTCGCCTCTACTTATAACATTTGTAAATATTATCTTCCTGCCTGATAATATTTTACGCAGGTTTTTGTTTCACACAATTTACACTTCAGGTGTAGCTAATAAGTTTGATTAATACGATACACGTACAGGTTTAGCTGTTAAACAAGAAACACGTGCAATCCTCTAATGTTTACTTCAGACGAAACAAAACTGGCCCCAAATGAATTTCATTTCAATACATTAAAAACTAAAAAACACCTTTGTCGGAAAATGGATTTATTGGCATGGAAAATTCAAATTAACGAATTGGGCAACATTATTTATCTTATTATTATGTAAGGTTGCTTTAGATTTCTGATAAGTGTTAATTGTCACTCTATTTGAGTATCAATTCTAGTATCAAGTCCGACATTTCTGTTTTAATTTTTTACATTATGCTACAAAACTGTTAGGGCTGGTACACCATATCTTGTCAATATACAATCATTTAAGTAACAACTATGATAAAAATTAATAATAAGAATATATTTATATCGTCTTTTTATTGCCAATAAGTAGAGTCAGCACGTCCTTCTAACCTTCTTAAGACGTCATAAAGAAGCTCAACACGGAGTACCATCATAAAATTTATTTTAGCCAGGACTAATATCAACGAAGAAGGCATTCGAGATTGATGAGATTCTTATTGAGACATCTGCTAATGGATTGTTATCGCCACCACTTACGTTATTTTATTGACAAACGAATAAAAAACATTTTAATAACTTTCAAAGTTTGCAAAGTTTTTCATCTAAAATACAACGTAACCTTAATAACCACTTCCTCAAAATAAACGTATAATAAACGTAAGACGGTGTATGTAATTTAAAGCGGTTGTTTTTTGGTGGTTTCATAAACGTTCCTCGTATAACGTAAAAACAATGTTAGCTTCATCACTGCTTTGTCAAAAAAGTTTTAACCACACTCCCTTTCAAATTATATCTACAAGGGATACACTTAGCCATCAATTAGCAAATTACAATCGATACAATAAAATTAAGAATAACTATTAAATTTTAATGAATTCCTTACTTTTACACATGTATGCAGTTCTTAGCATCCTTCAACACAATTGATGGGTTCCCCGAACACACATACAAAGCATACAACACACACATACAAGTCGTTTATTGAAACTAACGTTGGTTTAATTGTAAATTTTAAATAAAAAATACCATAATGGACTTTACTACATTGTTTTGTAAACGTTAGAAGTTAAAATTAAAATAATATTATATTAGAAATAAGGTTAATTTAAGCGTAAAAATTAACATTTACAACCATGTCTTATAAACGTTAGATGTAACTAATGAAACAACGTTGATATTTTGGTTGAAAATAAATTTCATTCTAGCGATATTATTTCATATATGTATATTACTAAAAATGTGAACCCTAATATAACGTAAGCTTGTACCTTCTTAATAACGTCTTTTAAACGTTCCCTATGTTTTATGGGGTAGAACATACATGCTATTTCTCGTTGCCATTAAATAATTATGGGCATTGGTTTAATACCAAATCCAAAACATTTGTAACAGGTCAATGCAAGTTAGTTGAGCGTAGGTTTGCACGACTGTCGTTTACTGTGTTGAACTCTTTACAAACCTTTAGAAAAGTTTAAAAAGCGTTTAGAAACCTTCTGAAGAAGCTGACAGCATGATCAGCGAAACGTCAAGTGTAAACTTATCTACGCGACAATACCCGGGAAGACTTCAACACAGTCAATGTACGTGTTTATGTTTCATGATCTCAAAAGGATGTGGAAAACAGTCGTCAGTGAATGGAAGAATGATAATAATGGCGATCGAATAAAGAAAACGCATAAGAACAAAAATCTACTTGATGACACTACTTTATTGTTTAAAGAAAACAAAACAATATGTATTACAGGCTTAAGTAAGTAAATTAGTAAATGATCCTATATTTTTCCACTGACTTTTACTTTTGAGACTCACTAAGTCTAGAAAAATTCATCAAAATCGAAAAAGAATACTTAAGCATTCTCCTTCATCTAGACATAATGAGATAAATATACATAACTAAATAAGAAAATTAACTCCTTGTCCAACACGCGTTGAAATACTAAAAAAAAAAAGTTATGCTAATATGATTTCTAATGTAGCCACATGGCATTACAGAGCAAAATTTTCAATTGTCTCAACACTCGTATGTATACTTCTTCTTAGAATTAACTTACATATTATTATTGGTTGTTTCCTATCTATTGTATAGTTTGTTTTTTCATTCATCACAATTGTTGTAAATACAAATACAAATCATTTATTAGTAAGATCTCAATTGATGAAACATGTTGTGAACTTCGATATTGCAAAATACATATGTATATATATATATTAGATACCTACCTATAGTAGGAAAACAGCATATTGCGCTGTGTTTATGTTACAAAATTGCGACTTGATTAAATTGTTTTTCCATTTCTAGCATGTTTCTTTCATTTAATAGTTTAGTTAAACAAGAACCGGTTTTCTATTACAAGAAATATCTGATTATTTCAGGTCATATCAGATGTGTTTCAACCCCTACCAAGTTACGCCACTGACTATTCTTTAATTGCTATAATAGTAATAATAAAAATTAATTACAAATATTTAAGAGTAACGGTTTCAGTAATATAAACGTATTAATATTTATATATTAATGTACAAAGATTTAATTAAACAAACTCAATTTCCTTCCTGAAAATTTATAGGAATTTTTGTTATTTTAGGTTGATATATTTTGAAACTGTTTTCAAAATTCAAATTGTATTTCAAATGAAAGTCAGTTGTTTTCTTTTAAACCTGTTTTAAATTGTAGGTTAGGCACTTGAGATATTTTCGCGGAATTATAGATTTGTTTTAGGTTAATTTTATTACGAATTTAAAACAATTCGAGGTGTATGACTCCATATCAAATAAATATTCGATTTTATTGCATTATTATAACATAAGATATGGATGCTAAAGTTGGTGTCAAAGTGTCTTTTGTAATTTCCGATGGTTGTACTAAAGAATCGGAATGTTCAGAAAATATGCAGCGAGCTTATGAGGTAGAATATCCACTTTTATTAAGAATAACGACCCAAAAAACTTAAAACATTTACAGGCATGTAAGCAAAATTTAATGGAGGTGAACTGGATTAAACCATCACAAACATTAAATTTATCGGACTTGCAGAAGAATAATTTTATTGTATTTGATAAATTTGAGGGTGACACGTTTGAAAAGGTCAAAAAGACACCATCTGTGTGAGTTTAATTTAAAGAGGTCACTACTTGTAACTTAATACATTTTAGTAGAATTATAGGCCCTTGGTGTTTACTAACTTGTTTATCGGAAGGTCAACCGATTCCGAATGTATCGTGGCCGATACACAATATGGCTATGGCAGATTGTTATGTTACATGTTCGAATTTACCAAAAGTTTTAAAGGAAGATATTAAGGCAAAGGTACAAACTATGGGCGGCCAATATACGGATTCAATTTTTCAAGTGAATACACATTTAATAACTAATAGTGTTAAGACAGAGAAATACCTGGTATGTACTATATTTAAGTAGTTATACGATCTATAAACTATTTCTGTTTAGAAAGCGGCAACAACCGGTATAAAAATAATGTTAGTAGAATGGGTTGACGCTATTTGGAAAGCAAGTTTAAATTCAAACGTTACACATAATGATAAGGAATTTGATGTCTATCGATGTTTACCATTACAAAATTTAACTATATGTACAACTGGCTTTACAATTATAGAAGAAAGAAATAAATTACAAAAATTAATTGAAGATAACGGTGGTATATACAGTGGTCAATTACATATAAATAAGACTGATATCTTAATTTGTAAAGGGTAAATATCAATTTATTTGTATTTTATATGTTTTAATTACATCATTGTTTAGATCCCAGATAAGTGAGAAACTTAAAGCAGCAAAGAAATCGAAACATGTAAAATGCGTTACTGTGGAATGGATTACTGATAGTATTGAGAAAGGTTATGCTCTCCCTGATACAGATTATGTGGTAATAAGGGGCACGTCTACCCCAACTAAACAAGATGAATTTGTGAACCCTAACTTTTCTACAATAAGCGCAATTGGTAATACAACACATTTTTTATCTACACCAAATATACTGCAAGAAACAACAATTACTACAACATCAGTTTCCAATGAAACCCAAAGTAAAAAGAGAAAAAGTAGGTATTCTTACAATAGACAATTAATAACCCCAATATTGTTTCTAAGCACTACTAATTTATAAGTTGTAATGATTATTTTTCATTAATTTTATGAAACTTTATTTATATGAGTAATTTTAAATTTTTTTGAAACAACTATCAAGATCAATGTTTTGATTAATTTTTGTGTACATCTTGTATAAGATTTGGCTTGTGCATACAGTGGTGTGCAAAAAAATAGGTATATGCTAATTTTTATGTAGATACACTAAGAATGATTACATCAAACACAGAAAACATTAAGTTTGTTTGAGAATATTACACAATAGTTAAATATCTAGTACATATGCCAAAATAAACAAAATAATAAGTATACTTCAAATAAAACGTTGCTTCTGAACAAAATGTAAAGAAAAAACATTTTTTTTTTATAAAACAATATTTGTTTATTTTCTAACACCGCTTGACATCTACGGGGCATAGAGTCCACCAAACGTTGGTATCTTGCAATGGAAATAAACTTCCAAGCTTCCTGTGCCGCCTGCCACAGTTGCTCATTATTTCTAACGCAGATGTTTACTGCTTTTTCTACATCATCCCATAGATGTTCTATGGGGTTTAAGTCAGGTGACTGAGAAAGCTATTGAATTACCGTCACCTTATTGGCCTCCAGCCATGCTTTTGCTGCTCTAGACGTGTGTTTTGGATTATTGTCCTGTTGAAATATCCAGCACATCGGCATGTTTTCTTCTGCATAAGGAAGCATTTGTTGTTGAAGTATACGGACGTATTCAACTTGAGTAAGCTTTTCTTTTATCCACACTATTGGACCGACACCATTCCAGGAAAAGCAACCCCATAGCATTGTGTTGCCTCCGCCATGTTTTACGGTTTTGACAGTGTATTGGGGTGAGAATTCCTGTCCTTCTGGCCGTCTTACATATTGAAACATTTTATTAGAGCCAAATAAATTCACTTTGGTTTCATCACTCCACAATATATTTCGCCTTCGTTTACTTTAGAGGGAAACTTTTCTTGGTGTTCTTGATTTCCGAAATAGCTAGAAGTGCAATCAGTACAAGTTCGTTGAGGGGCAACCTGTATATGCGAGATATATTGTACAACAGAAAATACGACGGCAAATCAAATTTAAGTGAGCCTTTGACAAGTGAGCGTTAGTGTTGCTAAGGGTCATATTTATAGTCTGTTCTTGAGGTTGTGTCGATGCTTGAGCACGCGATTTTGACGTAAATGCCATTACAAATCTGTCAAAATCGCGTGCTCAAGCATCGACACAACCTCAAGCACGGACTATAAATGTGACCCTAAGTGTGTTAAGGAATCGGCTTGACAGAGTCCTTAATTATGTTGTTTTCTGGTTTGCGTGGGCTAGAGGAAAGATGTGGCGCAACGAATTTAAACGGGGCCGTAAAATTGTCGAAAACGGACGTCATTGTCACCGCTCTCCTACATGACCATTAACTTGATGTGAACTATGGAAATGTGCAATCCATACTTGTTAAATCACTAGACATCAAAAAAAATATGTTTGTTAGGTAGGCACTGAAGGTGTCGAATTTTGAAAAATCATAGAATAGGCATCAGTACACCCCCGAAACAAAGTGAGTGAGCGTGGTGTAGGTGAATGTATGTAAAATTGCCATGCAAAACGCTTGAGCGACTACTATAGGGCCCTAAGTTACTGCCATACGATTTGCATTTGTTTGGGTCGCTAAAAGAAGTATAAGTAGTAGAGCGTCGGTTGATTGATATGAAAATGACCTTCCAACATTACTGGATGACGACGCTTTTAGTATGGATATAGCACAAAGGCACATCTCCACATTTTGGTAGACAACTAACAGATTAGCGATTGAAAAATTGTGTAGAGAGCAAGGTCATCCATCATATTAAAGTCCCTAGATTTTTTTTGTGGGATGACTGAAAAATAAATTTATGTAGAGCAATTTGAAAATAAAAAATAAATTATGTATGCTACAGAACCTATTCGTTCTCATCATGACATTATTAGGACCACCTCTTCAATCTTAAGAAGAACTAGACGATGTAGATAGCAACTGGGTAGACATTTTGAACAACTAATTCTTGTTAAATGATTTTCAATGAATTTTCTTTTTGCAGCGGTACCTAATACCCGTATTAATAGGATTATCTCAAATTTCAAATGTTTATTGTAGCTCAGTGTTTTGGGCATATGTTCATTAGATATTTTTTACTTGAAATTGCTTATCATGTTCCAACCTAAATCGCCAATGATAGAAATTTGAGATTTGGAGAGGGTGTTTTATTTATAATTATATATTGTAGGCATCATTTAAGAAGGGATTTTTTGAAATTTCGCCCCTAAGAGTGTGAAAGGGCGTGACAAGGGTTATAGAGGAAATAATACTTAAGAGATAAGATAAGATCATTAATGGAAACCTTAGTCAACAGTAGGAACATACAGTAAAATTTACATCAAATAAGAAAATATTTTATTTAAAAAAATTTTTAATCGTCTTCTGTCTTGCATATTAATGTTGTATATTAATTATTTTCTATTTGTAGGTGGATCTTTAGATGATTTAAACGAAATGGTTGATAAAATCGATTTAAAACGAGCAAAGACGGCCGGTGCTTTCCTCGACGGATGTTCAGTAAGTATTAAATAAATTTATTATTTGAAAACATTACACAAATTAATTCGATTCTTTTAGATCTATCTAGTTGGTTTCGGAAACGAGCAAAGAGAAAAAATATGCAAAATCTTAAACTTCAGTGGTGCTACTAGATACGAAGGAATAAGCGACAGACTTACACATATCATAGCAGGTGATACGACATGTCACGAATTCAAATTGTTACGATCAAAAGGATTTCAAATACCCATCGTTACAATTCAGTGGTTACACGAATGTTTAGAACAAGGGAAAATGGTACCCGAGGAGAAATATCTTTTTACGAATTCTTCAACAGACTGTGGCTCTCCACTTTCTAAAAAGGTATCCTTGATTGAATATATATATTTTTTTTAATTGAAATATTTTTTAAATTTGTAGGGATTACAATTGTTACGTAATAATGCATCGTCTGTTAACGTAAATTTATTCCCAGAGCATCAAAATATAACCGAAGATGAAACTAATATCAATACGGACATTATGAAGCAATATTTACAACCAACAGTAACAAGTGTGTGAATAATTTAATTAATTCTTCATTTATTGTTAAATTATTAATAAAACTGTTTTACTTCAGGTGAAGATACGCTTGCTCAGTTGTTAAAAGATGGCACTAATCCATTTGACACGAAAAACATCACAAAACAAACGACTGTTCCGGAGCAAACAATAACACAAGAAAATCAATCGGAAACCACTGAATCTCGCCAGACTGGAACTCAAGATGATGTCACACAATTAAATCCGATATTTGTGAACTTGAAATTTATCATTTTAAATTTTAACGATGAAGAAGAATTAGAATTGAGGGATTGCATTGAAGCACTAAGCGGTGAAATTGTACCGAAAACTTATAAGGGAATCCCAGATTATGCGCTAGTATCGGCGTTTAATGCTGAGATAAAACATACCGCATGTGAAATTGTTACTGATTATTGGTTAACGGAATGCTGGAAAGAAAATGAGTTAAGAGTAATCGAATATTACCACAGGCCGTTTACTGTAATGCGAAATGACGTGTTAAAAGAATGTGTAGTAACTATATCAGGATATACAGGAACGGAAAGAGCGTTTTTAAATAATTTAGTAGAAGAATTGGGTGGAAGATTCCAAGAACAATTCAGCAGAGTATCTAAAAATGGTATATTCGCTTCAAGTCACTTATTAAGCCCTATAGCTAGTGGTTCTAAATACGTTGCTGCTTTAAAATGGGGTCGACCTGTTGTTACTAAAGAATGGTTATTTGAGTGTGCGAAATTAGGAAAATTTGTATCAGAATTAAAATTTTTAGTTGGTGATTCCAAAGGTAAATCTCTATTTTGATTATCTCCCTATATTATATGTATACGTAATTTCCTTTTAGCTCCTGAAAGACTAAACGAAACTTTATCTACAACAAATTCAATACAGGTTGGAAATCAAGAAGATCTGAATTCGACGGAGAAATATGAAAATCGAACTGCAAATCCATCAAGTCAAAATAGCAATTCAACGGAGAAATACGAAAATCGAAGTACAGCTACGCTAGTTAATTCGAGAAGAGATAGTAAATTAGATAGTCAAAGTGGAGTAGCTGAAACTCAGTTGAGTATTAATTCCACGGCGACTTCAGCAGTACCACATAAAAAATTGAGTGAAAATGTGACAAATACCATAAATTTGAATGAAACACCGAAAGGAAGAAATTATGATGACCGCCTTAGTACAGGTACCTTCGATTTACTTAATACATTTTCGGGAGGAAAGTATCTTGTAGAAATTTTATTTAAAATTTAGGAATTGTAGCCGCTTATACTTTTTAAGCTCAAAAAACTTCTTGTAGTGAGTTAGTCCACCTTTACTCGTTCTTAACTCAATCAGTCCTCTTACTTGTCTTCTTGGCCGTTCATAATCATCTTGTTATTTCTGAAATAAGCCTCGTATCAGCCGCTTTCTTTCTTCTTGCACAATTTTCATGTAGTGTTCATTAATCTAAATATCTTCTCGATTAGAAGTAATGTTTAACGGTAATAATAATTAAATATCACATTTTAGGAATCACGCCTAAAGATAGGGCAATGGTTAACGACTACTCTCCAAATTTTTGCAGCCAAGTTACCCCTGTTAATAAAATAATGAAACAAGTTCGTAGTCAGTTTATGTTGGGTACACCGTCGGATACGCCACCGCTCCCACCACGGTGGGGTGACGTAAACACTCCGGAGACACCACTTGGAGCTTGCATCAAATCACAACCTTCTCCACATTTACGGAAGGAGATGCTAAAATGGATTAATACTTTCCCCGATACTAAATCTAGAAGAGATAGTACCGTAAGTGTAGTAATATAAATTTCGTCTTGATTATTATTATAATATATTAGATGTTTATTTCATTAATTAAAATGATGCTATTTCCAGCCACTTTCAGAACTTAAAAAGAAAGCGTGGAACAAGATTTGCCCTCCAAGATATTCACAAATATCACAATCCAATTTCAATACTTCAATGACAGAAAACGTTGATTTCAACATTGAAGTGAATACATCACAAGTGATAGAAACTGTTGAGTTAAATAAATCGCAGAAGCAAAGTTCGCCTGTAAGTTATGCATAATTAATTAAATTAATGGACTAGTTTAGTATGTTGTGTCAAATTAACGCCAATAATTATGATTATTTTTCTATTTTACCCAGGAAACACCGCAAAATATTATGATACAAAGCAAACTTCAACAATTACAAGAAATGTTATCTTCGAATTCCAGCAATCGTAAAAGCATTAGGAAACTTGAATCTGCAGCTGCAACTGAAGGTATCTTTTTAAAATCCAAAACGTTACTAAACTTAGATTTAATCAATACATCTTTATTTCGACAGAATTAAAAAGTTCGCAAGCATGTACAGTTGGGTGGGATTACGCGGAATGCCATGTGGACACTCCTAAGGAGAAACTTGTTCCCCATTTCATGCTATCCGGTGTAAATATGGAAGAACGCGAAGAATTAGTTAAACAATTGCAGAGTTTAAATGCAACCGTTTCCGAACTTGGCAACTACGACCCCGCTAGTACGCATCTGATATCGAATCGCCCATCGCGAAATGAAAAAATGCTCTCGTCGATGGCAGGCGGAAAATGGATATTACATCCGGATTATATTAAAAAATCGTTAGAAGTCGGAAGATTAGTAGATGTAATAGTATTAATTTTATAGATATAAAGAGTAGAATTTTTTTTTTTTCGTATTTAGGAAGAGGAGTACGAATATGGAAATCCGAAGTTCCGTAAAGATATCAAAATTCCAACCGATCGAGAAACAGAGATACGAGTTAACGCTATCCATTGGTGGAGAAAGGAAATAACGAAACGGGGATATGGAGCCTTTCACGACCTACGTGTTATTATCGTTTCAAACAAGAGAGATTCTATTATAAAGGTGATAGAAGCTGGCGGAGGCATGGTTATAGACGCCAAGTAAGTATGTTAAACGAATTAACACATTTCTAGTATAGTTTAAATTATTATCATCAGGTCATCTGAAAATTCAAGATTAATTAATTAATAATCGAGTTCTCTCTTATCTCGAAATGTTATTTTTATAGTTTCAATCATATTGTTAAGTGCGCCCTCTTCTTCCGTACATAAGCAAACCAAAGTCCTAGAACAACAATATAAATCTCTCTCATACCCCTCTCTCGCTGCAGCATGGATGCAATGCAATTACTATACCGGATATATAAGATAGTGATTTACAATGCCAATGAAGGAAGTAACGCTGTTCGTGCTATAAGTTTGATGACTGATTCGAAGCGTAAACTGGACGCATACGATGAAGTTTTAAGTTACCAACGCCTGAAATTTGTTGTTGAAAACTTTGACAGTAGAAATTGTGGAAAGTTCTACCAACATTAGGAATAAATCCAACAAATTTTAGATAATTTAGCAAAAATTTACAAAATAAACTACTGTAAAATTCAAAAACTTTGAAAAAAGATACAGTTCGCACATAAGTATTGGCGCAGCAGCACCATTTAGAGCAAAATGTGTGTAAATAAGTTAGAAATGAGGTATTTGCGTCCGTGTATTTTTTAAATAAAACTACATGCCTTTCTACATTCCATATATTTAATAAATAAATTAAATTTTATTTCTAACACTCAAAAAAATAAATACATTTTCTGTACAATATAAACATCAACAAAAGTATTGGCACATGGCCAAATATACAGGATAACAACTTGAACTACGAAAGCCTATTGACAGGAGAAGGTGGTGGGGGGTAAAATTAAATGTATCCATTTTAGTATTGTCAACTGTTTGTATGACAGGAATGTCAGTGGTTATATCAAATACTATGACAAATTATAAAACCACTTTATCATTGCACTTTTTCATTAATTGTGTATTCCATTAGGATAAAGTTTGATGGTTCGGTAAAATATTTGACATAACCACTGACATTCCTGTCATATAAAAAGTTGACAATAGTAAAATGGATACATTTAATATTAACTCTCACCACCCTCTCCTATCAATAGGCTTTCGTAGTTCAAGTTGTTAGCCTGTATACAAGAAAATCAAAATATGCTAAAATTAATATTTGGGTGAGCCTCCGTTTTGTCGTAAAACTTCCCTTAATCTATTTGGCATCGAATGAATCAATTTTTTTTTACCTCGGAATCTGTTTTGGCCCACTCTTCTGAAAGGATCTGTTTAAGCTCTGGCTTACTGGAAATATGATCTTTTCGAATCCTATTTTTTAGTTCCGCACATAGGTGCTTTTTTTTAATGTGTGGTGTGTAAGTTGTGTTCAATGGCTTTGTGACAGCATCATATCGCCTTTTATGATGCCGCGCTGTTAATCACTTTGCTCCCAACAGCGAATGGCAAGTCGATCCGGGATTAAACTCTCTGAAAAAATGTCACCGTCCCTCCAGAGAATTGAACCCCGGCACCTATCGTCCCCCCACAACGATAGTCAGCCGCCTAACCACTGCGGCCATCGACCCGTTTTAATCTTTAAGCTTTATCAGGTTCTTATCTGGAGATGTAGTTTTTGTGCGCTTGGCTTGAAATTATTTTTTAGAATATCTAAATATACCATTTTGTCCGTAATTTCGTCAATAAATACCAGGTCTCCAACACCAGATGACGCCATGCAATGCCATACCATAACTCCTCGACCCCCATGTTTCACATTTTGGTTTTCTCCGAACCTTTACGCGACTGTCACAGCAAAAAATATTAAATTTGCTTTCATCTGAGAACATGACTGTATCCCAGAAATCTTCAGTCTTGTTTACATATTCATTTGCAAATTCCCACCGTAGCTTCTTATCTTTGTTAGTAATCAGAGGTTTCTTACGCCCAATTCTTGAACTAAAACCGGCATATTTTAAACCTCTACGAACTGTTTCGCTGTGAACATTTATGTTATCATCTGTCTTTAACATTGCTGAAATCTCTGATGCAGTAATTTTAGTTTTTTTTTAAGTGTTCTTGCGATTTTTCTTTCCTCGCGTTCTGTTAGTTTTCGAGGGCGGCCTGTTCTAGGTCAATTCCTTAAGCTATTTTCACCTTGAAAACTTTTTATTATATTTCTAATTGTATATCTACTTCTGTTTAATATTTTGGCAATTTCTGTATATAACTTTTTCTCTTCGTATAAACGCTAAACTATTTTTCTCTCTTACTTAGCACTTGTCTCTTTACCTTTCCTCCCCATCATGACAAAAGTTTCAGGTAGACTACAGTTATACTATTCTATCGACGAAAATAAATATTAATCACAAATAGGAGATCCACCTGACTTTTATTCGGAGAAGTGCAAATATTTAATACATGGTTACAACTTATTCTTTAAGATGTGCCAATACTTTTGTTGATGTATATATTGTACAGAAAATGTATTTATTTAGTTTGAATGTTATAAATATAATTTAATTCATTTATTAAATATGCAGAACATAAAGAATGACATGTAGTTTTATTTAAAAACTACACGGTCGCAAATACCTCATTTCTAACTTATTTATACACATTTTGTCTATACAACAAACAAATAGTGGAGCAAATTCGGGAGAATGAAACGACTATCCGAAACTACTAAGTAAATAGAACAGAAGATTCTAGAATGTTTGGGGAAAATAGAAGAAAATTACGGTAATTGTAAGCTAAAATGTTGATGATTGGACAAGGCAATCGAAAGTTTGGATACAAGTTCATTAAAGATGACCAACTGTCTTATGCAAAAAGAAAGTTAGAGTGAAGTTAACTTAACCTAATGCAATTTAACGACGCTGCAAAAACGACTCCATTGGCAGTTTCTTAAAAGGATTCAGATCTAGACAAAAATTTGAAGCAAACATTGCTCGTTTAGTTTGGCTTGCATAGCATCAAATAGTTTTTCAGATCAATAAGCCATTGAATGTTTCCTGGTCTTCAGGGCAGTTAAACTCAGTAAACACTAAGATACGAAACCTTAATTGATGATCTAACACATGCACTGGAATTTGACAGTGCGAAAGAAGCTTCGAGAAGTCCGTTGCGACTTTGCGCTATTGATAACCGATCTGAAGGGAATGCGTTTGTAAAACAGGTGTTCCTGTCATTCAAGGAAGAGTGATGTCCAAGACAAATAACAAGATGTTGGAATTATGGTGAGGTTGGACACATTCGCTGGAAATAGATGAAGGAATCAAAAATATTCAGTAACCGAGTATACCGGAAAATTAAACAGGGACAACGAGTAGAAGTAATTGTTGATCCAGTGGCATCAAGCCTAAATAATTATTACTTGAATTACATCCGTACATCACCAATCCAATGCATTATATGTGGATGTTTGACACTGCGTCGACGAAGACTAGAGAAGAAATTGCTTTCCAATAAATAGATACTCAGAACAGCAATACGGAAAGCAGCTTTTGTAAAAAGACTTATTAGACTAGCATCAATCCAACATTGCATATTGGTGATTTACATAGAGGAAGCAATAATTTTGGGAATGGATCTCATGGTTTACTATTATATTTGGAACAGATTGTCTTGCAAATAAATAATGAAGAACTTGTCCTTCACTTATCATACAACCTCCCAAGAATTTTGGTTCGCTAATGTACGTGACTGTAGCGACCTAATGATTCTCTAAAGTAGATTCGAGAATCATTCCATTGCAACTTAAGCTAGCTTCTTCCATCATGATTGAAGTTAGTTTGTACTTTCAATAAACATAAAATTCCTCTAGTATTTGAATTTTATTTTGCAATCTAACCAAGTATTTTATTCTAGTCCTCCATTTACGGAAGAAATATATGCAACCCATTGCCTATTGGATCCTAAATTTGTCTCAAATTTGGCCGACTACATTCCTTTAGCTGAACAAGGCGTATATATTTTTAATACTGTGTATATAAACGACTTTTTGCATAGAATCGCGAAAGACGTCAAAGACTGTATCCTGCCAGTTTTTCAAAAATATTACGATTAAGTAGCATATTTTTTTATCTAAATGTAATCGTGTTAAGTATAATATTAATTTTATTCGTGAATAAAGTTCGTGTTTTTAAATTAGTTTTATTTGAAATATCACTTTATGTACGTTTTGTAAAATTAACTACACTCTATGCACAAGTTTTTTAGGGATATCTAACGTTTATTTTTTACTTTATGACTATTATTGGTACACTAGATAAACGCAAATTTTTCCTACACTTACAGCTTCTTATGGGATTATAATTTTGAATAGTGACCAGACAGAAGTACAAGATAAATAGGGGTCAGAGTTTTTGGTCCTTGTCGTCAGTAATAAACTTTGTTTTAATGTTACAGACATGAGTTGTGTTATATTCTACAGAGAAAATATTGCAAACCAATTCACATAATAGTAAATTAGTATAAATAAATGCAGGAGTCTCTGTTTATGAACTTTTCTTTTTAATCTTTATTACGACATTCTTAACCTCTGTATATTGTTGAAGACAATATTCTCCATTCTCTCTTCCCCACCCAGAATCCTTATAACCTCCAAAAGGTATATGCGGACCCATAACACCATATCCATTAACCCATACAGAACCAGCTTTTAAGCCTTGCATTAGGTAGTTAATCTTTTCCATGTCATGTGTATATATACCAGCTCCTAAACCGTATTTAGAATCATTTGCCCGTTTTAGAACTTCATCTATTTTATCGAATTTTAATAATTGCTGCACTGGACCAAATATCTACACAAATTATCATTAAACGATAGGTAATAGTTTATTTTCAATTATTACTTCTGCAGTGGCTAAAATGTGATGATCTTGGACGTCTGCAAAAACTGTCGGCTGAATGAAGAATCCTCTATCACCAATTCTCTTCCCTCCTGTTTTTAAAACTGAACCGTCTTTGATACCTTTGTCGATTAGACCTAGGATACGGTCCATATTAATTTGGTTTATTTGTGGACCATGTTCGGTTTTTAAATCGAAAGGATCCCCTATAACTCGTTTCTTTGCCATCTCTACTGACCTACAACATAAATAGCACTGTATAATGTGTTAATATTTGAAGTAATACTGAAGGTTGTCCTTACATGTCTACAAATTCGTTATATATCTTAGATTCCACGAAAGTTCTACTACCCGCAGTACAAGCTTGTCCTTGATTGAAGAATAAAGCCTGATGACATCCTTCCACAGAATGTTTCAAACTAAAATCACCGAAAATTATAATCGGATTTTTGCCGCCTAGTTCCAAACTGGTTCTCTTAAGGTTTGAATGGATTGCATATCCTTGAATTAGTTTGCCTACTTTGGTTGAACCAGTGAAAGAAACTTTATCCACCTTAAAGATAATCAATTGGGATTTATCAAAAATCAATGTATTATTAAGGATATAATACTTTGGGATGTTTGCACAAACTCTCTCCAACATCTGCACCACCAACCGTTACATTAATAACACCCGGTGGAAATCCTGCCTTTTTGGTGAGCTTCGCCACATGTAGTGCAGTCAAGGGTGTTAACTGTGATGGTTTCAACACAATTGTATTGCCTAAAGCGACAGCTGGAGCCAATTTACTAATTAATGAAAGAATCGGTACATTCCACGGCACTATTCCTGCACATACTCCGATTGGTTCGTGTCTCGTATAGCAGAAGAAATTGCCATCCATCGGTATAGTTTTTGCGTGGTATTTATCTGCCCATCCAGCAAAATACTTCAATGTTCTTATTGTTAATTTTAGAAGAGATGAATAAGCGTATACGTAAGGTATACCGTTATTTAAGGTTTCCAAACTCTGAAAAAAAGATAACTTATATGTTATAAATTTTAATAAAGGTACTTACCGCTAACAAGACGGCATCCTTCTCAACAAGTTCAGCAAGTTTATATAGCAACTTGCCTCTTTGTGATGCGTTCATTATACGCCAATGAGATTCATATTCGAACGCTTTGCTTGCTGCCGATACAGCAGCATCAACATCCTCTTTCCCTGCCGCTTGCACTTCAGCAACGGCTTCACCCGTCGCTGGGTTGTAAACTTTTATGATTTTTTCATTTTTAGCTTTGTGCCATTCATTATTATAGAAAATCTGAAAAGATTTATGTAGAAAATGGCGAATCGTAAATATAAAGGATTGGATTAATTAAAAAAAAAGTGAATTCTGATTTGAGAATGTTTATTAATGTTTAGAAGCGTTCTTAAATAATAAACTGATATTATGTATATGCTAATACTTGCACCAGTTTCTGCCAGTTTTGGCTGTAGAATGGGTAATGGCAACTTCTTCTGATTGATGTATCTTGTTTGTGATTTTTTAATGAATGAACGGGTTAGTCGAAACATTTCATCGTTTTATTGTTAGTATTTCTAATTTTAAAAAATACATAAAAAGATGTTTTTATAAGTCTAAAGAAAATTATATGTCTTGTATAAACTAAAATTAATGAAAGCTGTCAATCTGACATTGATAATTAGCTTGATTTATTCTGGATCATGCAACACTGGTTACATTCAGACTTGTAATCCATCTATTTAAAATTAATAAGCTCGGATCTAGTTTGTTCAGATATCGAATATCATTTTTCTGATCTACCCTAGTTGACGCCGTTTCAGCACTAGCGATTGATTGAGAAAACTAAACTACCTACCTGCTTTTTTATCAAGACTGTTATGAAATGCTCAAAAAATTGGGATCTGAAAAGCAACTCTAGGAGTGTGTGTCAGTAGAGTAGCACAAACATATAGTCATTTTCTTTTCACCCGTAGACAGGAAGCAGATTAAAGATTAAGCAAATTCTAAGACGAATCCTAACAGATAACATTACATAATATCTTTTATTTCATCAATAAAGCTTTGAAGTCCAAATTCCAAACAGAGAAGCATGGAGCAGTGAAGACTTTGAGGCAAAGATTGAAAGTCTAGAATCACTCTTTCATATGTATACCTAATTCAATGGCATTAGAAAGCAAACTCTCATATAAATATACGTTTACATCATAAAATTGAGTGTCATTTGCAATTTTCGCAACTACAGCGTCTAGTACATGTAATGAATTCAATTGTAGTCGGTGTATTCCATTCCGGATCGACTTTAAAAGAGGAAACAAATTTAATTTTTGATTTCTCAGAAAATTTCACTCTTGATGATTTACTCTGCTTGTTATTTAGCTCGAACGGTTCTCGAGATAATATCATTCTCTTGCAAGAAAATATACAAATTGGGCTCAAGTTATATCTAATAAATTTAACAAATAATGGTAAAATAAAATAAAATTCTCAAAAAACTAAACTATAAATTTTCTAATCAATTAATGCTCCTCCTTTTTCTATACAGCTTTCAATGCGAGCTCTAAATTCATTGAAACTGCGTTTCAAAACTGTTCTAAGATTGATAAGGATTGGACTGCATATTGTATCCTATTTTTAATTAATAATTTTGCTGATTGTCTAGTGGCTCGCTGTATACAAATTTGTTAAAAATCCATTAAAGATCAGGAGTGGATAAAATGGGAGAGAGTGATATCTCGAGAACAGTTCGAGTTAAATAAAAAGTAATTTGTGTTTTGGGGGTTTGAGAACAAGCAGAGTAAATCATCAAGAGTGAAATTATTTATTCAGTGATATTATTTATTCAAACCGCAATTTCGACAATTTGAGCCTGTGGTTTAAAAAATATGCAACAAGAGTCACTGACGTGGGGTGACGGTCTGTCATAGGCCCTTAAGCAGAAGAACGAGAAAGAGGAAAGAAATTAGTGCTGCATTCAGAAGTTATTCTTTAGAAAATTACATTTGATTATTTCAGATTCGTTTTTTGTTTTCCATTCTGTTATGCTTAAAACATATCTACATACAGATTAGTAAGAGAGGGAATGAGATAATAAAGCACTTTATAATGCTATCCAACAACCTCAGAATGACGTTCAAATTTCACAATTTACTGGCGTCATTTAAGTGAGAAGAACCTTAAGACAAAAAGTGTTCTAGGAAGCACTGATAAATAACTCGCAAATTTACCGCCTGTACACGATTATTATTCATTTAAACGTTTAGTTCTGACAAGTTGGCAACTTGATATCAGTTGTGCTTCCTAGAACAATCAAAAATATCAAGTATTATTCTAAAATAACGCCTTAAAAATGCCTATATTTGATTATCAGATGACTTTGAATCTCTTATATAGTCATAAAATGACCGTTTATTGACGCTATAGTTAATATCCTGTGTTATATGGGCATTAAAGCCGACAAGCAGTAAAATATTTCAATGAAAATTGCAACACTTCGTTTTAGTATACCAAAAACTTTACATCACCACCTTCAAACAGCTCATGTACAGGTTTTGGTATGGCCCTGAAAGAACTCTGAGAATTGTCTTTCGGTTTTTGCAAACAAAATAAGCAAACATTACAGAGGCTGAAGATAATAATACGTCTCGAAGTTCTTTTGTCATTGGTATCAGACATTAAGTTCATTTTATTTTAAGTAAAACTACCAGACGTGTATCGCTCGGAAAAAGATGTTCTAATTGTGTACCACCACATTAATCACAGCTATAAAGTTCGGATACAATTTTAAAATTTGTGACGAAACATAAAACATAAATTATTTGCCTACTCTCAGACACTGTTTATACATTTTTCAATCAACTGAAACCGATTTACAGCAAAAACTGCGCAAATTTATTAATGATCCAACACAAACTTTCACAAGAGAAGACTGGACATGTATCTTCACTCTTGCATGGTATCAATTCCAGTGCCTTATAAGAATAGGAATGTAAACTACGATGACAGTCTTGAAATAATAGAAAATAGTGATTACTCTGACTGTATACAGCCTAAAATGAAAATATTACACGAATTGAAACCGTTACCTCGTCAAAGCCGTATCTAATCGAAAAGTGTAACCAAAGCAACAGTTTCGGACCGTCCACACAATAACAAGTACTAAGAAGCAGGTAAAGTTATCAAAGATAAAAACTAATGAGAAGCTGTTGATAAGAGAAAAGCCAAACAGGTAAACGATAAAAAGAAAAAAAATTACTGCCTTATCAATGCCACTATTAAATTTACCAACACATTCTGAAGGTCCACTAACAAGTGAAAAAGAAGAAAAACAATTACTTATCCAGAAGTTATTGTGATTATAAAGTTTCGCATTATTTCTAGGATGATAATGGAGTGGACGAAATTTGCAACTTAATGTGTGTAAGACATATTGACACTATTTTAACAATCGATTTCGTACTTGATATATACTCGTTTATTTTTTCCGTATACATGTATTAGTATATATTTGTAGTAGTATTAGTACAAAAGGAGAAAGGAAATCTTTATTCTTATTAATTCTTACAACCTAAACCCTTACAATTAAATAAAAAATTCCTACGAATTTTTCTGCCGTACAGCCGTAATAACATTCTTAACTTCAGTATATTGACTTAAACCATATTCCCCACACTCCCTTCCAAGTCCAGAATCCTTAAAGCCTCCAAATGGACCTTGGCAACCAATAACATTGTATGTATTAACCCAAATGGTACCAGCTCTGATTCCTTGGCTTAAATAATGAATTTTATCAATATCTTTACTGTAGATACCAGCCGCTAAACCATAATTCGTTCTATTAGCTCGCTCGATAACTTCTTCTAAACTGTCAAATTTCATCAATTGTTGCACTGGTCCAAATATCTAAAAAGAAACAATTTAAAAATATTGAAAAAATATCACAGATATAATTACTTCTTCTTTAGCAATTGTGTGATTATCCTTTACATTGGCGAAGACCGTAGGTTGCACGAAACAACCTTTACCACTTATACGGTCTCCTCCTGTCATAAGCGACGCTCCTTCGTTGATACCCGTTTTGATCAATCCCAAAATTCTATTGACTTGTATATCATCAATTTGTGGACCTTGTTCGGTTTTTAAATCGAACGGATCTCCTACCGTACGCTTCTTTGCCCTTTCAACTGATCTAAAAATAATAACAGCGCGTAAAATATAAATCAAAGGATGTATAATTTGAGCTACCTCTCGACGAATTCGTCATAAATCTTAGATTCGATGAATGTTCGTGTACCAGCACAGCAGACTTGACCTTGGTTCATGAATACGGCATGATGTGCCGTTTCAACAGCTGCAGCTACATCGCTATCAGCTAGAATTATGTTAGGACTCTTACCACCAAGTTCTAGAGTGACTCTTTTTAGATTGTTTACACCAGCAGATTGTTGAATTAGTTTTCCAACTTCGGTTGAGCCGGTGAAAGCAATTTTGTCCACCTGAAAATGCAAGCATAGATTTCACAGAAAATTCAATTTTTTTTTAATTCATGGTGACTACCACTGCAGCTATAATGGAACGAACGAGTAATAAAATAAGAAGTAATAAACAGAAACAAAAATAAAACAAAATTATCCAGTATTCCAATCCCTAAATAAATTTTAGATAATATTACAACAAAATTACCTTCCTGTTAGCACATAAAGCTTGCCCTGCATCTCCAAAACCAGGTACCACGTTTACAACACCAGGTGGAAATCCTGCTTCCCTCACTAATTCAGCGCAATATAGAGCAGTTAACGGCGTTTGTTCTGCGGGTTTGATCACAACCGTGTTTCCCGTTGCGATAGCAGGTGCTAGTTTCCACGCGAACATGACCAGCGGACCATTCCATGGAATAATTTGGCCGCAAACACCAACAGGTTCGTGTCTCGTATAACAAAAAAAGTCACCGTCCAAAGGAACAGTCTTACCATGGTTTTTATCAGCCCATCCTGCGTAGTACCTTAGTACTTTTATTGCCATTGGTGCGAAACCAGCCGCGATAAATGCATATGGAGCTCCATTATCCGTAGTTTCCAAACTCTATAAGAACGGATACATAAATTGTAATAATGGGATGATTTGTTTAAATTAGAATACTTACTGATAATAATGCAACGTCTCTTTCTAATAGATCTGCAAGCTTGTACAATAATCTCCCACGTTCCGAAGCATCCATAGTTCTCCATGGTGAGCCTAATTTAAAAGCGTTATGGGCAGCATCAACTGCTGCATCGATATCTGCTTTTGCGCCTCTTTGAATACTTGCGATGACTTCGCCAGTTGATGGATTGATGGTTTCGAATGTTTGACCGCTCTTTGCTTTATGCCATTCATTGTTGTAAAATATCTGAATCAAAAAAACTTTTGCTATTAAAATGTATAATAATAATAATAATAAATTTATTGTTTCAGTAAACATAATATAAGTAATACAATATAGATTCCATTAATCAGTTAAGTAAACCTAAAAGTAGTACTGAAACAAAAGGATCCAGGTCAGTAGTAATTAACTGATCTTCCCCTAGACCCATATACAGACAAGAACACGCGAAAATAAAGAGTACATATATGAATGAATAATAGGTTTGCGTACACAGAAAATATACATATACACAGCACAAATGAGAAAGAAAAACAAGATATTACTTAAGAAAGGCAGAGGCAGAGAGCCAGCAGCAGATGCAGTCACAAATCTCCGTAGTAGTATGACCTCACCTTTATTTTAAATAATCGAATAGGCAGGCGTTTGAAC
Organism: Holotrichia oblita; assembly: GCA_023690525.1. NCBI lineage: Eukaryota > Metazoa > Arthropoda > Insecta > Coleoptera > Scarabaeidae > Holotrichia > Holotrichia oblita. Next base: position 19,653,104 of record CM043021.1, on the reverse strand, counting down.
TGGTTAGGTAGAGCATTATAGATCTTAACAATATTATATGAAAAAGATCGAGTGAATAAAGACGTTCGAAGCACGGGGGGAAAGAGTAAATGTCTAAATCTCAGATTGAGATTATGGATATCAGTTCTATAAGATATTTTAAGGTACAGGTATTGCGGTGATTGGGAGAGAATAATCTTATGTGAGAGAACCGCAAAGTGCAACAATCTACGATGCGCCATGCTTAGCCACTTGTTATATTTTAGAGTATGTGATATTGGACGTGGCCTTCGTATTCCATGAATGAACCTGAGGCAAGCATTCTGCGCTTTCTGAATGCGTCGTGTATCGATGGAGTCCAAACATGGACCATACACAGAGTCACAATAATTAAAGTGAGAAAGCACCAACGTGTCGCACAGCATTCTTTTCAACCCCACGCCCAGATACTCTCTGCTACCGTAGAGGACTTTAAGTTTTGTATAAGCAAAACGAGGAAACATGTTTCTTGAATCTCAGATCACCATCCAGTTCAACACCCAAAGTTTTTACTGACTGGACTAAGGGAAGTGGACAATCATTTAATAAAAGTTTCACCTTGTCCGATACATCCAACCCAGCTCTAGGACGGCTTAACACAAGCACAGCTGTCTTTATGGGATTTAAGTTTAATCCATGCTTACGGGATGTTTCGGAAACAATTTTCAGATCATCATTCATTCTTTGTACGGCTAAGTCAACTTCAGATGCAGCAAAAGAGTAATAAATTTGGACGTCAGCGGCATACATACCGGGCGCGCGCGCACGAGCTGCTGATACGTTTAGTGTAAGATGAAAAAGAACAGCGAAGAGGCGTCCCTTAGTTAACACAGGAAACGTATATCGGTACTGGTTGCTTGGACGAATGCATTCATTGTATCTCTTTATCTAACATATTAAAATCCTATGCCTGCTCTAACACATTGAAGATCCTATCAACAGATCGAAGTGCTCAAACACGACAGAATGCATTTGAGATAGCAACAGACTTGCGCCTGCGTACATGCACATTAGACTCAGCTATCAAGGTGATGCGAAGAAATTGATAATAGACCGAGAGTGTCAGACAGAGCATAGCGCTTCCCAGTTACAGTCGCCCACACATTGCTAATGCATCAGCTGGTCGAACGCGCGCATACTGTATATGGTGTTTACAGTACTTTAGATTATTAAGAAGAAACGAGGTATAGATTGTATATAAGAGAGGACCCACTACACTGCTCTGTGCAACACCCCTAGTTAAAGGAACGCTTTTTGAAATTGCAGCGCCATCAACTTTTACTTTCTGTGTTCTGCCTGACAAGTAGTTTCTAAAAAATGCAATAGCGTCATTACCAAAGCAGAGGAATATCAAAATGCTTAAAAGCAATTCGTGATCTACTGTGTCAAAAGCTTTGGAATAGTCGAGACATACTAGCACAGTGACCCTACCCTCGTCGATATTGGAAATTATATCATCCACGATGGACACCAAAGCAGTACAGCAACTGAAACCTGGTCGGTAAGACTGCCGAAACGGCAAAATAGAGTGTAGTTCCAAAAATTCCCTTATTTGGTGATCTACTACCTTCTCAACAATTTTAGATAAAGCCGGAAGGATACTGATGGGCCTAAGGTCTTTATATTCCACTGAATTAGTAGTCTTTGAAATAGGGACCACTATAGCTTTCTTCCAGATGTATGGATACACTCCGTTAACTAAACAGAAGTTTACAATGTATGTAATATATGGCAAAAGAAAAGGACAACAGAGACGTAACATGGAGATATTAATACCATCCGCACCATAGCAATCAGACTTTACCGACGAGAGCAACTGGCATAACTCCTTCCTCTGAGACGGGACGAAAACAGAAAGGTTCAATAGACAAAGAAAATTTATTGCGAGTATAGAATTCAAGCAAGACCGGATCTACAGAAGTCTGGTGATGAATGGAGTTAACGCACTAAACACTTTAACCCATTGAACACCAAACAAGTTTTAACTAAAACACCGACGCGTTTCAACAGCAATGCTGTCATTATCAAGGCGATAATAAAACTCTGGAGTTAACATAAAACTGATTGATAGCAGAAATTGGAATTACTTGAAATTTCCCCATAATGACTCCAACATAATTACTGAAGATTTTTGACTATAAACGTTATAAATATATGACGTAGTTTCGACGTTCTTTAGAGAGTACGAAAAAAGTCATCAATATGACATGTTTTTGACGTGTTTTTAAAAATAGGTCAATGACGAGTAGTTACCTTAAAAAAACACCTGCAAATGGCGTTAACATCTTTGCTGGGACGTCAAGACAACTATCAAACGCGTTTTACTTGTTTTTATACTTAAAATTGTATTTTACTTAACTTCCCGATTCAACTATCAATGATGTTGAACAAAGTGTTATAGATATTGTATGGATCTTCTGAATATCTATTAAACATTTAGTGGATGCTATGTGTTATATAGGTTGTGCACTCGGTTGATTTAAAACCGACTCACCCGACAAGCGACGTAGACCTAACGTCGCACACAGAAACTTTCAACATTTAACTTAACTTAGTAGTAATAAAGCAATTTGCTTATGAACAGGTAAAATAGCTACGTAATGCGAAATGAATGTGAAGATCGCTGCAGAAATATATTCCTTTTCTTCAACTTCTTATAATTAACTGAATTTTTAATATGAAACGAGCTCGTGTTATTGACGTTGTAGTTATAACGACGTTCTAATGAATATATAAAGTATTTTGTAGAGAACATATTTTCAAAAAAGCAAACTAAAATTATTGAGGAGAATTAAAGATTTTTAAATCCGAAATATGAGATATTTAGACGTACATACATCATATATAATGGCAACTTAGGTATAAAAGGAATGACGTCAAATTTAACCCGAAAAGCTCCCAAATAAAATACACTTCAAAATTTTTATTATTTGTGTTAACGATCTTTCTATAAGTAGTAATAATCATGCTTCATGATTTTATTTTAATAAACTGGAACTATCAAAAACGTTTTACTTGAAAATTTTTATGCTTAAAATTTATTTTACTTAACTTCCCGATTCAACTATCAATGATGTTGAATTAAAGAAAGATGTTATAGATATTGTATGGATCTTCTGAATATCTATTAAACATTTATTAAAGAATTCTTGGATTTGTTTGGGATTTATATAGGTTGTAACACTCGGCTTGATTTGAAATATCATAAACATAACAAGATACCGGACAAACGATATATGACCAGTTTTTTTAAATAGAACGTCATTAACTTGCATAATTTATTAAAGCAACATTTAGGTATTAGGTCCTAGTAAACGGTATAATAAGCATGCTGTTAAGGCTCATTTATATAGAACAGGTGATTGTAAAATAGCTACGTAATGCGTAAAATGAATGGGAAGATCGCTGCAGTGAAGAAATATATTCTTTTTCAGATACTTTTAATATCTGCATTATTTCGCTTTAATTAGTCTTGAATTACGTATTTTGTCCAAACCATTACCATTAATGACATATAAACGCAAATAAAATAATTATTGTATTTCTTCTATATCCAAACTTAACTGAATTTAATAATATGCTACAAATCAATTTTAGAACCATAAGAAAAATTATTTATCAAAGCAGATAGACAGGAATCTATGTATGTTCATCTTAAGTTAGTTTCGTTAAAAACACTGATTTTATTCTAGAATTAATAACAAAACACACAGTCAACAAATAATAATTTATTTCAAATAATAAAGAAGGTAAACGGAAAGGCAGTCAAACTGAAAACAAATTAATACACAGAAAAAAACTTTTTAATTATTGGTTGGTTCTGAAGGACATTTTCTGCACCATCATGCGAACATTCATTCTTTAAAGTATATGTAACAGACGTTTATATCTTGCCCCCATACATATTCTTACTCATGTAATTTCTTAATTACATAAATACTATAATATAGCGAAATTGTATGCGATAGCGATTTAACTATACAGCTGTGGCCAATTGTCATAGGCATCCTAATAAAGTAAATATACTTGAAAGTCATTACGAATTATAATAATATATAATTATAATTATGCACCATAATAATATAGAATTACCAGAATAATATATTTTTGTCATTAAATATCATTGCGTTTAACATAGGTATAAACAGAACCGTTTCTGAATCCTATGTATTTATATTTACTTGTATATGTATAACATGAACATCACATTTCAAAGGAATTGCACTTATAAATATCACCAATTTCAAGGACAATGTTCTAAATTTAGCTGAAAAAGAATATATCATACATAAAAGAATGTTGTTCGTTCACAATTTAAATTACAATTTTTTTAACATTAAACGAATGTTATTTATAGCAATCAAATTTTAAAACTCCAAAAACATAATATTATACTTACGCCTGTGTGGGAGATTTTGGGAGAGATTACAGGTTCCGGTAAGCTCGCAGAACTGTAACATTTGTGTAATTTCGTAATGGTAGAACGAGAGTACCTTAAAAGATTCATTTTTTCTCACAATTTTAGTTATACCACGTTATACTGAAACCGTGTACACCGAGAAAGATCTCGCTGAGTGACTTCTGGATAAATCTGCTCACATCAATTTATACATACGAAAAACGCTACTTTACAATGCAGCATGAGAGAAGTTGATGTTGTGATTATGATGTGTCACTGTAGATAATATTTGTTGTTGTTAAATTAAAAATTGCTTATCATTAACTCTTGTAAAGATCACAGTTGAAAAAAACTGATTTGATATGTACACACAACACATGCACTATGTGCTCTGTTTTGATAGTTGTGTATCAAATAGAAAAAGTAAAAAATCGCATGTCTTTCAAACATCTTGATAATATACTCATCTTATCTATCTACATATTTACCTGTCGGTACATGTTTTTTGTAATTTCTTCTTGTTAGCTTAGAAGCACTAAAACGGCGAAATAGTGGGAACATAAAATTACATTTAATACCCAAATAAATATGCTTTATTATAAACATAATAATTTTATCTTAAAATAAATTAGCATTCAAAATATAATTGTGTTTAACTTTATAATTAACGCTATGCAAAAATTCATATCCGCAAAAACACTTTCTTCTATTGTATTAAAATCAACAGAATTATAAGTGATTATTAATAGAATTGTCTACTTTGTTATATCGTCAGGTATAATTAATTATAATCAAGTTAAATCTTATGAAAATTGACGTGTTATATTTGGCGAGAAAATGTAATGGACGTTAACAGAAAATAAACATTTTTAAACGATTTTGTCATCTTCATGACTTGTTGCTCCGTTATATTTTTGTGTTCGCCAAATGGGTTATTACAGCTGTTGATCAGATTACAGTTGTTAATGGTATCAATTCCAACTTTTTAAGCGATTTCAGCTGTCCAAGTTAAGATAGTATTAACGCCTACAGGGAGGTTTTTATAACTACCATGCCTGTATAGTACTTCCTAATCTCAATTTTTTTTGGTCTCAGGAATAATCTAGTCGTTTCAGTATTTGATCGTTCTCCATTGGTTTTAGAAACAATCAAACTGGGTATACATCAGGATCTATATACTGTGTTAGGTATTAACCATTTCCTATCACAGCAAATTTTCTCCCCTCCTCGATTCGTTTTGTTAAATCCTGGAGTGTATCCAATTCGGTTAGTGAAGTTTCCAGAATTGTCAATTTCTTTCTTAAAGTGATAAATACTCAACTCATCTTCATGTCAACGCTATGCTAATTCTTCAGCGGCAATTTTAAAGAATTTTTTTCAAGTTCTTCAGCCCTCCACCCTCCTCTCTTTTCCCAGACATTTTGCAATTTTTTACATTCTTCTGGTGTAAAACCAACTGCACTGAACTTTCTTTTCTTTTGTACTTTCTGCAATTGGTTATCTTTTCTTCTGATATTACAAGCATAATTCCTTAGCATTAATGTAATTTCTTATTAGACTGAGATTTTTTATTAATTTTGTTTTTTTTTTTAAATTTTTCGAACTATCTTCTTCTTCTCTAGCATCTCCCCATCGACGTTGATCTGCTGGTTGAAACATTTTCTGTTTTATGGCAGTATTTTCTGAGTTGGCCTGACCTTACGTTTTTAAAGTCTAAAATTTTATAGTTACATTCAAATCTGAATTCTTAAGTACATTTCATCGTATCCATAGGATAAAAAAAGACAAAATTAAGATATGGGCCAACTGCAACTGCATGTTGACATAAAAAATTGGATATTTTTGATGATTACAAATAAATTTCGTTTTTGATTTTCAGTTTGTACATTTATTCAGAATTATTACGTAATATTCCTCAGATTCGTTTAGCTATTCAACACTGTATACCTAAAAGACGATTGTATAACACAAAGAGTGGTCATACTAGAACTACATTAATATGGATGTTTTCATGTTCTGGCTACAGAAATTCGAGTAACATGGCGATGGTAACTTCGTGGCGGTCCCCATTGACCCACACCACGCAGTTTTTCGGGATGAAACGGCATTTGTGGATTACTTTTAGACCATGCATCTTCAAAAATGATTTTTTGGCCGAAATCAGGATCATCTAAAATGATAAAAGGCCCAGACATCAAGCTCCCAACAACATCTGTGATCGTGTGGCTTCAGAGGCTTCAATACGAATTTGTATGTCACGTAAAATTCTAGAAATTGATACTTGAAAAAGTACAAGTTATTGCGATCATGGTGAAATCAACAAAATTGGTACTTCTAAAATATTACTTCACGCTTTTGGTTGTTTTTTAGGTGGTTTGTTGTCTTATAAAGTGAAAACTTTGGTATTGTTTTTTAATAATTCCCAAACTATCGCTGAGCGTCAACGTAGCGTGATGAAAGTGCAAACTATATTAAATATTTTGACATCTAATTCATTGGAAATAGAGGACAAGTGTATGTTTATCAAAATTTCTAAATTTCGTGGCTGTTTGTAAATAAAAGAAAATAGTGGATGTTACGGTCCAATTGTTTTATTGAACCTAGCTGCTGGAGAAATACTACTAGTGTAAGGGTTTTTCACAATAAACGAGTGAGTTTATTTTAATACATATATTGTAATAAAGAAATAAAAATAAAACATAACTTCCAGTTCTTTGTACATGAAATAATTCTCATATAATGTATAAGCATATAAAATAATATTTACAAATAATGTCTCTCTTTTGCGTATTGAACGCTATTTGAAATGTGTACTTTATGTACTTGTTGTATTTAACGAGCCAAAAGGATATATTTATCGGAGCGATTCCTGAACTAGGGAGAAAGTGAATAAAGTTCAATAGTTTATCACTACCGCGTAAAAACGATACAACTCAAAAACGTCCAGGAATATTGTATATATTTTCATATGCGTCTATTTTACTATGCTCCATCCACTGACCCCTTATTAGTGACGATTCCACGAACCACGGTTCGTGCGCTAAACGCAATGAATCCGACGAGCACACACTCGTATGCGTATCGCGATCAGCGCAGGCAAGTCCGTGGGCGGCTATACCATTAACAAACCGCGCAAAGTCAAATAGCACGTCATCTTTGTAATACGGGTTGGCGCGCGCTTCTTTTCATCGCTACGACGTAGTTTCGGATTTACCTCCGAAGCTTAGCATTTTTGGAATTATATCCTATCGGTGGCTCTTGTTTCTATTAATTCGTTATCATGATTTTGCTTATTTATATTATATTACATTAAGCGTGAGATTTCATATTAATTTAATAAAATACGGAATATATAGCAAATATAGGTAAAATAAAAAGAATGCTTGTTTTAAATGTTTTTGAGTCCTCAACAGTGGACGTAGGACAAATGACATTATCGACATTTTTTGAAATAATGAAACAAGCTACTTGTATCTCCAGTGCCTCTTCTTTGCTTTAGAGAGAAAAACTAAAAACATGTTCTCACGGAACCATATTGAGTTTTCACACTCTTAGAAAGATTTTCTTTAAACTCACAATCAGTCATGTATTGTATTGTATTGTACTGTTGGTGGGTGGTTCAGGTTACAAAAGCACCTCTCCTCACAGCGACCTATTGATCTATTGTGATTACCCTACCCCATCAGTACCCTTCTATTCTAATGTTCTTGACGAACCTCAGGACTATATAGTTTGGGTGTCATGGCTTTAATCTGTTCAGGTGTTAAGATCGCCTGTACTAAATGCTGAAACTTGAGAAGAGAGATATGTTAAGTATTTTTGATTCATCGAACCGAAATACGAAAACAACATGATTGAGTTCAGAAAGAAAATGGTTTCTAACAATGTGAAAACGTAATATTGTGGGTATAAACAATAAGAAAGTTGATGGTGAGGTAAAAAGAGGTCTCGAGAACGTGTTTTTATTTTTCAGACCACTGTCTATATATGCAAAAGAAAGTAATTTATGCAACACTGCGCCAGATATCATAAATGCAGAAACTTTTTGTATACTTACTCTTTTAATTATTAGTCATGAAACAGCCATATGTAATTATATTCTCAATTATGTTAATTTAAGTACATTTTTTTATTGATCTGTAAATTGGCTAACCATATCTATTAGTTTAAAACACTAAAACCTAAGAAAAATGATTATCCTCATTCTATAACACAATACTATTTCATATATAGCACCTTTTGCATGCGTCACACAATTGCACTAATGTTCACATCAATGCACACATATAATTGAGGACAGGTTATTGATGATAGTTTAAAATGAAATATGGACAGTAACAAAATAGTACTTTATTATCATGTTTTCCAGTATCTTATATAAGTTTTTTGTTTAGTCATTATGTTACTCAAGCGTTCGTATATTTACAGAAATTCAATTGAATCTTAAGAATTCTTTTGTTGTACAGCAATGATAACATTCTTAACCTCCGTATATTGACTTAAACCATATTGTCCATTCTCCCTTCCTATTCCAGAATCTTTAAAACCTCCAAATGGACCTTGGCAACCCAAAACATTATATGAATTAACCCAGATTGTACCGGCTCTGATTCCCTGACTTAAATAATTGATTTTGTCAACATCTTTACTAAATATACCAGCCGCTAAACCGTAATTTGTTCTGTTGGCTCTCTCGATGACTTCTTCTAAGGTATCGAATTTCATCAATTGTTGAACTGGCCCAAATATCTACATATAAACATAGGAAAATAATAATATTTTAATATAAGAGAACGTTAAAATTACCTCTTCTTTAGCGATGGTATGATTGTCCTCGACATTAGCAAAGACTGTAGGCGCTACAAAACAACCTCTATCGCCTAATCTTTCCCCTCCGGCCATAAGAGTTGCGCCTTCGTCAACACCAGTTTGGATTAAGCCTAAGATTTTATTCATTTGAGTTTCATCAATCTGTGGACCTTGTTCGGTTCTGAAATCGAATGGATCTCCTACGACACGTCTTCTTGCTCTTTCAATTGATCTGAAACGTAAAAGGATGATAACATCGAAAAGAATTTTAATTTGTGATACTTACCTTTCAACAAATTCATCATAGATTTTAGAATCGATAAAAGTCCTTGTCCCAGCGCAACATACTTGACCTTGGTTGAAAAATACTGCTTGATGAGCAGTTTCAACAGCTGCAGCTATATCACTATCAGCTAAAATTATGTTGGGACTTTTACCGCCGAGTTCTAAAGTGACTCTTTTTAAATTCTGCACGCCAGCGGATTGTTGAATTAATTTTCCAACTTCCGTGGATCCGGTGAACGCAATTTTGTCCACCTAAGATGTGGTCATGTATAGTAAATGTTGCCTATATCTATCATATCATAGTTTTCCAACAAAATTACCTTTTCGTGAGCACATAAAGCTTGGCCTGCATCTCCAAAACCAGGTACAACATTTACAACCCCTGGTGGGAATCCTGCTTCCTTCAGTAATTCAGCACAATATAATGCCGTTAAAGGTGTTTGTTCTGCAGGTTTTATTACAACAGTGTTACCCATCGCTGTTGCCGGTGCCATTTTCATCACGAACATAAGTAATGGACCATTCCATGGTATAATTTGTCCACAAACGCCGACAGGTTCATGCCTCGTGTAACAAAAGAAATCACCATCTAATGGGATAGTCTTACCATGATTTTTGTCTGCCCAACCTGCGTAATACCTAGCGGTTTTAATACTAAATGAAACAAAACCCCCAAGAGAAGCTGAATATGGGGATCCATTATCAATACTTTCTAAACTCTAAAAAATTAAATACATCTGCAATGCGATAATGATTTTTTTAATGTTATTAAATTTACTGCTAATAATACTGCATCTCTTTCTAATAGATCTGCAAATTTGTACAACAATCTACCACGTTCTGAAGCATCCAAAGTTCTCCACGGTGATCCAAGTTTGAAAGCGTCACTGGCAGCCTCAACTGCTGCATCAATATCTGCTTTTTCGCCCTTTTCTATGTTAGCAATGACTTCACCAGTTGCTGGATTGATTGTTTTGAACGTTTGGCCGTTTTTCGCCTTATGCCATTCATTGTTGTAAAATATCTAAGCATAATTATGCTATTACTATAATTACTATAGCGATGGATTGGAAGAGGAAAGGGGAAGAATTAGACTTTTAGCCCATAAAGGTATAAAGTAATTATATCTTAAGTAAATAAGAAAATAATCTGGGAATATTTGAGATCAATGCAATCATGGATCATCTTATCCATAAAGCATTATATCATATACTTATATGCTTATCGAGAATGTAAATATATAGTAACCCAGCCTTAATCAAATTTGTATTTTTATTTATAGCATTAATGTAATCAAATGGAAAAGCATTTACATATTAGTGCAAGTCAAGGACAATTGTTGTAAATTTAGCACGAATATAAGAGAAAGTTTTCCGTTTTTTCCTATATTAAACATAATTTTATACTTAATAACTTTGAATTAAAATTATAAAATTAACTTAATGAATATTAAACAAATTAATAATTCGGATATTAAACACGTACTACTTACACCTGTATGCGAAATGGTGGGAGACACTATCGGTTCCGGAAAAAGAACTGTACTGTAACATTTACGTAGTTTTGTGAGACTCAATCGTGTATATCTTAAAATGTTCATGTTTAAGTACATACGTAAGGCACGCAATTTAGAAAAGGAGAATCAACCAAACTGGCTTAGTACATACTTCACAACTTACAAATTATAAAACACTGCTAATACACATACTTAAATGGTAGAAAAGTAAGCAGAGGATGGGAGAAGTAAATTATCACACGGTTAATGATTGTCGTCGAATAAAAAACAACACATATCAACACAATCTGTAAAGGTTATTCTCAAAAATAAAGTAAATATCTGAGACAAGTGCATGAATCTTCGTTAATGACCGTAACGGTAATCTTGATTTATCGTGGAATTAAGTACAAAATTTAATTTTGATCCAGTTATCTTAACGTTTCATGGTTTCATAAAAGAAATATAATTATAGCATCAAAAAATACGTTAATGAAATCTTATCGATTTTAAACATATTTGCTTTTAATCTTATTTCATTCATTATTCAAATTGATTGTGTGATTCAGTGTTAGATTATATTTATATTATACACTATTTTTATTTGTCATGTAAACAAATATTGGGTAATACATCGCAGGGAGATTGAATTGTTTGTTTTTCTAGTTTCGTTGATAACGTAATAAACAAGGATAATAAACGCCTTTTTTTCATTATAGTTTAATTCAACCTAAATAACCATCCAAATTTTAACATCATTACAAATTCTTTGTCCCAAAAGAACGCTATTTGAGTTTAGATTTACTTCAGCATTCAAAAGAACGCCATTTACTAAAATAATATTAGTACAATTTTATCATTAGATTTAGATATAAGGGTGATATTGCACCGCGACTATTGCAGTCTATTGTGCCCCCTTACATGAGGTGTAAGCTGCTGGGTTTTGCCCGCAGTCACAGCTCCCCATCCAGCCTGAGAGCTTTAATAAACTGTAACAGATATGATGGATTCAGAGAGGGTATTTCTTCCTCGTCTATAACGCCATTGCCAAAATGATTGGCGCGAATTTCTTCAATTGCTGCAAAACCTGCAGTCGCTATTCTGTTTCAGACCTATCCTCTTCATGTGTTCCCCGAGGTGACAATGCCCTGTAAGGAAGCCTGTGAGAATGCGTAGTCTGTTCCTGTTTAGTTCTATCATAGTTTTTGCTTTCTGCTTGTTGAAATTTCCAATGAATATCTTGGAATGTCTCAAACCAGGAAGATTATGACAGAGGGACGTCCTCTTCCATGTCTTTAAGTTCTTTCTTATAGGTGCTCATCCCTATTCCACAGAATGGTTCCGGTCCCACAAACGAAGTTGTGGCGGCCTCCTTTGCTAATAGATTAGCTTTCTCATAGCCACTGATTCCAGTGTGTTCTGGTACCCAGCATAATGCAACTTTGTTTGCTTTGCCTAGATTATTTAGTTTATCCCGGCATTCCCAAACTAACTTGGAGCTGATGATGTTAGAACTCAGCGCCAGTAAGGCTGTCTGACTGTCGGAGAAGATTGCAATGCTCTCCTTCCGATAGTTCCTATCAAGATATTCGCCTGAACACATCTTCCAATCGCATTAATCTCTGCGTGGAAGACGCTGGGGTATATTCCCATCGGCTCTGAGTATTTGGTTCCTGGCCCGAATACCCCTGCACCTGTTCCTTTTTCAGTTTTGGACCCATCCGTGTACCATTTGATGGTGTTTGCTTTTTAGGGAGTAAGTGGAGGATTCTCCTTCCCATTCTCTCTTGTTACTCAACTTCGTTGAAAAGTTCTTTTCGAAGCTGTATTTCCTAACCATTTCGTCGTTTGGCAGATCGGAAAGTGGAGAGAGTCCTGCCATGGATGACAAAGCTCCTTGGCATAGACTCTCGTCCTCTCCCGTCCCCGCCCTGGCTAGAGTCGGTACATTGCCGCACGAGCCACTCTCTCCACTACTAGGTGTAGAGGTGTGAGGTCTGGGATGACCTCTAGGGCCGCGGTTGGGCATGTTCCCATTGCTCCGGTGATGCATACACATGCTAACCTTTACAGCTTACCAAGGGTATTCTTGGTTGTGACATATGTGACCTTTTGGAACCAGGTTATTGCCCCATATATTACCATAGGTCTTACTATACTAGTGTACAGCCATCGCAGTATATTTGGGTTACAACCCCACGTTTTGCCTGCTAAGTTCCGGCATAAATGTAAGAGCAAAAATCTAGTACCTACTGCCATTTGGCATAACTTGTTTAATTATTAATTTTATTTCTATACACATGCTTTTGTTTTGTCTTACAATTTCTATCTCTTTCTACAGATATCTCGAATGGGTTCAGTGCATCAAGACAATAATCAAACATTGTGGCAATCCGGTTCTTGTTTGGGTCTGTCTGCCTGTTTTCGTTTGGTTTATAACTATAATTAGCCAGAATTTTGTATTTATACAGCACAATGATTCAAAAGCATACGAACGAGTACAACGAACAGCAGCAAACTATTTTAAAAATTATAATTTAGTAACATCATAGCCCCGACCTCAATCCAATAGAGTTGTTGGAACGAATTAGATAACAGAGTCGGAAAACTGTGGCTCTTACTTTCAAAGAACTCGGGCGGAATGTGTTGCTCAATGAGCTGAAAATTAATACAGAGGATGCCGTAGACGGTATGATCTGTCTATAAACTGTTGAATTAACTTTTTATATAAAACTTTTTTTTGGAGTAGTAAGAAATGAAAAAAACATAAAATATAATGTAGGGTTTTTCATTTCAAAAATGCAACTTTTATTCAATTCCGTGTTATGAAACACTTGATAAATTCGAAAATAACTTGCAAATATACTTCTGAGAAGTGTCTAGAATTTCCTCTCAAAGAATTTTTTGATTTCTCCGAATGCAAAGCATCTTTAGTTCTATGTATAGTCACCCAAATAACTATTATCTCGCTTTACATTTTTAAACATGATTAAACACAAACACGATTCGGTATAAACTTCATGAAACTCATCCATGTTTAATAAATGTCGATATATAAATGATTCCTTTGATTCTACAGATAAAAAATCGGTAACACCATCACCACAATTTTGGGACACGTGTTTCGAAGGCTCATGGGACCTCATCTTCATACCGAATTATAAACATCTCCTCTTCTAGTATTAACAACCATTGCATGCTGCTCTTTACCTAAACTGAACTAATTGCAAACATATGTTGGAAAGGGACCGTCCTTTCTTAATGTTTCGAAAAAGACCGATTTTGCAAGAATCGACCGCCCATACCGAAAACGGCGTCCGTCAATTTGACCCCGCTAATGAGCTGACGTTAATCTGACCCTATAGTTCGACCACGACCTTGCGAGGAAAGGATTAATCGTAGCTTAACTTTACAGTTACATTAATGATAATGTCAGTCTTTTAAAATATAAAATTTTATTGTACAAAGGAATTAGAGGAAAAATCACATTTTATAGTTCGTCAATACATTCGCACGAATTTGTTCTTCGATGCATACTGTCAGTGGTAGAAGCTCACATATATGGCGGAAAAGATGAATTTTCATCTATATAATTGTCTACAATATAGTCTCAGAATTGGTAATCAGAGTATATTTCCTCTGAAAAGAAATCACCTACTTCTGCAGGTTCAAAAAAATGTATTCCAAAGAACAATTTCAGAAATGCACCAATATCAGAATTTTTGTCGTTCTACTCTGTGGTTAAACCTAAATTTTGTACTTTCCTATACTGGGTCTGACACAGATGAAATCTACAACCAGTAATTTTTGCTTCTGGCCTACTGACGCTTTTTGATCGATTAACGAACAATTTTATGCCAGCATGGTTTATGTGTTTATTAACAAATAAAAACAGAGGTATAAAATTGATCACTAACCGTATATACCCCTTCCCTTACGTGGTAGAACTGCAGGGTGGGATTAATGCAACCACCGAAAATGAGCTAAATGTTGCTTATATCTAGTCTCTATTGATCGCCTTGTTTGTGCGATATAAAATAGATAGTCTTTGCATGCAATTTTATAAGTTCCAGACTTCTGTCTCATTTCAGGTTTGTCTTTCGGGTTGTCTAAGAGATTTTTTAACGTACTATTGGTTTTATAACAAACATTAAAGTTGGGTTGTTAAAAAACGCGATTGAATCCCTTGGTTATGGGGTGGAATGATAACTTAATAAAAATTAAAGTTTCTTTTGCCGGTTATTCAATGACACTAAAGTCGTGGACTACTCATGAACAAATTGGTACTGAAAGGGGATAACGGATTACCTCATTGTAGCGTCTTCATTTTGTTCACTTAAAACCGATTTTGAGACATCCATAACGAGGTTAATATTTTGTACTCAGCCACTAAAATCCACAGTCCTTCCTACCGCATATTTCACCTCCTTTACACATAATTTTAACTGCATTCGGTAACGAGGAAGGAACACCTAATCGTTAACGAAGTACCTTACATAAACTGTAAATACATTTTGTTTTTCCTTTGAAAACACTGAGAATATAGTTGACAGTCACGATAAACTACAAAAGAAAGAATGAGAATGTATGTTTCAAAATTGTTCTATGATTCAAACGTTTTTGTATTTGGGTAGGGATTATTGTCTTCAATAAAGAAAAATACCAACAATACTAGAAAAATTAAATATTTTTCTTGACTTAAGGTATCAAATAAGGACAGTAAAGATTAAATAAATATAAATCACATTATAAAAATTATTTCTATTAGCAGCGAGGACATTTTACTTTCTCCAATATTGGGCAAATTTGTGCAATTGCTCAACAAACGCGGCCATGACAGCTGTTACGGAAACATCTATTAAACCCTGCAAGTAATGAACTGCCTCTTCGTCCGATATATCCAATCGTAATTTATCCTGCACTTTTCTCACAGCCTTATCGGGTTCTAACGCGATATCGGGAACGCTTACATCAACCATTAGCGAAAATAGATTCAGCATCAAGTTAGCATGTCTAAAAAAAAATAATTAATAGTAAATTTTGTTATTTTAATCGTACGCGTATTTAACCTTCGCAAATGCAAAAATGCTGTATAACACAGTTTCTTGAATTCTTGATAATGCTCAGAATTAATCCCGCCCATACCTTCAACCATTTCTTTACTTAACTTCATAGGTGGTGGTAATGGTTTAGGATCCCTTCCAAGGATATATCCAAAATCGATGTGGAATAATTTCCCGTTAGTTGTAATGAGTAAATTATCTAAATGACGATCACCTACTCCGAGAAGATACGTTATGACGCAATACCCCGCGCAAGATCTTACGTAAGCATCTAAAACTTCGGGTGCTACTCCATATGGTGCATTTTCCTGTGGATGATATCTTCTAAAGAAATTTAATATTGACCCTTCGTTGGTAATAGCCTCTGCAACTGTGAAGGAATCTATGAACTGTACAAAACCATGTTTAGTACTCATTGCCAAAACTCTATAAGGAGTTAATTTTAAATCTAAGTTTTCTCTTCTCAAAAGCTTATCCATCAATGTAATCATTTGTAAAATTAGTTGATCTTGTCGCAAATCATCGCCGTGTTTAAATATCGCTACGTATTCTGTATTATCGGTTGTAATAAAATATAATTTCGACGGCATTAAAGCCGATTTAAATAAACTAGCTTTTTCAGGAACGATACCTTTAATTTGTACCTCTGGATCTAGAGGAAATGGAAACGGGTCAAAATTTGCAAAATTAAACTTATGACTGTCCGGATCGGCTAATAATTGTTGCAATTTTTCAGTTTTCTTCTTTCTATTGCAGCTTTCACCGGATACTTTTTTCATCAGTTTCACTAACTTGTCAATGAATTTTTGTTGCTTGGCTAAAAATTCTCGACGTTTTTGCATTTCCGCGCTGCCTCTGGCTAAAGTTTGTGAAAACGTTTTCATTACTGTTAAGTACATATCCCTAACCAAGCCCTATAAATAAAAAAAAATCTTTTAGAAATACAGGATATAATTCACTAAAAACGGTTTTACATCCTGCTTGATTCCATGCTCTTGATCCTCACATTCTATAAGCAAATACCAATAAAAATAATTCGCCAATGATGAATTCCTACACGCCCTCTTTATCAAAAAAGACGCCAAATCCTGTACTTCTTCTTCTTTTAATTCGCTCTGTAGTGTATCTGTGTTACCAGAATCAGTGTTAATATTGAGGTTATGTAACAAATTTTCTGGTACCGTAATAGCCCTTTGAATTGAATCAAATTCTATGACGCTGTTGACGTTGGAAGCGGCTAAATGATCTGCTTGGTTGTAACTCATTGATCTGTTAATTGTCGGTTCGTTAGTTATGGTGCTGTTGCTCTCTCTGCTGTCTTTTTTCTCTAATATAGCCTCTTTATCTTCGTGGGAAACTAGAACCTCTCTGGATGGAGATATTCTTCTGAAACCTTTAAATGATGATTGTAACAAAATTATTTTTGCGTATATGTCAGAGCACGTCATAATGGGTTTTATTAGATTCCTCTCTAGATACTATTTAAAAAGATTTAATATTGGAAATTTTATTATAAAAGCGGGATAGGTGACACATACACGGAGACATTATTTTTGAAATGAACTGTACTAAATTGTATATCATTCTACAAACGTACCTTCCTTGATGTCATCAAAATTTTCATATTTCAATGCTTGTACCAGTTGCAAAAGGTACAACATTAAATCTTCATCTGGAGCTTCCTGTAGCCTCGATATAGCATATCTTCTAACACCAGCATGATTGAAATTAGGACTAAGTAATTCTAAAGCATCCTCCACGTCCATCGGTGCCCAAATTTCCAACATAGCCAGCGCCTGTTTCACTTCCCCGCTTTGCGTCCAATTCACGCATTTTAAAAATTTCGTTAGCGCCTTCTTCTGATTGCTCAAATAAAAACGAAAACGCCAGACGTGGTCTTGTTCTTCGTTGGATAATTGCGTCGTCGCCGGATAAGACACTATGGTATTGAGGATATCGCGTACGTTGGCGTTCGGCTTCGCATCCTTATCCGAATGACCACTACGTAATGAACGGGCTAACTTGTGATGTTTTCCTTCGACGAGGTTCTCCTGGGGGCGTTTAGAAAAAATACTTTTAATATATCACCGAAACACATGCTTAACAACGAAAAGAGTTTCCGCTACTAACACGGTTCGTACGGTAGGTTTTCGTCTTACGAAGCGGTGGAATTTCAAAGAAAGATTATACTCTATATTGTATGTAGAATGCGTAATGCGATTAATGTAAGGGATTAAATGGAATGTTAGAGGTTGTCGACATAATTTAGTACGTACGATACGAAATATTCAATAGCGGTGTATTTCATTTATAGTGCTTCTTTCTCCAATAAAAAAAGTTGAAGGTATTATAATATGAATACGTTATTAATACGAAAGAATAATAAATAATTTTTCTTCCTCATTACAGCAAAGTCAATTGCTTATTTAGATTTTTTTTTTCTAAATCATTTAAATAGATAGGAGAGGGACGATTGAGTGGCCACTCAAAATTTAACTTAACGTGACTCGACCAGCAAATTTAGAAGATTTAATAGCATAAATATGCTGAGAAATTAGACAGATTACCGCAAATGTGATGGATGATGTTTACAAAGAATTTCTTAATCGCATTGAATATTGTCAGATTTCTAACGGTGCTCAATTCGAACATTTAATTTAGATATTTTTAACTTTTATAATTTTTCTTCAAAATTTCCTTATGTAACCATCATCCATATATCCTTATTGTATGTAAAAAAAACTATGTTTTTAAATTCTAGAATAAAAAATACATTACAAAAAAAAAATGACGTCATATCTGCTTTTTTGATACACTCTGTATATTTCAGTCGTACATAAAAAACTATTAACTAAAAATAAAAATTGACGAGTCCGAGAGTTTTTTTGAAAAGCTCCACTTTTAATTTTTATTGAATTTATCTGTTACTTTACGAATGCCAATCGAAATATAAGACGATAACAATGGACGTTAATTTTCATTTCATATTACTATAACCAGCCTTAGCATAAGACAGTGGCGCTTAAATGCAATACCCTGTATATACCGCATTCACGTGTACTGAAAGACCTTTCAAATAGGTACAACTTTTGCATTTAAATTTGTGTTCTATCTATTTCCGTTCAAGAAGATTGGAAATCTGCGAATTGTCGAAGGGGTGTTTCACCCTCTCCGAGTGAATTTCGGCACAAACAAAAGTTTTTTATTTTCAAGTCTCAACATACTCTACTTACTTACCAAGTTTCATTAAGATCTGAATTTGAAACATATTCTATACATGTTCAATAATATTTAGATGCTTGAGAATGTAAGACAAATCTGATTCAACAATATTTGAGGCTAAACAATCTGTTTTTTTTTAATATTAAATAGAATAGTAGTTATTTCCATGAGTTACAGTTAAAATTATACCTTTAAAATTTCTTGATCTGGAACAGTAACAATTTCAGCCTGTGCTCTAAATTGATACACTTCATCCCCATCTTGTTCAAAATATACAACATAATGCGGTATTGAATCAACAAAAATCGTAGGGAATTCCACCATTAAGTACAAATAATCTGATGACCGCTTCTCTTTTTCATTAATTAGTTCTAATTCTCGAAATGTCAGTCGATCTAACCAATCCACCTAAAAAAAATAGTCCTATCAAAATACATATATTAGGGAAATTAAATGGATTACTTTTGTGATATGGCCATTTCTATGCTTTTTCGCCAATTTGGCAAGTCGTTGCATTTGTTCTTTTCCATTATCACACGCTTTTCCTGGAGTCTTACTAGGATAATTACCATCCGCTACACAATTCGGCCAAACACGTAAATCTAACATACCCTAATTTTTAAAATTGTATAAATTGTTTGAAATGATTAAACTTTTTAAAACTATACCTGTCTAAAAACGCCATATTTACTAAATAACGATATTGTAGTACCACCTACTGGAATGAATTTAGTGGGTCCCCCACAATCATAAATTGTTAACGCCAGCTGTGCAGTCCGTGGTAAATCGTTAAATTGTACAGGTAATGTTACCCATTCGTTCCAGCTTTAAAGACAAGTTTTATCACCTTAATTACGTACAAAAATATCAATACTTACTTCCATCTGGAAGAGAAAGCTTTATATGAGGTTGTTACAGGAAGAGCTAGTGGTTCGTTCTGATTGAATACTTGGCATTGTACCATTAAATCTGAACATCCATCTTGATATAATCCTGAATATTTCAATAAAGGATCCTCTAATAATTTATCATATTCGGGTTTTTGTCGTTGGCCTTCTAAAACGCCACTAAAACATTCAATATGAATTGAAAATGTAGTAGCAAACATAGAAACTCACATCTTTATTTGTACCCTATTCTTTAATGACGAACTATAAACATAATAGAATTTATCACTTAATTCTTCCATTGCACGGGTTAATTATTGTGCATTTTAAAAATGTTTAGCTAGAGAGAATTGCAACAGTTTAAAAAGTACACAAAATAATAACAAATCAGCTGGAACGATGATCGATGATTAGTATAAACTACAAAACGTCAAATTTAGGAAATATGATTATTAGATAAAATGTCATATTGCTAATCCTAAATATTTTTTTCCAATTTTACTATTTATCTTTTTATTTTAGAAAATTGTATTTCTCTGAAAACATTAACATTTGAAAAAGATTTTATTAATATACATACATATTAAGTATTAAATAATATAAACGATTACCGATTATGATAACTAGAAAGTATGCACGTCTATGTGCAACATATAGGCGGGAATTTCAAAATGTATGGGAAATAAAAGAAAAACCCAAATGTAATAACGCCTTTTATTTCTCCCTTTTTTTAAATATTTTATATACACATATATTTTGAAACAACTCTCAAACAACTACATATATACAAGACAAATTATTTATAATTTCGTAAAAATGTTGTTTAGATAATTCTTCTTTGATGGTGCACTAGTAAAAAGACTTCCTAAAAATATAAAAATAAATTATAACCAAATAAAAACAATTACATTTTTTATTTCACCTGTAAACGTTTTTCTAGATGAATCCGATTCATTAGAAACTATTTTACAATTTTCTATTTCGTAAATTTGAAAACCTAAACAGCGAAACTTTTCATCTGTCTCATATAAATTATGTGAACCTCCCGCGAAATAAGGACGACCAGAGAATGGATTTACGAAATCAGCCCAATAACCTGCATTTCTTAGTTTGTGGCAGACATTTTTAGCTGCTAAAACAAACTAAATGGTATTCGTATAAATTACTGAATCGTATTGAATCTTTATACTTAACTATCTGTGCTAATTTTTCTGTTTCTAGGTCTGTATTTGATCGATAATGTTTCGTATCTGGCTTGAGAGAAATAGTAATAACAGATAATTCGGAAGTTTCTAAGTTACGATAAGGAAAAAGATCACATACGGTTTGTCTTAAAACTTTGGGGCATTCTTGAGCTCTACAGATAATATTAGCGTCCCTATTCTAAAACCAAAAGATCATAATTTGATGTCATTTTCTAGCTGAATTCATAATACATTATCTATTTCTTCCATGACAAATGTTCCTTCATTATTTATGGTCGTATAAACATCATACCAGGCTGGTCCTACGTTACCGCGCATAAAGAACGGAAAAGTTGGCGAAGCAAGCAATTCGAAATTAGGATCCCTCCATGCCAAATGTATATTATCTAACAGAAAACAATTAAATGATACACAAATAAGGTTAGAATCTAAGTACGGATTTAACACACCTTTTTTCTGGGGTTTTCGCGATTTTACTACCTTATATGGTCCTTCAACATTAACACTTTTACGAGAAAAATTTCGAATTAAATTAAAGGCATATCCGAAATTTTTAGAGGTAACTTTCCTGAGTATAAATAAACCTTGATTTGACATATTCTATACTTGACATTTCCCATGATATCAAACAAATTCTGCCACTACAATTTCTTACCATTTGAGTTTTGATTTTCAAATAAAAAAAAAACTAAAATATTAAGTATTAAAATAGTAGGTGTATAAAATAATATAATACTATTCTTTATTGTAGATATTTTGAAGTTTTTCTAAATTAAGTTAATTATTCTTGAAGAAAGGGTCAGACAAGCGGGCAAAGATTTTATTCGAACTATTATAATAAATTTAGTTAATTGGTTGAAAAACAATAACTAACATTAAAAACGAAATTTTATTTATGAATATATCGAAATTATTATCTAATTCAATTACCATTCATACAAAAATTATTCTTTATTTTTATTTGGTTATTTTAACTTCAACATTCGACCGATGCCCTGCTTAAATTTTGGTGTTGGCAATAAGTCTATTTTCTAGACGCTGTTGCGCAACTGACAATTCGTTGATTTATTTAAATTTTTGTCAGAATGTGATTACAAATGTAATGTGTTAACGTAAAAGAAGATGATATACAGGAACCGAGGCAATAGCTTAAATTTATAGCAAAGAATTTGCTATATCAAAGAAGAAATCTATAGAATGTAGATAGTAAATCAGCTGGAAGCCATCTTGTAATGTAATGTTGTGGATATTGAATGTAAACATGGAATACGATTTCCATAGTGTACGAATTATTATATCGCCAGAAAATATGTGAATGTACGGCAAATAAATACACGTGAGTAAATTACAAGTACCAAATATCATCTGTTCTGGATAAACAGCGCAGATGGATAGCTAAATATGGCTTCATTTATTGGCGCCAAATCCGCTTATTTCAAACTGAACTCTAGTTTTGATTAAACTACTTTTTGTGTTTATTTGTTTACAACGCATAACTCTAAATTAATTATTGTTATTCATATTGCAGGTAAGGAAATATGGCTGATACTGAAGGTGTAGATCAACTATTTCCTGGTTGGTCATCTGTGGTGCATAGACCAAGTGAAGATCCTGAACCGTCAGATTTACCAAGCACTGTAGATATGAATGCTGTATTTAATGCAGAAGTAAATGCAGCTCCAGCAACTAATGTACAGGAAGATGAGTCTTCTGATTCTGATAGCGATTCAGATTCGGACTCCAATGTACGTATCATAATATTTACTTAACCGTTAACTAATTTAAATGCTAATTTTTAGAATTCTGGTAGTGATGATTCCGGATCGTGTAGCCAATCAGATTCTTCCGATTCAGATAGTTCTAGTACAAGTCAAGATTCGAATTCTAGAGCAGCATCGCCTGAGTTTTCGGTGCTTAGTTCGCAAACAAACGGTTTACGCTTAACAATACAGACTGTACGGAAGTCTTGCAATAGTCCAACGGAAAGACAAAATAAAACCAATGTCGATACTAGACTAAATGTGAAATGCAGCAACTTAAGTTCTAGTTCAAGTGAAGGTGAATCGGATGGTGACAATGAGTCGGAACCGAAAAGCGATGGTTCTAAGAGTGGTGGTAAAAGTGTCAAAGAAAGTGCTAAAAAGCAATTGAAGAAAGTTCAGACTAAATTACCTGAAAAGAAAGTTGAGAAGAAAGCTGTTAAAAAGGAGTGCGCTGTACCAAGTAAAGATGGTACCAAAAAGCAGAAAGGCAAACGGAATGCTAAGGTAAGATATTGAAATTATTTTTCCTATAATGTATAACTTATGTTACTGATACCACTGAAACAAATCAAGACAGTTATTAAAATATCATTTTTTTTGATTTTAATAAACAGAGAAACAACCTACATAGGGTTTTTGACTTACACAAAGATTTTTTTGTAGTGTGTTATACTGGTTGTTATTATGAGTAGTCTACTTATTATTTTACGGCGCAGGCAGTGTTTGAGGAACGTGTATAGGTTCTTCCCCGCGATTAAAGATTAGCAACTGATTTACAGAATGTTATCTCACTCTCACAAAAAAAAAAACAATTAGCAATTGATTTGGGATGAAAGTTACATTTAAAAAAATTTGAAACTGTGAATAGTAAAAGAAACCATTCTCATAAAAAAAATGGAGCAGAAAGGAACAGCCTTTTTAAAATTAAAAATTAACTAGGAAGTGCAATAATGGAGATGGAGCATGATTGACCTTGAAAATATTTGAAGACTGCTTTATTTTAGATGTCAAGAAATATGAAGAAAATGGTATTTTTTTCAAAATCTATTTATTTCTTATGTAGTACATGATTTACATCGCAATGTAAATATAGTTTATCTTGCTCCCAACATTACGGAATTTCTACAATCTCCAGATCAAGGGACAATAGCTAATTTTAGAGCATATTACATATGACGAATGGTCACTCATGCAATTACCACTCTTAACAAAAATTCGGATTTAATTCTGAAAGAATTTTGGAAACCTTATGACATTTATCTAATTACAAAAAAATATTGGAAGAGCCTTGCACAGTGTATAGAAAAAAGTGTGGCCACAAATGAAGATCAAACATTTGAAGAAATGAGAGGAAATTGCAGACAACATTGTGTAAGCCAATTGGAAGTAGATATAAAGAATTAATAGCATTACATTCTGAACTACTGTTCAATGACCAACTCATAGAATTAGAGATGGTGCATGCTGTTGATGAAGAAATTAAAGCAGAAGGAAATGTCTTTAAGGTTTTAAAAATTAAATTTGTTTCTATTTGAATCTGAAAAAATTGATCCGCATACAGACCGTTTCTTAAAAATCCAACGGGATATTAGTTAAAAGAATACTGAGTAATAAGAAATTGCATCCATTTCCAGCTTTGACACACTAATGCCTCACCCTGTATGTGCGATCAATTTTGACCTACATAAGAAATTGGGAAACAATCTACTTATGTAAGTCAGGAATTGTATCTGCATTACTTTGTGTGCTGCTTTAATGAGAACAAAGAATAGATTTATATTAGTCAGTATTATGATTGTATTGAAATGGTAAACAAGAATAATCACTGAGAGAGGTGAAGCTAGAAGATATCTGTCAAGTTTCCCCACAAATATACAAGATTGTACAGATGGAGAAATGCTGTGGCTCCCCTTTCTGAATCTGTCCTGATTAGCAGCATTATTTATTATGTCTTTAAGCAATTGTTCCAAATCTAACTTTTGCATACTGCTGCATAGATGTTTTTCTAACCATCGCTCTTTGCTGAGGAAGATCTTGTAATTGGATTAATTAATACACTGTTCAATTATGTTGCCCAGTTCATATATTGTATATACATATATTATTAATTTAATCGAGCTGACATTAGGTACAATGATACAGAAGTAAGCGAAATATTGTTTAACCACTCCTCAATAGTAAACTGACAAGTTGTTGAGTCACCATTGATGTATTGTTTTAACAGTTCGAAAGATACATCTTCTAATAAAGTATTCTCTTCAGCATTTCAAAATTGTAATTAAAATGCAGTACAATACATTAAAAAACATGTTTGCAAACCATTCTTGGGTCATTCTATGCCAAACGAATATATTAGTTGTCATACCATCCCATAAAAAAAAATTGTTCAATTTTCTTCTAATTCTTATTGTGTCCAGTCAAAAATTCGTGGCCATATTTGTTCTAAACCCCATGCAAGTATTGTTATTTTCTTAATTACATACTATTGGATTTGCCTGTCCCATGTATTATCCAATTGCGATTTATACAATTTCATTTGATTTTTAAAAGCATTTCAGTTCAGAAATGTTGCTGCTTTTTCACTTGTATGTTTTTAAACGTAAATTTTCAACTGTTATATTATATAGCACGCAGCATTGACATAGATATCGATTGATTTTAGAAACATTTTGGTCTTTAAAAAATTGGGAAATTTAAAAAAAGTATATTTTTTTATTTATACGACTCTACAGAGCGATCAAGACATTTTTGCATTTCGTTAAATAACCGTAAATTATTCTATAATAAATTTTTGAATCGATTTTTAAAATGACAGATATATAAATATGTAGGTACAGTTTGTTTCAAATAATAAGACATTGACATAAAATAAATAGTTAATAAGAAATTATTTGTATATTCACGTAATACAAGCAGTATTTTCCGAAATGTTATTTAGTATTGTTCTATTATATACATAATCTTTTACGTCAATTTCACGCCTAGGTGTATATCCGCATAAAATATATAATAGCATTTGTATCGTCAGCAGGTAAATGTAGAGATGCGAACAGATGGGTTGGATTATGTAGTTATTTTTAACTCGAGTGCCAAATTTTATACAGGAAATAAATTTTGCGCTGGTTTTCCAATTTATTTTCTACCTGACTTATTTGTAGTTACGGTTTAATGCCTTTATTTTCCACTTAAATTAAGGTATTGTTAATTATTTTTTTTCAGCTGCAATTTTTGCTTCGTTTAACTATATGTAAGACGACCTTCATGCTCGAAACTATTAATCAATCGATAATTACATGTTTATTTATATGCACATGTTTTTTTTTAATTATAAACGATTTGTCGTTTATAGCTTCGATTCGCTGTTGGGAATATCTTTTATATTTAAATAGTATTTTCCTGTAATAAATATAATACATAATTTGAGTGAAGTTAGGTATTTGGTTATGGATTTGACCAAGATTGATCACTTCATTTTTTTTAATATCGAAAGAAAAGAAAAATATTTATCCAACAAAATTTTTGCTACAGGATAGGCTTTGACTATCGTTTAAATATGTTTGAACATATTATTGTTCTGAAAACTAAAAAAAAAATCCGACAATATTGAAAAAATAAACAATTAATTTCTATGCAACTTTACATATAATAAGAAACTTCGAAGATTTTCAAAGGTGGTTAAAAGAGCTCGTTGTTCAAGAAAACTGTCGACATAAGGAAGTAAGTTAACAAAGCATTTTAAAGACTCAAAGGTATTGAAAAATTCTTAGGTCCCTACAAATCAGGTTTCCACAGCTTCTACACCTCTTCGTTGGATGAAAATTTACGACCTTTTAAACTTTTTTATTTGAGAAAAGACATGATAGTCGGTCTGAGCCAGGTCTGCTGAATAAGGGAGGTGTTCACCACGAATTGTTTGCATGGCAACATCCAGTTTGTGTGCAGGGGCACGATAATTTTTTCTCGTAGAGCGGTCAGTAACATCGAATAAGAATTCCCAGTTATTGTTCCACCCTTATCTAGAAAATCAATCACGACTACTCCATGGCAATCCCAAAAAACTGAAGCAATATGTTTTCCAATAGATTTTTGAACACGAAACTTCTTAGGCCTTGGAGAATCAGAGTGTCTCCATTCCATCGATTGTTGCTTTGTTTCTGGGTTGTAGAAATGTACCCAAGTTTCATCGATAGTAGCAATACGACTTAATAAGTCCGCATCATTTTCAAACCGAGCACAGATAGCACCTGATGCTTTCACCCTTGCACCCTTCTGGTCAACATTCAGCTATTTGGGGATCCATTTTACAGAAATTTTTCTCATGTCCAAATCGATGTGAACTATGTATTGGACTGAGTCTGAGAGAAATGTATATTGCTTTTTGAAGATTTTGTCTGAATTTGTATTAATTTGTGTTCCTTGGATTAAGCCCAAAAATTGTTTTAATAAAATTAACTATTTAAATGTAAGTAAAGTAAATATTTGAACCTATGTAAAAGTTATTTTTGTCGTTTACCAAATAGATTACACGAAAAAATAGATCAACTTTAGTACTATACATAATTTAGCAGATCTGGATATTTATAGAGACCATTAACTCATTTCTCAGCTTATATCTTTCAAATGCGATACTTCTCCACCTTTATAGTTAATTATAGAAATGTACACATTCAATTTCGAGTGGGAAAATAATCGTTTGATCAAAAAATATGTTCGTAGTAATTCGAATAACCCGACTAGGCGGATACGTTATAAAAACTACAAATGTACACACATATAAAGACGCAATTCAAAACCACTTTGCTCAATTAAACAGCAGCTACTATACCCGCCTACTATTTCCTCAATTTTCTTAAAACAAACATCTAAATCGCTAAAGTAAAATAAATCTCCTGTCAAAATCCGTACATTAGTCATTCATCCACTTGATCTTTCGCTGGGATCCGTATGTAAACTATCGTAGAACAGACCGATAAGTAAACAAGCAAACAAGCTGCAACGGAGAACCGTGTTCTTTCTGTCTAGACAATAACAGTGGATGTGGAGTCCGGAACCAGCAGTTCGCCCATCCATTAAGTAAATTAGTTCTGCGTTCAGGGTTGAAAGTTGAGACAAATACGCACGTTTACTCTGTCTACATAAACAGTATGCGGTCGTTCCATTATATACAGGTGTTTTATGTATATGCACTACTTGAATTGGTTAGTTTATTAAATTGCATTTCGTTAAAATTAGTTTTATGAATACCTACTTATAAATTATTTTCTAACACTTCGTTTATATTGTACAATAAAGTATTTTGCATACAAAATTTTTGGAATTATTTGATTGGGTTAGAAGTTCCCGAAACAACA
Organism: Holotrichia oblita; assembly: GCA_023690525.1. Taxonomy (NCBI): domain Eukaryota; kingdom Metazoa; phylum Arthropoda; class Insecta; order Coleoptera; family Scarabaeidae; genus Holotrichia; species Holotrichia oblita. The sequence continues at coordinate 19,624,607 of CM043021.1, read as the reverse complement.
TATACAATGAGATTTGACGACCATAACTCTTCTGGATTATGATTTTTCTTTTTTGATAAAGTTGTGTTTAATCTTCAAAGTGTTATTATGAAGAAATGATACTTCGCTGAGTGATCTATTGGAATTTGTTACTCTGTAAACTTAATTACTCATAATTCATAAAGATAAAATGCTGGTCAAACAGTTTTGATATGATCCAGAACGATTCTTTGTCTTTAAAAAAGGAAGCTTATGGCTTCCATCTTTTGAAGCAAATATGAGTTTGTTATTAGCCAGAACCGCCCAGAATAAGCTGATAAATGATAAACTGATACTGGAAACAGCGCATCTGATTATGATCTGATATTGAGAAGAATTTATCTGATTTGGACTTGATTTAAGAAATCAGCTGTTTCCAATCTCAGGTCCAAATCAGGTAAACTGCTCCCAATATCAGGTAAGCTGTAATTCTCATAACCCTCCTACTGTCCAGGTTGTGTGCCAGGTTTTACAAAAACAGATGAAGTTCATTACATTTCACGCGTGTGTAATTTTTCATTTATGAGAGAGACTTGATCTCTAAATAATAAAAAATTTTTGCAAAGTTCTATACGAACATAGAGTAACAAAATCTATTCGCTGAAAATATTTTTAAGATGACGGCATTTCCGGAAATTGGCACCAACTTTGGGGTTGTAGATAGGAGAAATCTGGACGGTCCTGCTGACTTTTCTTCTTGTGCAACTTAAGTTTTGAAGGAAGCTTCTAAAAGAATTTCTGTTGTCATTTCCATACTTTGTTATTCAGAAAATGCTGGAATTTCTCTCAAAGTCTACTTAAATATCAATTAATTCTGATTCAGAATATGAATAAAAGGAAATTGGGTTATTGTATTATTCGAAAAAATCGGGCTTTAATGACCTGGAGTCTCTCTAAAAAGAGGCTTACATTTTGAACAGCGTGTAGATAATTTATTAGAAACGTCAAGATTTCTTCTATCTAACATGACGTGATAAAAAAAATTAATAATTACTCTTTTAAGAACATTTTACCAACTTTGGGCGGTGGTAATTGTCATGGTCATTTCTCTAAACCATAAATAACTGCAAATCATCGTTGCCAACCCCTCTCCCTCCTACCCATCCTTTTGATTATCCAACGGTTAATTTTTATCCGACTTTGAAGTTGAATACACTCGAATTTTCTAAGTTCATTACAATTTTTCACCGTCTTTGACAGATAGTCGAATGCCGAAAATGGTACAACTTGTTATTTAATGTCTCTAGATCATAAAAAATCGAAAATCATTGTTTGCCTCTGCAGCAATTAATTTTTATCTGACCTTAGATATAAAGGAGTTTCCAAGATTCTTTACGTTTTCCACAAATTTTGACAGGTGTTAAAATGCTTTAGAGGTACGCAACAACAAATAGTAACAGCATCTAACCACTTCTCAAAGTTTTGCGAAGGGTGTGATGAATTTTGAAATCTCTATTATATGTAACATCAAGGTTGGGATAAAAATTAGCCGGTAGATGATCAAGCGATGATTTTCGATTTTATATGATCTAGGGGCCTAATGCAACAAGTTATAGCACTTTCAACATTTAACAACCTGTCAAAATTTGTGATGAACTTGAGTAGGTTGAATTAAAAATTAACTGGTGAGTGGTCAAACGATGATTTTCGGTTTTTTTGTGGTTTAGAGATATAAGACAACAGCCTGTATAACTTCCAATATTTGACCAGATCTTAAAATTCCTGAAATCCTTTGCTGTGTGGACCTTCCAACTCGTATAGATATTAAGTTGTTTTTTGCCAAAGGTCCTTTAAATATGCCTATAGTGGCTGTAGCCTAACTTTAAATTTAAGATGCTGTTCGTATATGTCTCTTATTACCCCTGTCTTTGATTACCTCAGCTTCTCCTACTCTATGATCACATGGAACTTAGCAGAAATTAATTATTATAAAGAAATCCGACCTTTCTATCTCAATTAATCATCCTGTATATATCCTGCAATTGGTTTCGTCTGTATTGACGAAGTTGAAAAAGTATTTTAGAGGACGTGATTTTGCAGACGAACTAATTCAAAGAGGAAATTGATGCCTCTTTTGAGGGCCAGCAGATATCCTTTTTTTGGAGAAATAAAAATGTTGTATGACACATGCTTTAAGCGTGTTGAAGTTGATAAAAATAAAACTATAAAAAGAGATCGTCTCTTGTTGGATTTTTAAATAGAAAACTTTTCTAATTCTCGTTCAACTCTTCGAATAAGAAGAGAATTGAAATATATATAGTTCAGATGGAATCTCAAAGCACGTCTTCCTAAATTCTTTCGTAAATTCCATCGAAATAAAGATTTATTTCTTGTTTATTTTTACGCGGATAAAAGAGATCCCACGTATATCTATTTCAATCGTGATATTTGTTGAGTTACAATCATTTATTATTATTCATATAATATCCGTATTTGCAGAAAAAAAGAAAATTCCAGTTAAAAATTTACACATCGTCAAGAACAATCTAGATATTACATACGTTTCATTTCTCTAATCCGGGATTTTAGAATACTCGTGAACCTAAGCATTACGTGTTTACTCAAATTACACAAAATTACAAGTTGGTCTTATTGACATGAAACTCCCCATACAATCAAGTAGTCGATATATTAATTACGCACTAAAGAGGAAAGGTGACTCTTCCATTCATTTCTAGAATCTACGCGAAAAGGGGTACAACCGAATAGAGGACGTGGAAGGTCTCGGGTATTCGTATATATTTCTCCTACATTTTACTTTAACACGCTGAACGCCCGTCTGCCCATCTCTCTTCATTCTATCTTCGTTCGTCCTTTAGTTACTTTTTCCTTGTTCGTTTTTCTTTTTCGTATATTCAATGTTGTACTCTACTACGAACCGGCAATTGCTCGTAAGCCGGCTATTTTACCTTTTCAATCGCGAACCAGCTTTCGTTCCGTACGTTTCGTGTTGTGTTTACGTTTTATTCGTGTATAGTATATATGAGTCGTGTGTCCAGGTGAATGTGTTACGATTAACATTAGCAGGTTGACATTTCCAGTTTTAGAGACGTAAGGATACCTTATTGTGTACTACATGGTGATTATATCGGATAAGGCGGCCGCGATGGTGAGGCACGTGGAAATTTGCGGCAGTTCTTACGATAGTGGTGCTATTGCGGAAGGTGTATGGGAGTACGTTAATCATCTCGTCAAATCTTATCATTTTCAGAATGATTTCGGCCAGTATCAGGTATATACAGCCAGATTAACTTTGTTTATTTACTTTAATTGGGAATTATAAATCCATTATTTTTGCTCTCAAAAAGTACTACGCACCTGAATATTTTAGTAAATTTACTAGATTTTGGCGGTGAAAGGAATTTTATATTTTGACCAAATACTTATTTTTTTCGATATTATTTATTCGAAAATACAAAACCAACAAATCTTGACGTAAGACTGTTAGGTCCAGATTTATAGTTCATTCTTAAGATGTGTTTGAAGTTGTGCCAATACTTGAGGATGTTTGAGGATGTTTGCTGTTAAAAATACTTTATTGGTCGCAGTTGTCACAAGTTGAAAGGAAATTTTTTATTAATTATAACTGTCAAAATTGATTAAAACGTCGTTACCAGGATCTTACAAAATCAACTGTTATGTTACTGTTAGCTGTCAAATTAAATATAAGTAATGTTTTAACAATTACAACTGTCAAAACTAATGATTTTTATTGCCCGACACCTGATAGATCTATTCTGTTCATTCAGTTGTCACAAATAGTACGCGTTATGTTCGTTTACTATTTTAACAGTATGACATTTTTTAAAATATTTTAATAACGATGTAAGTAGCGATTTTATAGTTTGACATCTGTCACATATGCTCTAAGAAATACACCTGTAACAAATAATACCTAAGTTTTATAATTTGATAATTATAACTGGGATACTGGGAACTGTCAAAACTAACTACTATCTGTCGAAATTATGATAAATAACTGTTGTTATAGTTTGCCAGTTGGTGCACGTGTTCTAACAAATCCAACTGTCAAAAATAATAATTTTTATAGTTTGACAGTTGAAAGAAAACTCTGATAATTTTATTATATCTATTTGGTGCTTGCAAAACTAACTGTTGTATTGATATTGATTGTCAAATCTATGATAAATAACACTTTTTATAGTTTGACAGCCAGTAGAAAATTTTTAATTTGATTATTTTTATTGTCAGTTGTCAAAAATGTATTAGTTGCGGTTGTTTGTTTACTATTTTTATTTTTTATTTTTGACAGGTAAAAAAAAATATGATAATGACAATCGTCGAAATAGATCTAAACGTTGTTTTTACAGTTATTGGGAGCTTTCAAAATTTACTGTTATATTGTTAATAACTGGCAAAATCACGATAAATGCTGATTTAACAATTTTAGCTGTCAAAAATAATAGCTTGTATAGTTTGACAGGTGTAATACCAAGGTAAGACTATTACAATAGCTACACTTCCTGTCAAAACTGTGAAAACGAGGTGAAAATAACTTTTTATTTTTTGTCAAAATGTAGTTCCAATTAAGGAAGGTTGTTTACGGTTTTTATAATTTGACAACTGTAAAAATATTGTAACAACCACGACTTTGTAGCTTAACAGCTGTCACACACGCTCTAATAAACACAACTGTCGAATATAACAGTTTTTGTAGTTTGGCAGTTGAATGAAAAATTTTGATAATTGCAACTGTCAAAATTGATAAAAACTTTGCTCTTAGTTTTTGGATAGTTGCAAAACTATTACACTGTTGTCACTTTAATAAATAACTGTTTTCAGTGTTTGACAGCTATTAAGAATGTCTTACTAATTACAACTGTAAAAAAATAATGGTTTTTTAAAGCTTGATATCTGATAAGACTGTCACAATGGTTATAACTATAGCTATAACCGTAAAAATCGTTTTAAACACTTGGTTTTTTTAATTTGTGCGCTATCATAGAAACTTTGGCAGGTATAGCTGTCAAAATTGTCTTGTCTGTAAACCTTGACTGCAGTGATATTAAGAATTGAAAACAAACTAAGCCAGGATGTGAGAGCCAAATTTTTATTTTTGACTTTTTTAAAAAGTTTTTGGGGCACTAATTTGTGCTTGTCAGAAAACCTATATTGGCCTTATCAGATAGACCGAATGCTTTTTAGTTAGTTAAAAAATGCTTTTTTCGAAATCACTAAAATATAAAAAAATTGCGATTTTTCGAAAAGTCAGGAATTTTTAACAAAAAGTTATTACATAATAGCTCTTAGATAATAAGGTGGTTGCTTTCATACGCTACTCAAAATGTTATTTTCTTAGTAGATTTTTTTTTATTTTTTCCTTGAAAAATTGACTGATAAAAATGTTACAAAAAAGTTGAAAAATTTGTTTTTTAGCAACAGTTAGCAAAAGTCTTCAACTATCTTAAAGATTGACATCGAAACTTAGAAGAAACTTGGAAAAAAAATTAGCAAATACAAAAGAGACACATATTTCCGACCGGTACTGTATAAATGTTCGATTTGTTTCGAATCCCTTTAATAGACTAGGGTAAACATGTGCTTATCTGCCACTTTTTTCTAATTAAGGAACATTCAATTTAGGTTAATTAACGTAATGTAGTTTAATTAAAGAGTTCTTAATTAAAAATGAATCATGTTTCTTATCTTGATTTGACGGATGTATCAATAAGAAACGCTTCATTTTTGTTTCGAGTAATGTTCTTTGTAGATGATTTATAACACGTAACTATAAATGATAAATGATTGAGACAAATTAAGTGTGATGGCACCACTGAGAAATTGGTAGATTATCGTGTGTAATCAACACGTTAGCACTTTACACAATTCTGTTCTTGTCGAAATAAATAAATAAAAAAATCCAAAAGACCTGATTTAGATTAGGTAAATGTTGCCTTTCTTAATTCGTTAACAAGAGAAAATGTACTGGCATATTCGAAGATCTACATTACTATAAATATACACTAAATAGATGGCAAAATGATTATTATTTGAACCGTGTAGTTCTCTAAAACCGACAGTGATTACCTAAATTGAACTATTATTGTGTTGCCGTTAAATTACAGTCTTGGTCAAAAGTATTTAATATTCAATCGTGTTATCAAAAGAAGGCAGCATTCATGATAACCCAAAGGGTGGAAGATCTCAAGAAGCATGAACTGAGGAAATCTTCAACAAACTTGAAGATTTGGTGTTAACTGTCCGTCGAGTAAAATTTTGTTATTGCTAGAGAAATAGGAATATCAGAAACGACTATTTTTTAAAAGATTTACAAGCTGATCAATCCAAAACTGAAATTGTGTAGATGACAAATTTGCGAATAGAATTTGACTATTTTATCTGAAGATGAAGACTTCTTAAATAGAAACGTAATTGAGGAGAAGCGGTTGGGTACACTACAAGGACCTTCCCACGCAACAAGAATCTATGAAATGAGTTCATGACATGGCCACAGTTTTCTGAAATTTTATTAATCTAGTGTATGCTAAAAAGGACTACAATAATGGAGAATGTCTACAAATACACAATTAAGAAATTAAACATAGCTACACGCGAAAAAAGACAACTCTACATCTGCATGACAACTGCAGGGTGCTTAAGGCATGACTTTGAGGAGTTACAACATCCACCCTACAGTTTCTTCCCCTCTGTGACTGCGATCTCTTTCTAAAACTCAAATAGCACTTAAAAGTGCGCCGATTTCAATCACACAAAGATGTGGGGTGGCAAACACTTTTGGGCGAGACTGTATATCTTCATATTAAACGATTCAAACAGTTTTACCGCGTTAATTCAGGATCTATGGTTGTGTAATGCGATGTGGGCACATTGTAAACGTATACAAGACACACATACATACACGCATATAGTCATATAAAATCGGGGTCGCCATCATCAGATGGATGGTACTAGATAAGTAGACGCGGGGCATTAATGAAGGAAGTGCCGGCGTCTCGGCTCTCCGTTTCCGAGACTAATTGCCGACTCCCATAATCGAATGTAACTCGATTGCGTTGCCGCAATATTACCAATGTTCCCAGACGCGCTACACAAGCGTTTTCAAGGTCAATGTTATAAGACAAGAACGAATGTATGTTGTATTAATATACTACATACGTACGTGTATGGTATGTGGTTTCATATTTGTGTTGTTGTGTATTGTATATACGTGTATTACGTACGGACGGATAGCTCTGTTGATGGCCCTGTGCGTTGAGTTTATATAGTAGTTAAGTATACGGGGCGAGCAATAATAGCGTGTCGAACAAGGTCGTAATGCATGCCTACAAGTTGGTATTGTTTTATTTCGTTTTATCGGCGTATTATATGTAGTTTATTTGTCTTCTAAGTATGTACTAGTCATACGAGTACTACATAGCGTCCGATTGGAATTTCATTATCGAAAAAAGTAGATTTTTATTAAATTGGAATTTGTGTTTATATCAAATTTTCCATCTAACTTTGTAGTTTCTCTACAGAGTGATTAATTTTTCATTGCGCACTCATTGTTTCCGTTAGGGACAAAATATTTAAAAAATTGAAAAACTAATCTTTTACAATTTTGTAGGCTCTCTCTAATTACGTAAAATACAATGCCATACTTTAAAAAACAAAAGAGGAGCGAATGACAGTTCGGTTTTTTTAAATTGAACACTCTGTATTGTTTTGGTTATTCAGATATTGTATTAAATTTTGAATACGACCTCATTTTTATTTTACCTCTTTAGGGAATAAATGGCGAAAACGCAAATTACTCAAGGCGGCTTTGGAAATGAGATTGATGGGTAAATGTCAGTTTGTACGCCACTTGACATAATAGTTTAGTATAATCGCTGTCTATCGTTTATTGTTAAATTGAATACATCAAACTGAAAAATGAATTTTACAAATGCCGAGAAAGTGGATATATTACGTTGCAAATGTCTTTTGCAGTTGATAAAGTGACCTGTTGAAGTGTTCGAGGTTTGAGGAGATTGAAAGAGTGCCTAGAAAGTCCGTCAATAAATTCATGCGTTTCGTCAGTCCCTTTATTGCAAGAATTATAATCAAAAGCCATAAATTCTGGATGGATTTTGGTACCTACTGCATTTCGATATGATTATGTGGAGAGACAAGACCTTTTGTAAAATCGAGTCCACCATGAAGTTTCCACCATCGAGTTTTTGGACTCTTTTTGGCAGTCTTAATAATGTCTTTATATTCTTCTGGCATGTAGATACGATCATATTTCCTTAGCTTCCTTTTAATGGTGCCAAAGCTGCGGTCATTAGGAAGAAAAGAATGCCTTCTGATGGGAAAATCGTGTACAATTTTATCAAATCGACCGGTATCTGCAAGAGCAAGACAAAAACGTATTCATCTGTTGTTGTTGTTTTACCCAGGGCAACCATTGAATAAAAGGTATAATTTATGAACATTGACACTGATTGAAGTATCAATATACTTTTTTAGCATTGAGCACACCATAATTCAGTATTTGCTGTTTTTAAATCGTGTAAGTATGCCAAAACAATACAAACATAGCTGTCTTAAATAAAAGACAACCTGGACAGGAATGACATAGGCAACACTAAATACCATGCATGTTTTGTATAAAGTCAAAACATAAGCCTACAGCGTCGTCTACTCTTTTGCAAAAATTTATTTGCGTATGTTTTATGAACCATTGTGTACGTTTGGCGGCTTCTCCCAGAAAGGGACTTTAATTTTTACTGACAGCTTTTCACACTTGATACAAGTGTCCACCCGAGGACGCCCAAATCCTAGACAGAAATTTTCTTTAACATATTTTAAGTAAAATTAATATTTGACTGATATGTTAGGATTTTCTTCCATAAATATAGAATGCATTAACTTGATGTGTAGTCTAGCATCTAGATACTCGATTTTCTTTCCTGAATAGTGTGTGCTTTTTCGCGGAAAGGTTTTACCTTTTGGATTTTTTCCTCTCTTATCACATGAGATTTGTCCTCCTAACAAAAGATCGCAGAAACGTCGAATTCAACCTTCTGTAACACCATGTTGGCTGCTCTTTGGATCGTCTTTTCTGGGTCTATGGGTTTTTAATTGGCTTGTTTCAATAAGCTGTTGCAAGAAAATGCCTTGCTCATTTTTAGTGTTGAAGCTGCGAAAACGTCCTAATACGTTTTATCTGTCTTCAAGCCAAAACTTATCGAAACACTTCATCAGACACTTACAAACCGGACCAGTTTTACGTGATTGAATGTCATTTCCTTTCCAATTCGTGTGTTGAATTATTTTAACTTTATACTGTTGAATTATGTTTCGGTTGTGCTTCTCAGGATTTTGTTTTCATTTTTTTTTTAATTGATTTTTGCTACTGTGTCTACACTATCACTGTAATTTAACATGTTCAAAATCTATAAAATTGTTCACTTTGATAGAACACTAAGTTTTTACAAAACCTTAGCTGTTTACATAAACAGACAACAAAATGAATGATGAATGGTAACCATACCTAATAGAAGAATCTGCAGCGTATCCTGGTGACAATAGCTCAACGAGCGCAGAAACAACATAAATCGTCGACTTACATTGTTTCTGCTCCCACTAAGTAGTTTGGCAACCTGTTTTTCAGTATGTTGCCTTAGAGCTAAAGTATGATATTCTGACGTTAACTCATTTTCGTTAAAATATTGACTTTCAAATGATAATTGCAGACAAGCAGCACTACAATACGTTTAGAAATTTGCATAATTTATTATTACATTGTCGAAGCTTAACAAAAATAAGAAACCCTAGAAGCAAATGATGAAATAAACATTTTGGCGTATTTCAGAGCCAGCTGTATTGGAACTTGGCGTCACCAGATACAAAATAATAAAAATTCTTAAGAAGCATAAAATGAGACCTTTTAAAATGCATTTAGTACAAAATTTGCAACCACTGGATCTTCAAAAACGTATACATTTCTGTGATTGGCTATTGAATGCTGGCAGACAATATTTGTCATTAATTTTATGCACAGATGAATCAAATTTTCATCGAAATGGTGTCTTTAACAAAAGTACAATTATCATTTTTGGGACGATGTGAATCCACATAGAATACAAGAAAGTAGACATCACGTTTTTCTACGAACGTATGGATAGGCGTAATAGGAGACCAGTTGTTCGGACCTTATTTTTATAACGGTACACTTACTCAAGAGAGGTACATACTTGAACTTCCTTCAGGAAGAATTTCAGGAATATTTTGATTCCCTACCTTTGGCCCTCCGAACACAAATGTGGTTTCAGCATGACGGCGCACCACCACATAACGCACAACAAGTATCAGACGCTTTAAATTTAGAATTTGGATAAAGGTGGATTGGTAATAAGGACCTACATTTGTGGCCTCCAAGATCACCCGATCTCTCGATGTTGGATTTCTTTGTGTGGGGCTTTATCAAAGACAGGGTTTATAGTAGTGTGTCAGATAGGCTAGATGAATTAAAGAAAATGAGGCCATTTATTGCCTAAAGAGGTAAAATAAAAATGAGGTCGTATTCAATATTTAATACACTATCTGAATAACAAAAAAAATACAGGGTGTTCAATTAAAAAAAAAAACGCTCCTCTTTTGTTTTTTAAAGTATGGCATTGTATTTTACATAATTAGAGAGAGCACACAAAATTGTAAAAGATTAGTTTTTCATTTTTTTTATATTTTGTCCCTAACGGAAATAATGAGTGCACAATGAAAAATCAACCACTGTGTATAAACATTTAGCAGCAGTATGAATTGGAAATTTCATATTACAACTGTTAAATATGTAGGGGAAGTACTTTCCGCATAAACATATAAATACGAGCGAAATTTTTGTAATTTCATAGTTAAACAAGCACCCTACGAAATCAGGCATTACCTAAAGATCCTTAAAATTAATCCGACATGTGAGAAGAATAATTTCAATATTAACCCATGATTTGTAGCACCCAGTATAATGACCGTTTAAGTATAAATTTCGAAGAGAACATAAAAATATATCATCATCATCATCGAGTTTATAATTTTTTATTTGCGCTTCAATTTGTGGAATCCAGAGGTCGAGAACTCTTCGTTTAATAACACCTACAAGGTTTCGGGCGATGCGATGAGGGGGGAAAAAAATCGCGCTGGACCGCGTCCTTTTTTTGCGCGCTCGTTGCTTCTCTCGGTACCGCATTCATTGAACTCGTTCGCCCGACGAAAACGGGAACAAAAAATACAGATCGCGCGGATCCATCTATCGATTACCGCACGCAGACGTAATCCACGCTTTGTTTGCTCACCAAGTAGTACCGTCAAATTGATGATCGGAATATCCCGTGATGGGCAATAATCTGTCGGACCGGCCTATCTTACGTAATAATCTGGTTAGCGAAAATATGAGCGGACATGGGAGTTTATGAATATGGGAGTAATTTAAGTAAAAGTGGTTACAATATACAGGGACGGTATAAATATATTGCAGAAGCACTTTTTTGCGTTGGTTGTACTGTACTTACCTGATAGATTTGAAATTTTAGATGCACGCGTGTATCCGATGACAAGGCAATACTATCGTGCCCTCGGTTGCTACTCGAGTTTCGTCAACCCCCATCACCCTCGGATATAAAATTTCATTAAAAGAATTTGAAGGTTGATTTTAATCTATCTCGGTCAAAAGTTGAGGAATCGAAAAGGTTAAATGATAAGGAAAGAAATAAAATAGTACGTAATTTGTGGGAATTTTGATTAACAAGGATTTTTGTTACACGGCTTCTGTATAGTGTGCACGAACTTGCAAATTTTTCAAAATGAATGTCGAAAGAAAAAACCGAAAACGAAATTTACTTTACTTGTTCACAAAATAATAGCGGGAGGGGAAGGGGTGGCAAAATTTCGCTAAGCCTCGCCTTTTTTTTTAATTTTCAATTTTTTCAAGTTGCCCCAGAGTTTTGCAAAAATATATTAAAAAATTGTCGGGAGGGAACAGAAATTTTAAACGTTAAAATATGTTCCATTGTTCTAGCTGTCTATAGTTCACGAAAAAATTTTAAAAGCTGTTCTAGTTTGTTTTATGTTGCTCCCGTCTTTTTTAAATCAGAAATTTTCCGGTTTTTCCAGGTTGTACGTTCGTTCTAACTTATTTCACAGTTTTAGCAAATAATATAAAAAAAAATAATTAAAAAAAATGTTTTTCGGTCAGATCCTATAGTTTTGCTAGCTCCTACCCTCCTCCTCAAATTTTAAAAGTCGTTCTGAACATTATTCCAAAATTTAAGTTTTCTACCAGACATGGTTTGCAAAATAATTCAGAAAATGACTGCATAACCCCTTTTTGTGAAATTTTGTTCTCTTTTATTTGATCTGTTTTTAAAGTTTGTTGCTCTACGTTGTTCCAGAGTTTTGCATCATAATATAAAAAATACTCGGAAAAAGAGACGGATAAACTCAATTTTTGATGTCCACCCCTCGCTTTGAAATTCGAAAGTTCCAAACTATTGTAGTTGTGCAGAACATCCTCCTAAAAATTTGAGAAATAATTGAGACAAATTAAATTTTAGTACGCTCCCCTTCCTCACCCCCTCCCCGTCTTTTGTAAATTTTAAATTTTGAAAGATGTTTCAAGCTGTGCTAGCTTTGTTTTATGGTTTTGCAAAATTATACAGGGTGCTTCATTAATTATAGGAAATATTTTAACTGGAGATACTACGTGTCAAATAATGAGCATTGACCAAAAATAGCCTTATTCAAAATAGCGAGATGAAGGTCTTCAAAGTTCCAGAAAAAAAAATCAATTTTTCCATCTTTAAGCTAATCTACTTGTACGATGAAAATTTTGGCATGGCGATTTAGTATTATTCGATGCTTCTTATGGTGGAATTTTCCGAAATTAGCAAAATTACAGCAAAGAGAAAAAATATCCCCTTGTGTTAACATCAATAGAACTTTTTTGTTTTTTGATGTACAAGCACGAAAGTTGCATCACCTAATAGACCAGTTAAAATGCCAAAAATAAGGTCCTTTTGTAGAAACTTTGTTCGGAAGGATTTCTGTCTAAAAATAGTTTAAACAGGAAAAATCCGGGTAAGCCAACACTCAAATTCTACGTCACTGACGGACCATTTTTCGATTATTCTTCAATACTTCCTATGTAAACAACATATGGAAAAACGATTTTTTTATATAAGAAATAAGGAAGACCCTTTCTTGAAATTCCAAGTTTTGAAAATTATTCTAGACTGTTTTAGTTATGCTGAATATTTTTTAAGAAGTTTAATCTAAGGAAAGCTGGATCCTCCACACCCTCTCCCTCTCCCCGCTCTCCTTTCCCAAGTTTATTCTACATTATCGCGGATTTTCGCAAAAAAAATAGCCAGGAAAAAAGAGCGTTTTTTAGGTTGGCGCCCCTCTTTCTAAATTTTTCGAAATTTTGTTGCCACCGCCTTTTTTTTAAATTTGTAAAATAATCGGAAAAAAATGGAAACGCTCAGTTTTTCGATGGGCTTCCTTTTTTTTTTCGAAATTTGGGATATTGAAAATTGTTCCAGATTGTTTAAATTGGTCTAAATACTGTTCAATATTTATAGCCTAGCATAATATGTGTCGCTATGAACTATGAAAGATCAGGCGTTGCTCCAAAGTTTTGCAAAATAATATTTTTTAAAAAGTTGAAAAAAATTTTAAAATTGAACTTAAATTAGTTAGATAAATATAAACTAATTACATCCATAAACAAAAGGAAAATAAATTACATTTAATCGGAAGCTTATCTTGAAGTTATAATTGGGTATTTAATGTTGTAATAATTTCGTTGCAGTTAAAGTCGAAACAAATTAATTCAACAAGCAAGAACAATATATTTCCGAAAATGTTGAATACAATTTAGAACGTAATGCTGAGAATATACCATGGGAATCGTAAAATTTTAGATTAAGTTTTATTACTTTCACCATCCATTACTTTTATTACGAAAATTTATATCCTTTTCCATATTTATTTTATGCCGGCGAATACGTATAATCAGGTCTTTCCTCATAACGTTGACCTTTTCGCTGCTGAATGACATCAAAGAAAATTATTTCATTCTGACATTTCGACGCGTTTATGATGGCTGAATAAATCTCAAGGAATAATATTTTATACGCTCGCCTATAGAAATGTAAATGGTAGTTAAGAATATTTGCAGAAGTAATTACGTAGTAAATTTTGTTTTTAGGATTTTTATGCATCAAAGTTAATGCTGAACTACAAAGAAACACAAATGCAAGAGAAAATAACATTAACAAAAATTAATACGTTTTATACAGGTCCATTAACACAAAATTAATTGTTTCTAAACTTAGTAGTGAGTGTTAGATCTTCTATTCAAAGTAACTTCAAACATCCAGGTCTTCATACTGTCATTGATCAATTTGGTCAATGTTGAAATAGGAATAGCATTCCAACAGCTCATTATCCCAGATTTTAGTTCTTTGACGCTATCTTCCCCAAAGGTTTTCAATGTTTCATATCAAGCGAACGACCAGGCCATTGTAGTAAATTAATTTCTTTTTGATGGAACTCCTTTGTTTATCTGGAATTATAAATAGCTGCATTGTCTTGCTGAAATCTCCAGTCTTTCGTCGGCAATTGTTCACCAGAGTCTATCAGAACCATTTCCAGGAGTTCTGTGTAAGAATTAGAATTCATTCGCGTAGAAATAAAACATTTTGGGCTTTTATTGTTATCGGTAAAAGTCACCCAAACCAGTATACTATTGCCACCAAATGTTTGATTCATCGCAACCAATCAAGTTAAATTTCTACTCGTCAGAAAATATGGCTCTGTTCCAATCATGATTCCATCTCGTATGATCTTGCGCAAATGTCAGTCTTGCCGGTTTATATGTCTCTTAAGGGTGGTTTTGAAACTTTTTTAGTCATCGAAAACGTTTACTGCCGGATAAAATTTGTTGTAAACGTCTGTTAATTACTGGTAAATTTAAATTACATCTTATTTGTTGTTTCTTTTTTATAAGTAAACATAAGTAAACTACAAAATTGAATGGAACTATAGAAATTTCCTTGAGCATATTTGCGTGTAATTCGATCGAAATTCACGCTAGAATATGCAGAATTTCGGCGGCTGCGACGGTGGCCGGGACCGCGCGTCTCGAGATCTCTCAGCGAAAGCGCGACGACGGAGTCAAGGTCGACCGCTTACATTGTTGTCTCCTCGTCTCAAACCATCGCGGGAGGTGCGGCCCCGCTAGCACGGCAGCTTCGATCCACAGTCGGTTATGATCGTCGTCCCGCAACCGTTCCTCTCTCATTACATCCCGCCTAAATTAATCGGCCCTCCGAGCGCTCCTCTCTCCTCTATCATTCCGCAAAACGTCGGGTTTCGCACTTTCGTGTATTTCGTTTCCGCGCCGCGGCTCTACGAGATTCACTTAGCGCGCTTAATACGAGTACGACGATTACAGCCTCTCGTCACGCCAGGCACACATACAAACGTATTGTGTGGATAATAGAAGGTGTTGTAGTATGCTTGCCGCCAATTGAAAACGAAAACGGAATAAATATTTGAAGTTGACGTGTTTAGAATTCGGAATTGAGTTGATTATAAGTTTTATTGTGATTGCTTTAATGAATACGTTTTATCTGAGATCTAGTATTTTCGCGAAGGCAAATATTTGCGTTTTAAAATTAATTTTAAACACGTATTATGTATGTTTACCGACAATAAATACACATGATAAATATTCTAGCAAATAATATAAATACCGGAGATAATATGAATCATTTACATACGAATAGCAATTTCTTGAATCTTCTCTAAATATCTAGAAGGCATATTTAGTTATATAAGCAACTACAAAGCAAAGAAGTTAGTCAGTCGAAGTTAGTGAGTCGAATCGAATAATTAACATTGTAAGATGTCTTCAAAGTTTATAAACAATCCGGATCACTTCAATTATGTTTGTGCTGAGGTTACCTTTGCGCCTCATAAGTTGTCTATTACTCCATTTATAAAACAGGCATATCACAGCTTTACATCAGTTGCAAAATAGGGGATCAAGATAAACATTGGGCGCCACATATTTTTCTAATATAAGCAATAATTGCTATTTCCGCATGATACCTCGTGTTGGGCAAAGCACAGGTATATCTTAGCATTGTTACGAACTTCCTATTCCAGAACCCTGAGAAACATCCACTTACTAATCACATAATAGCAATACAGCGATTTGTCAAGAAGAAGATTTGCCATCAACATCAAGAGATTATGATTTCACACCAAGCACGTCATACCGCCAACCGCACAAAATAACCTAGTCAGAATTAAACGACCGCATGAGAGAACTAGATCTTCCAAAAAAGTAAGGCAGCGGCTACTAGGATCAAGACTGCACCAGCGGTATCTATCAGAAGACGATCGGAATTGACGCTGACAGCACAAGAGAACAGATAACAATCCCAAGCGAGCTAAAGCTGGGGAAAAGAGAGGAGGGAGGGGGTTTGTTCCAGTAATTCGAACACTAGATTCCGAATTTAAATTGCAGCTCCATTGCTTTTCAAAAATAACACACATGCCACGTTTTGTTCCCTCCATTTGGTAGTCCTCCAGGGTGGTTAGTAATAGTAAAGCAAGAATCTTTAGTAGTGATTTGGCCATAATTGGATTATAATTTTTCCATGGATATTTCAAAAAGTGGAACTTTTTCAATGGAATTTTGATCTCGAAACTTCTCAGGCCTTGAAGAACGATGATGCTTCCACTCCATCAATTCCTGCTTTGTGGATCGTAAATAAAATAAACCTATGTTTCATCTATAATCATAAGACAATTAAAGAAGTCTGGATCTTATTCGAATCCACTTTGCACGATCTGATATCATATCATGTCCTTTTTCGTCTTAAATGGAAAATTTTGCTCTTTTGAATGACACAATCCAATTTTTCACGGTCACATATGATGGGCACTGATTGCCAAGTGTATTAAGCATATTTTCGCAAAATCTCACTTAACCCCTTCAAATCCGGGTATTTCGTATCGATTTTCATAATTGCATTCGACATTTTTTAATAACATTTTAGTTTGGTGAAGGAATATGGCCCAGGCTAACTTGATACCAATACCTCCTCGTTCTTTTATCAGGCGACCTTTGAACAGAATATTTTCGGTCGGGAAAAACAACAATCCTTAGCCGCGTTTACACCAAAGTTGACAAAACATTGTTTTCAACTTTTAGTTGAAAACTAAAAGTTGCTCTTCTCAAATTTAGAGCAACAAGTGGAAAACTTATTGCCAAAGAATTGGCGCGAAAGGCGGTAGTGTCAAGAATTAGGCACTGACGGTCTTGGGTTGAGTAGGGAGGTGGGATGCTAGCGCACGACGTCACGTCCGGGGCGCGTGGAAGGGGAACAGTTATCCACTAGTTTCCTACAAGTGGCTAGCGCAAAGCGCGCAGCAACAAGTCTTCCACTTTTAGTTGTCAACTTTCTTTGATCTTTACCGACACTCCGCGGGAAAACAAAATTTAGTGGAAGATTTGTCTCTCCACAAGTGGAAAACAGAAAAAGTTGCTGTACTTTGTAGAAAAAGCAACAAATTGCTGCAATTTGTGGAAAACTTAGTGGAAGACTTTGGCGTAAACGCAGCTTTATACTGTTTAAATTGGGTTTGAGTTCTTAAATCATTGTGATAGACCCATGTTATGGCCCGAGAGGTGAACCGTACGAAAAATTTTGATTCTTACTAACTCCTCAATTTTAAATTGAGAATTCCCTATCAGTTTTCAAAATTTCTGGCATAAACTTAAGACAAGCCATGGAATTTTCTTATTTGTTGTTCAATAACTCTTAAACAGGACATTTTTCTTTGAGCCCAAAGTTCATTTTGTCGTCACTTCTGAAGTCAGAATCTATCAAAAAATGTTTGTTTTTGAAAACCAGGATCAATTCTGTGAGATGATTGGAGGTCACAGTGTATTTTTCAATTGACATGATTATTTCTTGTTTCAGTAAACTTATACGGGTTTTTGTTAAAATGGTGTTCTTTATGTAATGTTCATTTTTTTAATGCAGCAGTGATACAACTTCCAATCTAGAACTAGAAATTAATGCAGTACCTCTTTATGTTCTAGGGTTGTTGCGGTTTTTTTTTTCTTTTTGAATTCAGGTAGCAAACGAGATCAGTATTTAAACGTATATCTCTTAAAAGACGAGTGTCACCGTCTGAGGAAAATTCCATAATTGTTATTCCAATTTTTTTAACTTCCTCTCTAAGATAAATATCCTACGGTCTTTTGAGAATACTTTTGGTGCAATTTGAGGCTCAACTAGTCAAATAACTCCACCATGCGCACTGACGAACCTACGAGTCTGCCACTTTCTTCTACTCATTTGCTCTCAATTTTTTTAAACTTCCTACTAATTTCATTTTTTTGTTGGTCTCCCAAATTCTCAAATAATTACCAGTAATTTATCTATTTCCTTTAATTCCTTAAGATTGCACACTAAAATTTTCCTGCGAAATACCTCCCGAAGTCATCTAAAAAGTTTGAGGAAGTTTTATAGCAGCAGCAAATTCTTCGGAATTAATTTGGTTGAAAGCTTCTTATAGCCGAAGTACGCAAATTCTATTCATCGCATCGTTACAGATACATATTTAGAATGATCCTCTTCAAGCAATGACTGGTCAAGATTCAAAATAAAAGAATTCTAAATCTAGTTTTATATCTATCTAATGATCAAACCAGGACGTATGTTTTTTTCAGTTTCTTCAAAAAATGAAAAATGCAACAAGTTGCATTTACTTTCAATTTTATTTTTAACATAATCGTTAAGCATTTCTTTTTTTTTCATGAACCTAATATAAACACGCATTATCTGATTGGCAAAACATCGATCACATCGAAGTTAATAGATATCATTAAAGATATTTATTGCTGCGAGACATTCTGGAACGAATGTTATGTTAAATTCACGAAAGCGAACATGCTATTATGGAACACATTACGAGAGCATTTAAAACTGTTATTAATTCGGCCGTTCGGAATAGAGATAACGAAACGAAAGAAAAAGAAGTGGCTGCTTTATGGACGCTGTAAGAACGTTCCGCACATAAATCTACATGTAATTATAGAGTATAGCAGCTCCTGAAGTACATAAAGTGACGGACGTGAAAAGGAAATTGAGAAAATTGAAATATAAATTCGCAGCAATAAGGAACAAAAATAATAAAATCCCATTAAAGGGGTATTACACTAACTGGTAATCTTCGGTAATATACAATGACTACCAACAAGATATTGCGAGTTTTAAGCAGTTTATATGAAAATATTTTTGGCAAAACGAACTTATTTGTTTTTTAACTGCATGATTACTAAAAATTTAAATTGCAAAGTAGGTAATTTTATTAATTCCGCCTATTTAATCCCATTTGACGCCTATAAATAAACTAAACTGGCCAAAAAAATGTATGACATTCGAAAGGGTTAAAAGCAAAAGTTCCCAAACGGCTTAAAACGTCAAATAAGGTGTAACTTTTTGCATTCTTTAAAAAGTAGTAAAAACATTGACATATTATTTTCCAAGTTTCAAAACAAGAAATAATCAGAGGGTGCCAACTCTTTTCGAGTGTAACATTTGCTTTATAAGCTGGACAATTGTCTTATAGAAATTTAACTTTACGACACTTCCTAGCCCAAATCTTGTCATTGACCACATCAACAAGTTTCATGTAGTATGTTTTCTTGATCGATTTATCCTATTTGAGAAAATGTACCATCCCATCTTTATTTCACAACAATGTTGATCTTTTTGACTGTCGTTTGTGTACATTCGATTTCTGCTGGTGGCTAACCAGGAAACTCCTATTCGGAAGCTGAATTGCGGGTTTGTGGTGGTTCGTAGTAGACCCAAGTCTCATCGACAGTTAGCAGATTATCCTATAAATCGTTCCATTCGGCACCATACTCGTCTAAAATCGATTGAACATCATCAACTCTTTTATTCTTTTCCTCATTAGACAGCAACTTGGGCATCCACTTTCCCAAGACCTTTCTAAACTGAGTGACACACAACGACACAAAGTGAGTCCCAACCAGTGATTTTTTGCCAGATCAAACAGTCGGTGATGACTTTTAACAATCTCGGATTAACTGGATTTGGTAGTCGTCCTACTTTCATCTGCGCGATGGTTACTGTACCACCTTGTTTGACATAGTGGAGATAGTGTTGCGATGTAAGTAATCACTGCCATATGTAGCATTCAGCTTGCGTGTCGTTTCCACTAGGTTATCACCTAGTTTAACGCAAAACTGAATATTAACACGAATTTTTTACGAAACTGTCCATTTTCAATAATAAAATACTGGCAGGCACCTTTCTGAAGAGTAAGATGACATCGAAACTGACAAAATCCCCAAATTGGATAGGGTTTCAGAAATGAGTTTCACGAAGAGGGAGGAGTTTGTGTTAACTATTGGTCGGAATAGTATATTTTGTTTATGAATTTTTGGAAAACCATCTAACCGAAATGGTTTGATTCTTAGGATGTTACCTATACGTTTTTGTATCGTCAGCGAAATGTAAGAGTATCTGATGAATGAAGTGGTTTAACGTCTGAATTGTATGGATGGAATCACGAGAAAAGATATTGATATTTGGTCACATACTGTAATCTGTCTAAGATTATAGTGGTATTGTGATTATGTTTGTGTTGGCGGGGAGAGAACTTAGAGCTGTAGGCTGTACAAATTGAAATTTACTAAATAATTTTCCTTTATACCATCTGAGGTTCATTGAGCTTGGGTAAATGAAATGCGACCTAATAAGGACCAATCATTCCTCCACCATTTGTTATAGAGTTCTAAATAAAGAAAGAGAAGGATCCTGTATTTCTTTCGGAAATATTTGATTCATTTGCGGATGAGTGCTAGACTGGCTCGTCTTAAGATATTCTGAGATAATGCGGTGGTAATGTGGCGAGAAAGATTGAGAAATTTGGGAAGCACTTGATAGTCACGACATTGGAATTAAAGAAAATTCTTACAAACTTTGCAAGTTTCACCTCTCTCAAGACTTATCAATGCATGATTTGAGATCGTATTTTCTATTTTTTGGATTTTGATAAGGATGTACGTTGTGGAACATATATTGGATTATTCATTTTGATATGCAATTTAAATCTAAACAAAGTATGTGATTATTTTTACTTGAATGGGTTAAATTGAGTAGGTTTAGGGATTATATTATTTTTTGCGATAGTATGGATTCTGTAGTGCAACAACGTGTATTTGCCGTGTAAAATTCTAAGGCAGTTTATAACAATTGCGTCAAATCGCAAACCAGTTTTAGCATGGATTTGTCATTGGCGTGAAAATGACTCTGTGCACAGCATTAAAAAACCTGGACGTGGAAGAACAACCCGTACACTACAAATACTGAACAAGTGAGAGCTGCTTTCCTTCATAACGATTTAAAATTCATTCTTACAAATACCAAATGAGGCACAACACTTTAATGATCGAGTTAAGGAAGTGAAGTTAAGATTTTGTCAAGAATTTTTAAATCCTTAGAATTGATAAACAAAGCAAATTTTCATTTGAACCTCAGTGTTAACAAACAAAGCTCTGGATATGCAAGAACTGAATATACCTCGGAATTTTTAACAAAAAAATTATAGTTCAGAAGTTGTTGTTTGGTGTAGTGTATGATGAATTATGATATGTCATTATTCCAACAAGATTGAGCAACAGCTGACACAGTCAGAAACTCCATGAGGACTTGGTCCCTCAAGCCTTGCCACTTAACGGCATCCGATTTTTTTTTCTGTAGGGGTGTTTGAAGGCAAAGATCTTAGTAAGTCATCTTGCAGCAATTATAGAACTTACAAGAAATTACAGAAATAGACGAAGATTTGCTTCGCTAGATGCTGTATAATTTTGTGTCCAGTCCTTGTATTTAAATTAATGGAGGGTACTTAGGAGATATATTTAATTATTCTCATTAATTAAAAATTAATTCAAAGTTTAAGTTAGTAATAAACCAAACAGAATGAGTTGTATATTAAAGCAATAAAAATGTTTTTACTTGATCTGGAAAAATTTTATTTGGATGATAAAATTGGTAGTCTAATATGAAGAACCCTGTCAGGGTCTTTCACGAAACCTGTTAGTTAGAAAGTTTAGGGAATCTACTGTTAGTACAATTCTGACATTTTGACAGTTGCATTTGTAGTATTGCTTCTATTGTTTTAAAATATTTTCAACAAAATCTAACTTCCGGTTATACCGGAAATAACTAACAACTTTCTTATTTTAAATGCAATGGTATATTTTTTTTCTAAGATATTTACAATTTTCGTTAATAATTTGCTATTGCACCATCTTAAAGAAAAATTAATATTGTAAAACCCTCTAAAGCGTAAGGTACCAAACTTTTGCAACCGAAAGCAAAGGGTCATAGATACTGGAAACTGTCAAAACTTTCAACAAAATGTATACAGAGTGTGTGGAAATTAGCACCAATTCATATATCATCAAACATTAAAAATTAGGGGAAAAAACGATATTTTAGATTTATTTTCCATGCATGAAGACTGTAATAGACTTGTGAGTAGTACATGTCGAGTACATGACGACAGATATCCACATTTATGCTTAATGACCTAAAAAATATCAATACAAGAACTGAAAAAATAATTTTTACCAAAAAAGTTTGGAAAAGAATACCTACTAGTTAAGTGTGGTTTATATGTCATCGTGATCTGATCATATTGAATTTTGTCTTTTGCAACGATATTTTGTTTAATTTTCTTGTTTGGGTTTTTATAATGATATTGTTTTAGATTACTTTGTAAAAATTTGGATATCTGTCGTCAAATACTATTCATAATCCTATTACATTCTCCATGAATGGAAATTAAATCTAAAATGTCGTTTCTTTTCTGTAATGTATTTCATTTGCCAATTTGCTTGACAGATATCAACTATGTGTATTTATAGTACAAATACAATATCAATTATTTTGACATTCAAGGATTACTGAGATTTTAAATGCATTAAGAAGGCATATTTTTCGGACTTCATCAGGAAATCTCTAATAATTCGAAAACCGTAAAAGATAGAAGCGAATATGTCCAATAATCAATGATAGAGAATTATTAAGCGTATTCGAAAATGCAATAATATATAGAGTGTTCCATTTAAAAAAAGTGACTTTCATCGATGTGAATTTGGTTGAAATAAACGTTAATTTTGGACGACCCTGTATAAACTATGATAAATTTTCGGACGTAAATTTGACGTATGCTATTTTGACTAATAACATGCCAAATATGAGATCTTTAGCTGCAATCCCTACAGAAATACAGAATTTTGAACATAAGGTTGCAATTGGCCCTATATTTGAAAAAAATTGAATAACTCAAAAACGGCTGACTTTTGACATAGGGTGTCTTAGTAAGTTTTGATACAGAATTGTATGCCCGATACAAAAAACTCATAAAAAATATACCATGCTATTTAAATTAAGAAAGTCGAAGTGGTACAGTGGCGCAAATAATTTTGCTGATGAGTCCAGATGATATCAGTTATAACTACTAAGTTTTAAGAACTGTTGAATTTCAAGAACATCTAAAAGTTCTAACGAACTAGTTCCATGAATGACCCTGTATATATTTTGCAGTATTACTCTTACTCACTTGATATCGACATTAAAAAAATAACAATTATCCGTATTTTAATCTTGCTTTATGCGTTACTTTTTTTACATCTACGGTCGTATATTATTCGATCAGTAAAACGTTTTGTAGCCGCTTTCGTTGCGAGAGGAGGGGTCGTTTTGAAAAACAATTTTTGCGAAGCTGCAGGTGGTACGCGATACGAATACGAATACCTGGTTCCCGGCCGTTCGATGGAAGTTTATCGGGCGTTTTTCGCCTTTTTCCCCATCGTTCGCGACGCACGCAAATCAATCCGAGCATCTGGCGTTGAATAATTCATCGACGACATTCGCTTCGGCAAATTGATTCGCATTCTTTAACTGCGAAGCTGGGTATCGTAGTAATACGTACAGTGGTGTTATGTCTATCCTTTACGTTTCAGTTTTCTCTCTTTCTTTTTAGTAGCGTGTGCAGTGATGGGAAGTAATACTGTCACACAGTTTTAGATAAAGGTTCTAATCCCGATTTGTATCTGAGTATCATCTTCATTAATTCATCAGGAAGGTAATTATTTCCTATTCTAACTTTCCACAAGTAATTGCCGGTATCTTCAAGCGCGATTGTCCCATATTTGTTTTTAAGATCAATGTAACCATATACATACAAGACAAATTAGTTAACCATACCAATACGAACTTTACTACAACTACCCACGCGCGGCTATTTCCTTTGCTGTCGCCCGATAGAATGAATTATATCGCCGGAGATGATTACCAACGTTAGAGACGTTACTAGTTTCCATGACTGTACATGCACGTCGACATCAACGCATGAGTACCAGCCAAGAGCATAAGTACAACGTTTACGACGAGATCGGGCGATAATTGAGTGTGGTTCTTTGTTGCCGAAGTCGTTACGACAATAAACGCCCTGATGAGGTCGTCATTAGGCCGTTTATGGGCACTGCTGTGGGGACATTTGCGCCGGATCAATTCCTCTTTCACCGGTTGACGGCTTGATTTAACGCCTGGTTAATTTAAATTGGCGACAGGTTTCTACTTATCTAAATCTTTAAAAACCTCAAGCCTCCGCTTCGTCCAACGTTTGCCGCATTATCGAATTAGAAATGTATCGTCTTTATGTCTTCGATATACGAGAGCAAGAGGTATTAATTAATTTGCCGTCGCTTTAATGATGGCAATACAAACATAATTTGTGGGGACGACAAATTTTTAAAGATATTAAATTATGCATTTATTGATGAGCCTACCTTATATGACACTACAATAAAACTTTATGTATTCAACATGATATCGTTTAAAACTTACACATCTTTGTCAACGACGCATATCACTTAGTAATTTATCTAAAATATTTTAGTCTTGAAATGTTCTTTGAAGATAACCAATTTAATGAACAGTTGCTTCTGAAGTACTGCAGTTTAAATAGCGCTATATTTTGTACGATTTCTAAGTTGTGGAAAATAGCCCATTCTATTTTCAAGTCTTGTCAACTTTGGTGTAAGCAGTTCAAATAAAACAGAGAATCATTCATGATGACCTAAAGTGTGAAAGACCACTAGGAAGCACACACTAACAAAATCATCAATAAAGTTGAAGATTTGATGTTGACTAATTGTTTAGTAAAAGTTTCAAATATTGTTAGAGATACAGCAACATCAGAAACGAGTGTTTTTAAAATTTTGGACGAAGATTTTGGAATGAGTCGCTCAGTAGATGACAAATTTGTGACTAAAATTTGACTCTTTTTATGTCAAGATGAGCACTTATTTCGTAATTGTAATTGGAGGTGAAACTTGGGTACCACCAAACAGTCCCGACCTCACCTTTTTTTTATCGAATCAAAACATGGAAAACGCGATTGGGTTGTATTTTGTGGAATTACCAAAATAATTCTTTTTGAAGGCATAGTCTTATTGAAGAAACATTGGAATAATTTAATTCTGGATCGGTTATTACTACGACAGTTTCATCATGGAAATATCATAGTCTTCAGTTTTAGTAAGACTTATACTTTCCAGATCAGAACCGTTATTTTCATACTCTTCCTTATTATTATGCCTAAAATGGCTTGAAGGCTATCGCTGTAAGAGTGACGCCGAGTTCATCTTTAGTTTTTTTTAAGGTTACAATTTTGGTATTTCAGCATGGCAATAAGAGGAAATCAAACATGAGTAGTTAAATGTTCATTGGTTTTATTCAACAAATGCGGTCGTTTCTTCTTCAATTCAATTCGGTATCAAAACGTGTCAGAAAATCAGTGTATTATTGGCCTGTTATCGTTTTTCTTTTAAAATAATCAATAAAGGTAATAACTTTGGAATACCAAAGCTGCTTTTTGGACACATTTCCCAGAAGAAATCCATTGTTTCGACTGTATTTTCGATTCAAGAGTATAATAATGTATCCAGCTTTCATCTTGTGATCTTGGGATTACGTTTGAACTATCTCACCTACTTTTATTCGAAGATCGCTGCTTATAAGGTCATGGATTTTATGATCCATTTCTATAGTAATTATAGTAAATGACGGCTCAGACCATTCTGCATCATCTGTGTTCACGTGGCCATTTTTGCAGGTAGAAAACCATCTAAAAATTATTCCATGAGGCGAAGCACGTCCATGATCATATTTCTTTTATTTGCTTTCCTTAATTGTTTTTTCCACATAAGAAATAATCTTTAATTAACATTCGGAATTCGTTTTTCTCCATATTTAGACAACAACAAAAATTTATTTCTTCAAATGAGTATAGCACATAACCTATCTGTCTGATTTGTTTGCAATTTTGGTAATAGACATCAGAAGCATGGCGGAAGTGAACAACATAATCATCGCAACGCAACCTTTGACAAGTCACTCTTCCATCAAAGCGCCCTCGTATAAGAGTCGATGAGAGATATCTGCATTTAAGATTCTGTTTTCAAGATCTTCTAGAGGTAGAATATACAACACGCTTTAAATGATCAATGAAATAATAATAATAATAATATAATATACTCCCTCTGACCAAAAATACAAATGGTATGGACATAGTCAAAACCCACATGCTAATATATCCATTATGCGAATAAAATATATTACATAAACAATAATAGTATAAACACAATAATAATATACTGGGGAAATGTCATGGACGCATCTGCAATTATATTTAAAAAAATTCTTCGAACGGGTAAAAACATTGCTCAATTAAGTAATTCTTTAGAGAAGACTTAATTATATTAAGCATTTTTTATATAGTTTGACAACTTGTTATAAAATTTAATGGCTCGATATTCCGGAGCTTTTTCAAACAATGTAGTTCTATAACGTGGAGTCGCCAAACTGTTAGCTCCTCTAGTGGTCATACTCGTGTAATAAGTAGGATTCCTTTTCAGGTTATGCAAATTCCGATGCGCCCAAACCCCTAGTTCAAGTAAGTAAATACTTGGCAGCGTAAGAATACAAAGTCGTCGAAATAATGGGCGACAAGGCGTATTTGATGGCTGCTGTAATATACATCTGACAATTCTCTTCTGGGCTATGAATACCCGATTAAACTTTGCTGATGCGCCCCAAACGAGAATACAATATTTCAACCCAGAATAGACGCATCCAAAATAATATGTTTTCAAAGTATCAACACTAACTGAATTGCGTAAATTAAGAATTGCATAACATGCAGAGTTAAGTTAATATAAATAAAAATGTAAGAAGTGATCTAGGGAGCTTGTCAACCTGTCCACATTCCCGGAAAAACTTCATCTGTATAATTTCTGACACAAAATATGGGATGGTGTTCCATCTTGATGAAATCAGATGTTGCATTCGTCTACCTGTAGTATTATCTTCTTGCAGTTGTCGAAGCAAACTAATTTTATACGGATTTTATTACTTCTGAGAATCATTCTAACTAACCTTTCACTATTATTGTGTACGGTAAGCTTCGGAATTTATGTTCTCGTTAATCCTTAAGCAAAATATGCAAAGATTTTTTGGTAAGTGTTGCATTTTGCCGTACAATGAATTGTCATGATTTTCTGAAACAAAATTATTTGAGAATTTAGAGAAAAATGACAAGCGATACGAATTTTTGACAGCAGATGACGTCACATTCATATTGAAGGCATAAAAAAATAGTACAATTTTGATTCTAATGCTCGTCGGAAACTTTTACCCATGCCTGTACATTATGTTGTAAACTTTACGAGACCAACTATTTATCGCGTGTAAGTTTCACTATAAAATTAGCAGGATATATAAATTATGAAATTGGAAGATGATACGAAATATATTTTTAAAAATCCTGTTTATATAATTTCCGCGCAAGCATCATTTTTGAATATATATAAATAGTATAATCGCCGTAATACTTTACGAGTGAAAGCTATAAAATTAATTTAATACCCGCACAAAAACTATTTTTCCTTTGTTATAAATTTTATTCAGGATGTTATTCGCATTTTTAGCGTATTATTAATACTGGCCGTGAATAATATGACGAAAAAAAAAATTAAGATGAACTGGTATTGATTCGTTCGTAGGCAGTGTACGGATCAACGACTTACAAATTAACAACAAACCGATGAAGAAAACATCCTTGAAAACGTACAACATACGTACAATTGTAGAGAAACTAGTTTTGCACGAATTGCTACGATAAAATTATACATTTTAAATCTTAATACCATATCTCTACAGGTTCTACTTTGCTACAGACAATGGAACTTCAATGTTTGAGGATTATTTAGAGAATTACGTGCTAAATAATAATCCATTTTAAATTATAGTAATCGTCGTCGATTGCGAATCGCCCTCTAATAAATGTTAATTTTTATATACATAATTGTTTTTCTATTAATTTCAGTTTCAATCTTTGAGAGCTTTGAATTAATCATTTAAAGTTTAGTAAGAAGTTTAATTATAACTATTATAATTATCTTCGTCAGTTTGACACACCCTTAGCTAATTCCCACAGTAGCATTTAATGACTACACCTTCATATGTTCTTTATATTACACGTAAATGTAACTGAAATGTAACACATGTAAAAAGTTCTAAAAATAAATTAACTTTACAATTGAGTGTCGGGAAATAAATGCATTACACGAAGGCAATTCACCGACTGAAGTTATCACACAACATGCTAATTTTTCTTCTAATTTTTCACCGTGTTTGTACACGCATATTCTCCACCGTCCCTGTTGCATATAAAACGTTCATTATTCGCGTGTCGTGTGAACAAGAATGTCAAATGTAGGAAAAAATACGGCTTTTTCACGAGCACTACGGGTCGACTCTGATAATCGTGTTTGCTTTTGACGCAGCCGGTGATTCGTAGATATTCGTACGCGACGCGATAAGGTGTTACTCACCCCGACGCCGACGACGGGCGCCTCATGCGAACTCTTTAAAGTTAGCGATACAGCACGTCACACACATAATTTCAACCCTCCGTGGAGAAGCGATGACGGTATAGGGATTCGGTGGGTTTTTCGATGTTGTAATGCGGAGAAATATGGTCTCCAGTCTGTCGCTTTGGTGCCACTTTCTCGACAATAATAGTCGCCGTAAATGCAAATTATACTAAGACCGCCGCTATAAAAAAAATATGTGTTTTCGTATCAAAGGGGCGAGAACATAATTACGTAATTCTTTTTGCAAACGTTTATCTTGACCAACACATATATCGTGAGCAAGATAAAATATACAAAGTATGATTCCAAAAATTGTGTCCAATTCTTGTGAACTAATTAAGGGTATATAATCCATATGATCAAGGATTTTATTGTTATTTTTTTATGGTGAGTGCAGCTATAGTGGAACTGGAACTAAATCCTTCTCTGCCTATGGCTAACTGCTCTTGTCTCTGCTACTATAGAGCAGTTAAAGCATGTTTGACAGTGACTTTGCCCGATTTAGTATTAGACTAGTTCATTTCAATATGAGAAGCGATTATTTTGAAAGTTCCTGGCCAAAAAGAAATCATCCACCTCAGACTATTCTGCGCTATTCCATCCACTATTCAAGTTTTTTAGGCACAATTTTATTTCTCTCTAAGTTCTCGATTTCTTCTTCTACATCTATTCGCTGACTTATCCATTAGGATTTCTTTTTATGAGGATGCTTACTCTTAATTTAAAAACCAAACAAAGGAATGCAGTTACATTGATGTGACAACCAGGTCACTGTGGATGTCAGGATAATGAGACTGCTGATGACCTTGAAAAAAAGCGCAGTCTCATTGGACCAGAACGATTCTATGTCCCAACTAAAAGCCCACGTTAGAGCTCACCTTCAGCGGTGGGAGACTGAAGAAAAACCACGCACTTGAGCAACACTCTAAAATTAAGACAATTCGAAAAGTTTATACAGTAGATTCCACTTATAATGGATTTCAGGGGACTAAGCAAAACAGTCCATTATAGGCGAGTGTTCATCTGATCAGAATAAGTACTAATAAAATGTATTTCCACGTTTTTATTAAAAAAAGATAATTCTTATTGCAATACATGTATGTTACATGCATAGTAGTAGGTATTTACGTACACACATGTTTGTGTACATATTTAACATTACGTGTTATGGAAAAAGTTGGTCAGTTTTTTTTGAATCCACGGTGGTTTGTCCAGGTAATCTTTTCAATGTTATTCTCTTTTTGCTGAAAATAACGCTGCAATTTTCTAATCTAAGTAATTGCGTCTTCAGCTGTTATCGCAGTTTCCTCCCCTTCTAGTCCTTCATCATCTTCCATGTGTTCTTCCTCCTGTGGTTCCTCCATTGCTTGCTGAACTAAATCAAATTGAACTAATTACCAATTCTCACATATTCGTCAAACTTGCTTAGAACCATTAGGTTACTGATGTTGACCAGTTCACTCAAGGGTATATCATCTTCGGCATCGAAATCCATTACTTCAGGATTATAATTTACTAGACCAGCATGACGATAGCAGTTACAGCTCTTGTAACACCTTTTTCCTTAAGTGCCATAATTTGCGTCAACATTTGTTTTCTATAAACTTGTTTCAGAGACCGGTCCATAGGTAGCATTAGATGGAAAGAAATGTAGCTTAATGTTATGTTCAACAGCTATATTATTTTGCGTCTTTGTTGTGTAAGCTCTCTGTTCCATTTCTTCACATAATCAATAAAGATTTGTTAAGTCATCCGTGCTTTTGTATTAGCACAATAATCTACAGGTAATGTTTTTACATTTTTAAAACATCTGGGGTTTAGAAACTTTCCTAAAAGAGAACAAAGTAAAAAAACTTATACAATAATAAATTTTTCGTTTTTCAGTACCGGAAGCATTAGAACAAACCATCGCTGTTACCGTTTCTTCTGACATTTTACCCCCTGCACAGATTTCCCCTTTTATTTTGTAGGTCTTATCTAATCTTTACTTATAGCAGGCCAAACTTTAGAAATCCAATCATCAGTTACATTTCTGTCCACTAAAGCTGACTCACTAGAAACTTTTCCAAAAACAATATTGTATCCTTTTTAAATCAATCCAGCCACCTTGAACTGCATTTAAAATCATCTTGAATCATTCTTCTGAATTCCTCAGCTTTCATTTGTAGCATTGGGCCACTTACGGGAAAATTATTCGCTCTTGTTTGCAAAAACCATTGAAATAACAACTCATCTACTTGCGGGTGTGTAGAAAACCGCATTTTCTTCTTTTTATCATTGATTTTTCAATTACAATTTTTTATTTTGTCGCGGTTCTTTCATAGGTTCGAAACAGTCGATTTCTTCAGGTTCATGGTCGTACAAATATCTGTTTGGGTCATTCCTTTCTCAATATCAGTTACTACCGTAAACTTCTCATACATTGTAAAGGCACGTTTTTTACCTTTTTCAGACATTTTCACGACCAAATCTTTGCCCTAATCTACACTGCAAGAGCGGCATCAGTTCGCGCGTCTCAGCTTCTGTTCGATTGCGTCATATAATTCGGGAAAGTACCCAATCACTCCGCTTGTAATGGACATAATAACGAATTTAAGTTCATTATAAGCGAAAGTCTATTATAAGCGAGTTCATTTCAACCGAGGATTTTACACGTGTTTGTGCCGGGACTTAAAAAAAGTGTACATTATAGCAGAATTTCCATTACAAGCGAGTTCATTATAGGTGGATTCCACTGTAATTTTTTCAGTCATTAAGGCGGAATCCCTGCTGGACCTCAATAAGAGAGACCTCAGCACTATCACCGTTTTATTTATTGGCCACGGCCCTCTGAGGTAACACGATTCGATTCGAAACACAAGAAAACGACAGAACACATTATGTGATATTAGAGCCATATTCCCCAAGAAGTTACTAAACTTTTTTACAAGTTTGGAGATCAATTGGGAGAAAAAGATTAAGGATATTGGTCGGAGTGAAGAGAGACGCTGAATATCTGATCGACCCACTAACAATCTAATCTAACTTCGCAATCTAATCTAAACTTTCCAAAAAATCGACCTCACAATTTTTAATCTTTTTCTGCAAGCATGTATCTACTCCATCCAACCACTGATGATTACCAAATGAAATAAATGAATTATGACTTTCACTCTTCATTATTTTTGTTTTTAACGGGTCGATGGCCGCAGTGGTTAGGCGGCTGACTATTGTTGTGAGAGGACGATAGGTGCCGGGGTTCAATTCTCTGGAGGGACGGTGACATTTTTTCAGAGAGTTTAATCCCGGATCGACTTGCCATTCGCTGTTGGGAGCAAAGTGATTAACAGCGCGGCATCATAAAACGCGATATGATGCTGTCACAAAGCCATTTAAACACAACTTACACACACTAAACTACACCGCAAGAGTTGCAGTGATAGCCAGACAAGTAATACAGCTTACGGAGTCACTGCAACTAAGCACCCACCACACAAAAAAAAAAAAAAAAAAAAACCATGTTCTGTGGCATTCTAGCAATTGATTTATACTTTTTTTTAACAACCATCTGCAAAAACTTGGAGAGAACTTTGGATTTTTGAAAAATGATGGACTAGGCAAATGTGTTTTTTGGATGTACGTCTGGTACTATAAAAGACCTAGAGTAACCTATCACAATCATTAGAATGTCAAATTTTGCAATACGTTAGTCCATACGTTAGTTCACACTAAACGAAAATATTCGTTTTTGGAATTATCTCCGGTAGAATTAGAATAAACTGGGAGAACCGTCAAAATTTTAATTTTCATAAACTGATGGACTAACCAATTTTGTTCTTTTAAATATTTTAGGTACTATTAAAGCCAGGAACATAATTTTATGAAACAATGTCCGTAACAGTCTGGAACAACTAGAATGAATCAAAACTTCAATTTTCAAAAAATGTGGGCTGAGTCAAAACGTTCTTTTTCCATTTTTCTGTTTTTTTTTCCTCCTCTTTATATTCTGGAACAATGAAGAAGAACCCTGGAACGACCTGGAAAAATTACCAGAATTCTAATTTTCGAAAAATGCGCCAGCTTTTGACAAATTCGATAATAAATTGTATAGTCCGTTTTGGAGGATTTCGTTTCTTTATTAAATTAAGAGGCTTGTGTGTATATATTTTCATTGTATGTAGTTTAATACAACTGATATAATGAAATAACAACATGTACCCAAATATTTTATCCGGTTAAATTTTTAAGTGGCATAAATTCAATTTTAAAAGCAGTAGTACGTACATATTTCATATTGAAGAAAAATTATTAACATTTAAGCAGCACTCGCCTAATAAATTAAATTAGCAGCCTTTCCGCCCTTCCATTCAGAAGCTATCGCGTCATGTATATAGTAAGAAGCAATTACAACATTTTCGAGTTCGCCGGCGTTCTTCGACTTAATATAATTAATTTCGCCGCCGCATATAATGAAACGCACTCAATGCAATTACGACGATCGTTATTTCCAGGTCTACCATTTAAATTTCATTACACGCTCGGCACTACTGCAAGTTTCTCCACTGACTGCTGTTATTATCATAATTAAATATCGTGATATTCACATGAACGTCAACAAAAATGAGATAGGAATTTCGTGTTGAGTTTATAGTGGCTTCTTAGGAAATTACTTTATTATACGACCATTGGAAAATGCTGAAAATAAAAATTATAGCAGTATACAAGGTAGTTGTGTAGGATATCATTGACTTAAGAAATAATGAGTCAGCAAATTGTCTCGGTTATGAAACTTTGAAATACTATCAACATACAACTTTGTTGCCTACTTGATCGTTTGTTGTCACATCCCAAAACGCAACAAATAAAAGTTAAAAATTTGGCAAAATGTAAAAGTCGATGGTATGTTTATTGTTAGTCTACATTTTACAATACACAATAAGAAAGAAGTTTATTTTTCTGTTGCTCTGAAGAGTCTATATAGGGCGGCACTCAAACAAGAGGGTTTCAAATAAAAAACGTTCTTCGAAAAAAATTAATCTTTCATTCAAAAAGTTACCTGAAGCTACAATGTCACTTCCGGAGTTGATTACATTGTAATTTTTGGTGTGGGTGAAGCATTTCACGGAAAAGTCGTTTAGTCCAACTAAGGTGGATGCCCCGTTGAAATTAAAATTGTGTTGAAAGTTGGTAGGATGTTAGTACTGTTTTTTTTTTCCTATATACAGAGTGTGTGAATACATTTTTTTGATAAGGTTTCGTTTAAGGAACAATGTAAAACATGTAAAATTAAAGTAGCCATGAAAATTAAAATGTATATACTGTTTGACCACCTGTTTGACAGCTTGTCATCAACTAAGTATTTGTAATCACTTTTTATGGCTCTCTAAGGCGTGTTAAAATGCCATTATTTATGTTTCTGGTTATTGTAACGATAACAGTAGAACTGCGTGTCCAGAATACAGTAAAAGATACCCAAATAAACGGCAACCTTGTCGTAAGGTTTTTTTCTAATACATTTCGAAGACTTTGTGAATTTGGAAACTCATCAACACACTGTTACATAAGAAATTTCCACTATTGTTGCAGTATTTGATGAGTCAACAACTAGTACTTCTTTGGAAAACCATACTATACCACTACCAAGGACTTCATTACTTGCAGCCAGATAAGGAAGTACAGTGTTTAGCATTTTGTCATTGTGCACTTATGTACTAGTGAAACGTTCTGGACGAATGAAGCAATTTTTTCAAGGAATGGAATTAGCAATGTTCACAACAAGCTTACATGAAGTTTATTCCACACGCAGATAAAA
This sequence comes from Holotrichia oblita, assembly GCA_023690525.1. Lineage (NCBI taxonomy): Eukaryota > Metazoa > Arthropoda > Insecta > Coleoptera > Scarabaeidae > Holotrichia > Holotrichia oblita. The sequence continues at coordinate 19,589,733 of CM043021.1, read as the reverse complement.
TGTGGTAACAGCATGAAGGTGTTCTGTCACTTTTGCAGAAGGTTATAATTCACTTGTTTCGGGTTGACACGCACATATCAATGCAAATAGTGGGATTTTTTGTAAGAGAAACCATCAAAGAAATTGGAGCAATGTGATAGCCCTTCAGGATATTTTTGAGCATCTTTTCCAAATAATCATTGTTTATTAAGATTTGACATATTTAAGTGATTATTCTTAATTGAAGTGTCTGATGTTGCTAATATCCTAATTATAGTTGCTTTCCTGTGAAGGAGAGAAGATTCATTTATAAGCTTTTATTTTGGCTATTCAACCCCCTCGTAATAATTTTTATTATCCTTATGTTGTGCAACCATGGTTTCTTCTTAAAATTCAAAATATTAAGTTTATTAACCACATTTTATTGGCATTCAGATTCAGGTAGCAACGCTCACGAAAAGTTAATGTTTGGTTTACTAGAGTCAGGACTGGTGTAATCCAAATTTGTGCAGGTAGTATTGGACCATGTTTTCAATGCATAAGTTTGATATGTGGTGGTTTCTCTGAGCTTTCCTATTGACAAATCCGAATAGCCACTGGTGAAACATCTCATCTACTCTTCTCTAGTGATTTTGCCATCATTCCATCCTTCAGAGGGAATTTTGTTCTTGTTAGCAGTGGAAAACTTGTATACTAATTGTCTCACCTCCCTTTTTTTTGTTAAACCATAGTACTATGTAGTAGTAGTAAAACTTGTTTCTTCTTCTTTAGAAAAAACTTTTCTGACGTCCAAATTAGGTTTGTATTTAAATGTCCCAGATTCAGAAGTACGAAATTTTGATTCATATTATGAGAGGGGCAAGCCTGATGTTCTAATCAGCCCATGCCTCTCTTATACAAATGTTGCTCTCCCAAGACAGCCTCGACTGCTTTAAGATTTTGTGCGTCAATGGGATGCTTCTTACATCCAAACATGCATAGCATCGTGTATCTTGGAACAGGTTTTGTGGTAAAGAATCCGTTCTGGTTCAATGAACAAGAGGGTGTTTGTACTACAAACTTGGCCGTCAATGAATCATGACTTAATTTATGCAAATAGGTCCAATATTCAATAACGAATCCAAAAAGTGCAAGTACAACAACCTTTGTCGAGCACTACTGCTTCCTAGCGGCAATTTTTGCAATGTAATTGAGTTCGTTAGGCGGCAGCACAAATCAGAAACAGAACGTGTTCTAAGTCTACTCTACGCAAATTCTAAAAGTGAAATTTAGAGTTTCCACAATTTTTCCTAATATCAATTATAATCGCAGATTAGAGGACTACCATCCGTTAAAAATTAGAAGAATACAATTACCATTTTCTTCTACCCTGATTGAAACATATTCTCATGTTTCACTTATTCTCTCCTCTGCAGTCTGGCAGCATATTTGTCAAAATTAGTTGACTATCGAACACACATACATAAAGCTCAGATTAGTTAAAATTTGCTTAATTTTTTTTAGGAAACGAAGATAGACATCTAGGTATAACTAATTCAACCTTTTTAAGCACCCTGTACAATATTTACTATGGCGATTTCAAAATTGTATCGTAATAATAAAAATTGCCTCCAGAGGTTCTTTTTTTTTAGCAGGTACCTACAAAATTTTAGATTTGAACACGGGAAATACGTCCATTAAATTAAATTACGTATGCAGATCCAAGAAATTCGACTGAATTGAATTAGTCACCTTACATAACAAACATATTTATTATTTGTGTGTTCGCTAACGTGGGATTGGTCATTTTTTCTTCCCAACGAGACGTGCCTGTTGCCTGTGTAGCCGGTTCAAATCTGCAACCCAGCTATTTTATTGATGTCGCAGCAGTAACCTTCTTTGCGGTACTAAATCGAAGATCAAACTTGGACCTTTTCCCTCCTATCGACTGCCTACACCTAAAAAGTTAATTGCTTAATGTGCTGCTGTTATTATTAACGCGCTATCACCTCGTCATGTATACATTTGTGTCTTTGAACAACAGAAACACCTGGCGTTGTACTTGCCTTCGTACACGAAACATGTCTTTCGCGTGTGTATAGTTTGAGAGACCTTTTCCTGCCTGTCTGGTTTCCCCCTTACATTTTAGTGGATCCAGGGCGTGTGGAAAGTGGTAGTGCATTTCTAATCCACTCCCTCTTTTTTTTACTACGTATTACTGTACTATTCGCACGAACTTTGGCTTTGACTCCCATTTCGTAGGGGTTTTTTGTGTTATAACACGACGATAGCGTGGCACACAGAGGGTTTCTTCATTAGTTGTAATACGTAATCGTTTGTGTAAAGTGGTGTGGTGATTCACGTGACGTATATTGATCGGAATATGCAAATGTAATCGCGGGTCCAGGTAATCGTAAGGTGGGCGATAGTGGCCGTTCCGGGAACGCTTCAGAGTGTGTTGACCGGATCCCGGAAGGATTACAAATCAGGTGCGTCACGACGCGCTTTAAGGTTATGTTGGACATGAAGATGGCGGGAAAACTATTAACGGTTTCTCGAATGGTGTTTTCTACTGCTCTGTCACATCGTTACAGTTTTCAATGTCAACGAAAAGGAGACCATGGAAATGGATAATGAATAAAATGGTATTTCGTATTATTTTAATTTTAAAATTTATTAATATGTATTGATGTGTATTGGGAATTTATTTTTTCTCAAACGATGTCTGTTATTGAAAGTAGACAAAAATAATGTCTGATTAATGATAGAAGTTCAAGTTACGTGATATGTTAATGACAATAACAGTAACCATTAATCATTAAATTGCGAAGCTTTTAAATAGATTTATAATATGTATCCGGTCATAAATAGACACTTAACTAAATGAGCCGTTCACAAATAAGGTAACGACAAGATCTTTGTTGCTGGAAGAATAAGGATGGAGACTGACATAAGACTCTAACGACAAAAATAGCAGAAAATATTGCCTTGTATTTTTAACAGTACATTTTTTTTTGTTCACAATAAAAGTAATAAAAAATGTTGCTAACATCCATAAAGTTTGCTAGTTAAAAATATACATACATATATATGTAAATACAATTAAATCTCTCTTGACCGAGCAAGAACGGTTCCAAACTTTTTGTCTGTTCAAGAGAAGTGTCCGTATAAATAAATCAATTGACAAAACATTTTAAAGATGTACTAAAAGCTTTATCCATAAACTTCAAATGCTAATGAAATAACAATTCTATGAGACTAATCATTCTAGTATTTATGTATGTATGTGGATTCATATGTACAAGAAAGTAATTGGATACATTTACTACAACGAATCTGCAGCCCCTCTAGACCTTTAAAAATCAAATTTTTATCTTGCTCTGCAAACCAGGCCTCCACAGCTTCTATCACCTCTTCGTTGCAAGTAAATCTACGACGTTTTAAACTTTTTTCAAGTTGAGAAAAGACTTGATAGTCGGACGGGGTCAGATCTGGTGAATTCGAACCCCAAATCACGAATGTTTTGCATAGCAACATACGGTTTGTGTGCAACGGTATTGTCCTACAAAAACAAAACACCTTCGGATAACTTTCTGCGTTTTCTCTCCATATTTTTTTCTCGCAGAGTGATTAGTAACGTCGAATAATAATTTTCAATTGTTTTTCCACTTTTATCCAGAAAATCAATCACCACTACTCCATAGCAATCTCAAAAAATTGAAGTAGGAACTTTTCCAGTAAATTTTTGAACGCGAAACTTCTTAGGCTTTGGAGAGTCGGAGTGTCTCCATTATATCGATTGTTGATTAATTTTTGGGTCGTAAAAATATAGTCAAGTTTTATCCATAAAAACAATATGGCTTAAAAAGTCTGCATCATTTTTAAACTGAACACAGATCGAACGCGATGCTTTCTCCGTTGCACGCTTCTGGTCAACATTCAGACTTTTGAGCGTCGTAGTTCCTCAGGATCAGCCACTACCCAGAGTCAGAGTTGCCACAGCCAGTGTGTGGCTTCTGTCTGTGGCTACTAATGTACTTGTCTCCATCTGCCAATAAGTGCCTCAACTACTAACACTGCCAACTTTTTGATAATACCTATTATTAAAACGAATTAGAATTTGTATATAGAATTCCCCTGTATATATAAAATGGTTAATTGAAAAAGTTTAAACTAACCTCTAGAAATGCTTCCAAAATTTTGATCACGCGATTTGAACCGCAACAAAATTAAATCCTCGGCAGTCTCGTGATGGGCATTTACTTCAACTATCTTTGGACCAAAAGAGGGGTCTAAACGAAATTATTGCAACCTTAGAAGCGTTTGAGGACTGTATATAAAGAAATAAGACGATAAAGTCGAACGAAAAGATTAGCCAACCACCAACAAAAAAAATTTGAAAATTATTATTATAAATTCAGGGTAACCCTGTATAATATCACCATGGGTAACGCAGTACTTATAGAGGGGAGGTCCGAATATTTTTGGTGACAGTTATGGCAATGTCTCTCTAGATTGGTACTCTGATTGAGCTAGCATTCGCTATTAAGACACAATTAACATCGCAACATTAGTTAGAGTGAGATCATAATGTAACAAAGCCATATAAACACATTTCTACAGAAAATTTACACAACAAGAGCTCCATTGGATAATCTTGATAAGCAATGCAGCTTAGGAAGCTGCTACAGCTACCCTCATCGTAGTAATTTCTAATCCTTCTCCAACACAAAGATTGATTAAAAAAATGAACCAAATATGTCATAATTTTTTTTGTTATTTAAACAAAATTATGACATGATCTGTTCCACTGAAGCTGATGCTTATAAAATAAAAAAATCGGAGTAGCTCATTCGAAAACATATATATATTTTTTTGGGTTGCGGCTGTCGTAATAGCTAACCAGAACAAGTGATTCCTCTGGACCGCCCATGCACACACTCTGGGACTGGGCATTTAAAGCGGTCTACCGAGGAGTCTACGGACAAGTTGGTTCGATAGTCTACGTCTGGAGGAAAAACAGCGACTGACTTGTCTTTACGTTTTTATTTCCAACTTGAAGTTCTCCAGTAGCCAAACACCTGAGTAAAAATTTCTTAAGAAACTAGATTCAGCCAACCAACCCCCCTCAAGATAGATTTCTAAACCCCATAATTCTTCCATCCCCTACCCAAACCGCAGCAAACGTTCCAATTTGCTGTGAAAACAGAGCAAGAAGGGCCTGCCGCAGAAAGATAGAAGGTCTAAGGACTGAAAATGCGACCCAGAGGGAAAAAGAAGACCCAGGACCCCTTTTGAAGCTTGCAATGCAATTTTTCACGGTCGCATACGAGGGACATTGATCGCCAAGGATATTAAGCATATCTTCGTAAATCTGCTTAGCTTTTAACCGCTTTAAATACAGGTATTTAATGATGGCTTAACACTCCAATTTTTCGATTTTCACAACTTTGATCAATATCCTTTTTTTCAAATTTTATTGCGCAACTTTGTTTTGATTTTTTGACGTGAAACTTTGCACTGCCACTTCCAATGTGGTATTTTTTGTTGCTATGGTATCGCAATATTTTCTTTATCTACGTAACCGGTCGAGGTAGGTGGTATTGCGAATTGCGTGGCTTAGTTTCACCTAGTAAATGGTCAGTATTTACGATCAAAAGCCATGGATGATAAGCATGAAGAATTGGTTATAATTGGTATAATTTACAAACTTTTAATTTCCTAAAACCTACGACACAAAATCATCTTTTACTATTTGGTTTTGTTCAATAAAATCAATATATATACACTTCTAACATTCAACTCAAACGACTTAATAATAGGTTACGTTTTACTTTAAACTACAATCCGAGGAATTTGTTTTAGTACCTCGTTGTTCTACGCCTTATATCTCGTTCACCACTACAACACAGACAACTTGAACAATGATATTATGTAAGTGTGTAAATTGCAGTCCTAAAGGTCAATAAAACTATAAAATACAGATGTTCATACATTTAAAGATCGTTAATTATTTTTTATCGCGAGATGTTTTGGGATAAATTATTTGTCGACGCCTAAAATTTACACACAACATTACTTTAAGAGGAAAAAATAAACACATTTCGCCATATTAAAATATAAGTCGGTAATAAAACAAATTTACACAACATCTTATTTCAATATTAAGCATCATATCAATTTGTTTTCTTTAGATTAAGTTACATAGGAAAAAAAACACGAAAAAATAAATTCTCTTTTTTTTATTACAGATGGCTTCTTTGCCGATATCACGCGGTTCAACATGTTCCAGTTCAGATTCGGATGATTCGGACGCGGACAGTGCTATGTTGGCCTCTTGCAGTTTGCAGGAAATCAATCAGGAAGATCTCGCCGCTATTCTACCCGATCAGCAAGAAATAGATACCTTCGGGGAATTCGAGTGTCGGAAGGATAAAAATTACTCGCAAAATGGTATATTCACGTATACACTATCACTTATAAGTTTAATCGCACATTGCAAAACTTTAATTGCACATTAACATTATTATTATTATTATTCTAACGGCAATAACTAACTATTCGAATTATTTTTTCTATATTAACAACAGCTTCCTTCTCATAATAATTATAAAAAGGACAAAATAGTTGGATTTGCAAAGTGCTATTCAAGTTACAAATGATAGAGTATATTTTTTCGAAAATCTAATTTCTTCAATTGCTAAAGAAATTTCAGGCGATGCTTCAGGTTCCGATATGGAATTACCGCAACAAGCAGTAAACGCGCTGATTCAAAGGACTACCGAAAGTTCGAGCGAATGTGAATCACAAGAACCGCCAAATCCCAGTTCCCTATGCGCTAACAGTCTTCTACAACAGTTCTTCACACAAACTCAAATGCTAAGCGCACCAACAGCAGCACCACCAATCGTCAACAACGATGCACCAAGCAATAATACTACAAATAACACTGACAATCAAAGTCACCCACCTAATAACGATAATGAGGGTACAAAGAGAAAAAGAGGTCGCCCAAGGAAGCTGCACAAATCTCCAGTCGCCGATAACGTTAAGAAAAATACCACAAACAAGGATAATGTAGATTACACAGCTGATCCTAACGTTTCACCAGATTCCGGTATTCAAAACAGTCCGGATCATGTATCAAGTCCGGAAGCAAGTCCTTTGCCGAATAATAAGAATAAAATCGCTCAGGAAAGAAAGCCGAAAATTGAGACGAAAACTGATGTGATTAAAACAACGAAAAATAATTTATTATCGACGAAATTAAAAGAACAAAATAAACTGCCAGTAACATCAAATAGATTTGATCGAGTTTTGTATGGGAACACCGATAGAGTGTTGTACCCACCGAGACGTAAAGCTGGAAGACCTCCAGTAAATCGTAAAGGTCCGGGGAGACCACCTAAGCATAAAGCGTCAATAACTACAACAGAAGTAAAAACTGAAGAAGTGAAACAATCGAAATTACCTGTTAAACAGGAGAAGGTTGAAATAAAATCTCGATCGAAAAAGATTCAAAAAGTTCCAGATAAAGAAATTATCCAACTTACAACAAACACCAACAGCCTCACTCTAGGTAAAAGCACAGAAATTGATAAAAATAAATCAAAGGAATTGTCAGGTTCGAAAAAACCAAAAACATTCGTTATTAGTCAAATTTGCGAACGCGTCAGCAAGCGTCTAGAACAAAGTGGAAAGATTCCGCAGAAAATAGACAAAAACGATAATAAAAGCAAAAACCGCAATCAGAAAAGTATCTGTAAAATATCCGTATTAGCTAAAGGTAAAATAGATAAATTAAGGAATAAATACACCACCTTGAAGAATGCTAAGGTGATGCATAGTCGACATAAACATAAAAAGCACAAGAAATGTAAATTTAGGATATTAAAACCTATAACTGCAGTAGCACCACATGCTGATCCGAAAATTAGCGTGGAAATTGAAAAATTAGTACAGGATTTTGTGAAATTATGTAATATTAGCCCGAAACCTGTTAAAGAGGTTATTCCGGAAGCAGTTAAAGCTTTTAAGAAAACCTCTAAGAAGAGAAAAGCTTCGGATCACAGTGAACGCAAGAAGAAAAAACAAAACACTACGAACTCAGTAAATAAAGAGACATCAAACGAACAGAGATTACCGTTAAAGAAAAGACATTACCACTTAAACGCTAATAATGATAGTAAACAAGAGGATGAAGTTGTAGCCCCGGTTCCTATCGAAATTGATAAAAATGATAAAAAACTTAAGGAAAATAAATTACCACAAGCTACGACTAAACCAGCGGAGAAAAAGATTGAATCTGGAAAGATTCCGTTAAATAAAACACCTCCAAATAAAAATAATGCTTCCCCTAAAGCTTCCGGTATCAATAATAACGAATACGAAGTCGGTTCTCATATCGATGAAGCAATAGAAGCTTGTATTCACAAATATTCAAAAGATGGCAGCACTAAAATTAAAGATAGTCCTGAAGAAAAGACTAACGTGTCAATGACGACGCCAAAAAAGCGACATCTTTTAGAGATCGCTAATAATACCCGAGCGCAAGCTTTAAATGCCACAAAAACGAATTTGTTGGAGACTCTGAAGACGGATGATATCGCGAAGAAACCCGTGAAATCTATAGAAAATGTCGTTAGTGAAATAAAAATGAAAAGGTTGTCTCCTAAGTTTACTGAAACTAAAAAAGAAAGTGTAGTACAAATGATTACTAGGAAGAAAAATAGATTAGAAGATCTTACTTTAAGTTTAGTGTCAAAAATAAATACGCCACCTAGTGATGAACAAAAAAAGAAAATAAAAGGTGAAGAAGTCGTGAGCAGGGCGTCGGTTATCAAATATCCTGTTTGTAAGAAAGCTAAACCAGCTGAACCTGAAAAATTAGATTTGGTTGTAGATGCGAAACCTACAGGAATTTTTACACCAACTGTCGACTTGGAAATCCATATACCTAAATCTCCTGTAGTTAACGAAAAAGAAACTCCTATTAAGGAAGAAAAAATTGAAACTAAAAAAGAACCGGAACCAGTATATACAAACGCAACATCACCTGAGGTAGCTAAAATTAAAAATAGTGAAATACTGCGGAAACGCATCAGAAAACGAAGAGCTATCAATAGAACAGGTTTCCCAACCGTCAAGAAAAAGAAGAAAAAAATATCTTCCGAATGTACTACTGAAGTAGAAAAGGAAGAAAGTAAAGAATGCGATAGAGTCCCGAAAGAAGGCGAAGAATACGCTACTTTCGTGCAACGTACTGAATGTCACGTCTCTATCGTAGCTTTAGAGAAGTTACAAATCCCACCGCCAGAACTCGATGATACCGTGTCTAAATGGGAGGTGTTAAGCGAATGCGATAGTCTTCCACAAGATGAAAGAACGGAATATGAAGATTTGAAGTCCGAGAAGAAACGAGATATTTCGCCAGCGACATCTATTGAAACGCGAAGCAGTGATCGGATTAAAAAAAGGAGAGACTTCACTCCTGATGGTTTGGAATGCCAAACTGACGACGATTTAACATTGGAAGCGAGGTTAAAGAGGTATAGAAGGTTATCTAAGAGACATAGGAAGCTCCGTGAATTAAGGGGGAAAGGGATATTTAAGTTTCGAGATGAAAGGGAGTTTGTAAAAAGAAAACTTCGCGAAATATCACCTGCTAGCAGTATTGAACCGATGACCGAAAAAAGGCTTAGGGAGGATAGAGGATCTGCTTCTGGCGATGACAAGAAGAATAGGAAGGCTCCAAGATGGAGGAAGAAATATTTGGTAGCTGGATTGTTTTCCGATTACTATAAAGAAGATGAGTAAGTATAAAAGTTTAATGTCTGTTCTTGAAAAATATTTTCAATCATATTTTTTTTATTTTTCAGCGAAACAGCACGGCAAAAGCGAGCAGAATTAGTATCTAATAAATCACGATTAGTTTACAATCCAGAAGAACATCCATACGGATTACTACCTGCTCCTTATCACTGCGGAAAATATCTCCGTTGTCGCAAAATTCCTTTTCAACTACCATATGACCTCTGGTGGCATCATACGCATTCGCAACTCCCTGGCCGCGATACAGTGCCATCTTGGAATTATCGAAAAATCAGAAGCAATGTTTATAATGTCAAACTCACTACAACAGGAGCATGCGAACCACAGTCTTGCAACTGTGGTCCTACCTCAAGTTGCGGTGACGATTGTATCAATCGCTTGGTATTAGTGGAATGTCCAGGTAGCCATAAATGTCAAAATCAACGAATACAACGACACGAGTGGGCTCCTGGTTTGGAAAAATTCATGACAGAATCGAAAGGATGGGGTGTACGTACCGCTATGCCGATTAAGAACGGCGAATTCATATTAGAATATGTCGGCGAAGTAGTGTCTGATCAGGAATTTAAAGAACGCATGGCTACCAGATATGTGCACGATACCCACCATTATTGCTTACATTTAGATTGCGGATTAGTTATAGATGGACACCGAATGGGCGGTGATGGTCGTTTTGTTAATCATTCTTGCCAACCTAATTGCGAAATGCAGAAATGGTCCGTTAACAGTCAATCTCGTATGGCATTATTTGCTTTAAGAGATATTGAAGCAGGCGAAGAGTTGACTTACGATTATAATTTCTCACTGTTTAATCCGGCTGAAGGTCAGGAGTGTAAATGCGGCAGTGATAATTGTAGAGGAGTAATTGGAGGCAAATCACAAAGAGTCCGTCAATCAACAGCTCCGCCGCCAACAACCTCAGGAAGAGTTGGAAGACCACGAAAGAATCAAGCGAAAAGAACTCTGAGTGGACCTAAAGAGACTCCAGTTCCACCTGCGCCTCCACCAGTGATCCCAGCACCACAATTGAAGCCTTTAACACACGCGCAGAAGTTGTTTATTCAGCAACATCATTGTTTCTTGTTACGCAATTTCTATAAAGTAAGTTTTAAGATTCTTATATAAACTGATTTTTTTTTAATTAAACAATTTTATTGCAGGTACGAAGATGTAAAGCTGCTGGCTCAGTTACCATTGCAAGACCACAAATATCCACCCCAACCGAAACCAATCCCAGTACCACATTAATAAACCACATCAACGCGCTTAGACAACCCAGAAATATAAAAACTCGTCGATTAGCTCAAGTTGAGGATGATCCTGAATTGCATAAGACAGCCAAACTTGCCAACCTTCTTAGAGATCTCTGGAACATCGTGACTAAAGCAAAAGACGAGAAAGATCAGCAGCTATGCGCAGCTTTCATTAACTTACCTTCCAAACGCAAAGTACCCGAATATTATCAGCGGATACAGGATCCGATAGATTTTACTGTAATCGAACAGAACGTGGCTTCCGGCGTTTACAGAACAGCGGAAAGTTTCGACTTCGATATGAACAAGCTATTTTCCAACGCTATCAGATTCTACGGAAGGACTTCCGAGCTTGGTATTGCAGCGACAAGGTTGAAGAAGATTTATACGGAGGCTAAACAACAAAGTGCGGATAAGTTTCAAGATATGCTTGGAGGAAAACCGTTGTTGAACTTCATTTCCAATAAGAAAAAAGGTAAACTGTTTATTTTTATATATCTAGGGGAAGGACGGGAGCATTGGGCTACAAAATATATTTTTTGTATATAAACATATGCTAAGTTCAGGAATTACTAAGAAAGGATATTCCTGGAATCAGGCAAATTACTGGTCAGATAATAAAATTTAAAAACAAAAATGGCGTAAATATGTAGCCTTAAAGTATTAAAATTGAAATAGAAGTCGTCAGTATTTACCGGTATCTGCTGTACCGAATTGTGTTATGTAATGCCCTGCGATGTGCTACTTCCAACCGTGTCCACTAGAGGGTATGAGGTTGGAATTAGTCCATTGTCGGAGGTATTATACAATCAAAGCTGAGATGAAATTAGATCTTGCATTCGGAGTTGTGCTGATGAGACCTGGTAGGTCGAAACCACGTGGTCCGTGATTTCCATTTACTTAAATATATCAATATTTTACAAAATTGACAAAAGAATTCTTAGTAATGCCTTCAACAAATAATAAACAGTGGTATTACTGATATATTTTTAGCCACCACTTAAAAAAAATATATTCTACTTCAAAATGTGTAAATACAATCTTCCGTACATTATTCAAATTTCAAAGTTGACACTGTTATGTATAACGGCTATATATTTTCTTACAGGAGAAGAAGAAGATGTTATTAGGTGTATATGTGGCATGTTCCGTGACGAAGGCCTTATGATACAATGCGAACGATGTTTGGTTTGGCAACACTGCGAATGTGTCAAAGCAGATCCAGCGGCTGCCAGCTATCATTGCGAACGTTGTGTTCCAAGAGATGTGGATTATGAAATCCCTCTAGATGAATATACCGAACATGGATACAGGTAATCATGTTAAAAGTTTAAGTGTGCAATGAAACTAACATTTCTGTTTCATATATTTTTAGATATTACATGACGTTAATGCGGGGTACGTTGCAACTTCGCCAAGGGGACACAGTTTACGTCTTGCGTGATATTCCAATCCCCGGCACCAGTAAGAAGCACACTTACGATACGGTTGGTGAAATTAAATACACCGATCTTGACATATTTAGAATCGAGAGGTTATGGAAGGATCTTAAAGGACAAAGAATTGCGTACGGCCATCATTATTTAAGACCACATGAAACATACCACGAACCTACTCGCAAGTAAGTTATTGTTATTCGAGACATAAAAAAAGAATCCCTTTAAAAAAAATTGCCTTTTAGGTTCTTCCCAAATGAAGTAATGCGCGTACCATTATATGAAGCGGTGCCAGTTGAACTCGTCATAGAACATTGCTGGGTTATGGATTTTAACACCTACTGCAAAGGTCGACCGATTGGTGCACCTGAAGATCACATCTATATCTGCGAATACAGAGTCGATAAGACGGCTCGCCTCTTCAGCAAAGTTTCGAAATCGAAATTTCCAATGTGCACGAAAAGTTACGCGTTCGAACGGTTCGATGTTCGCCTGAAAATGAGCAGGACTTATACACCTCACGATCTAGACCCGGCGCACATCAAACCGCGTGGGCGTAAGCCGCAAGATTCAGAAGAAGGAGAAAGACGGGAAATACGACCGGTGCCAGTTCATATACCAATTGTTAGGGTAAGTCAGCTAGTGTTGCTTTATTTATTCTGAATATTCAACTTAAAAAAAGTAAATTGTAACGACAATATTAACATTTTCATTTCAGACTCGAAGTGAACAGAAAGCTCGATTAAACAAGATACTACTTAATCTTTTAAGCAAACTACCGACAAAGCAACCCTTAGATGTCTCATACTTGTTGGAGGGTGGTCGAAGAAGGAAGAAGACCACCTGATATTTGGAGTAACTCGTAGATAAAAAAAAATGGGTGATATGTAATTGTATATTTATTTCATTTTACTGATTAAGAATCTGACGAATGTCCACAAAGCATATAAATAAATAAATAAATAATATCTCTTGTTAATAAGACATAAAACACAACTTATATACATCACTGTTTATAAACTAGTCATAGTTCTGTTGTTGATTTTATTGATTATTGCCTATTTTTCATAATTATTTATTTGTAAATAGTTGTAAATTGTAATTAATTATACATATATACAATATTGTTTTTAGTGTGATTAGGACGACAGATCTTGCTATTTTTCCAATTTTAAGATTATTATCGTGTATCGTTAGTACTTATTATGTTATATTGATGAAGACAAAAGTAATTTAATAATAATCTTTACCTGATCGATCTTAATATTAATTTTAAAATTAATTTTTTAACGATTGAATCTCAATTTGTATTTCTTTTTTAAATATATTTACATATTACGTTAATCACATATAAAATACATTAAAAAATGTATAGTACTAGTTTTTACTATTAATAACAATATGCACTACCCAGTATTTTTTAGAGATATGTTTTCTGCATTACTTTTACGATTACTTTTTTTGTTTGTTTGATTCTTCTGTAATATCTTAGTGTATTTGATTTTGTGCACATGTAAATCCCAGTAATTTTTAGATAACTGCATTCATTTTTGTGCTATTTTACTTTATTTTTTTTTTCGTATACATTCTTGTACTTCTATTGAATAAAATGATCTATTCATAATTATGATTTCTTGATATACAATTATACAAATTAATTTATTTTATTAAAATCTTTTTATTTATTTATCTATGATTTTTTGAGGTAGAGCTGTTAATCATGTATTATCTTTTTTTGTAACTTTGCATTTTACATTGGTATATTTTTTTATTAATAAAATTGTTATATTTGCACAAGGGTTTCAATAAAATTATCCTTCAACAGCAGAAATTTATTACTATTTATCGAGAAAACAGAAATGATTAAATAACTTAATACGCGAAT